>CM077793.1:7001470-7087391 GCA_039737535.1 Lagodon rhomboides
GGTTCCATGTGCACTATATTTCATGTCATAAGTGTAACATGGAAATAATCTGGGATATTTCTTTTTTACAAAACTGAACTTTGATTATTGTTTTAGAAGCCTAATCTGGCGAAACAGGGCTGTTAAAGGTGCATTATGTAGTTTTGAGGGAGAAACTTTAATCAGAAGAGAAAGATCTTCATTATTATTATTTTTTAATGCCTAAGCAAACAATAGAAACATTGAAATATTGTTTTCATGACTGAGGAAACAAACTGACCTTGAAGGACAAATCAGTTCCATACTGCTGTGGTACCTTGGAGCACTTTCCCCTGAGAAACAGCTTGTAAATATTTCTGAGCTTGAGTTTTTTCCTCTAAAACTACATAGTGCCCCTTTAAAGTCTCAACTCAGCTGAGTGAGTCTGCACTCGTGAAGTCCTCGCAGAACACATCTGGCACACCCCTGTCTGCACCTCTTGTTCTTTACACGCGCAGTCTAATTAAAACCTCACCGTGACCGACCCTTTTGATTCTGTCATGTACTTCAGGAAATGCAATTTGAACCTTTCCCTCGCCATCAGACCTGATTCGTTCTCGTGTAGCCAATAACCCGGCCGCCACCGCTCAGACTTTCCAAATAAAACGGATCCAGCTGTGTGCGGCTGTGCGCCCTCGGTGCGTCACACTTCTCTGCTGCTCTCTGGTAGACGGCGGCGGCTGCGAGGAGGAAGAGGAGCGAAAGATGTCCGGCACCATGCTGCTGTCGGTGTATTTGAGCTTGTGCTTGTTGTGGGCGACGGGCGGCTCGGCGCGGAGCGGGGCGGTGATCCTGCGGGACGCCCTGGAGCGCGGCCCGGCCAGCCTGAACGACATGTTCCGAGAGGTGGAGGAGCTGATGGAGGACACCCAGCACCTACTGGAGGAGGCTGCGGACCAGGTCTGCGTCACATTTTATTCATTCATACTAAGGGCTGTGCTGTGTGCGCCAGTGACTTGCCGTTTGGGCAGTATTTTAATCACACATCTAATTTATTGGGATTAAAGAATCAGAGCGCGTCAGCTTCACTCTGACTGCCAGTCTGAAGTAGGATGTGTTCCAACACTACACATACTTTCCGTGTCTGCTTTATGTCTGACCCACACCGCATCTGAATACTTCTAATTGTCCTCTTCATCACAGTAGCAGCACAAAATCAGTGTGGTGAGAATAACGCAAAGGTCATACTTGAGTAAAAGTAAAGTTTTTGTCTCAGCACCTGTAACTCGGCCAATTTTTGTGATTGAGGATTTTGACACAGAGCAGCCTTGTTTCTCTACTACAAGTAGAAGTGATTCAGACTACTACAAACTTTATCACAGAATTATCTTGATGTCAAATACAAGGAGTGGCTTTGTTACATTCCTCTCTCCCTATTGGGTTAAAAGGGAACACAAACTTGGGTGGGCTGCAACAGTAAGAATGAAGACCTAAACATCGAGACCACATCACAAAAATCTGGATCTGACCGTGTTTATTCCCTTTCGGGAACCGCCCTGACCTGTCCTCACTCCCATCTGGTCAAATAGGACAGAGGCCTTAAAGGATAAGTTCACCCAAAAATGATCATTATCTACTCACCCGCATTTCATTGTCCACAAGAATTTTTCTGGAGCTTCATTGCTAAACAGCATTGTAGCCTTCTCTTCAACAACTGAAGCAGATGGGGACTGGTTTGAAAACTGAAAAATTAAAACCAAACAAAACAGAACAAAATGGCAGCGTACAGCTATGTGAGCCTGAGATTACTCCAAATTGATTTTAAAAGATGTTATTCGCACCCTCTATGTGCCGTTGAGCTTGTGCACCCATTTCAGTTGAACACTTTTAGCTTAGCAGCTACAGTGAAGATAAAGTGCGTAAATGACATCTCTTTAAATCAGTTTGGGATCTCGATGGCCTCTAGAGACTTGGATGGTGACACCGGGGCTGCACACAGCCAATTGGTTTTTGGTTTTTGTTGTTGCTGTTGTTTTATGTGTGTTTTCTTTTTTCAAAGTTTGAGTAAAAGTCTTAAAGTATGTCAAATGTAATATAGTTGCCGTTAAAGCTAGATAAATAAATGAATACATACATTAAATACATTTTATTTTTGCTGTGATGCAGCATGAAATCTGCATAGTAACTAGTAACTAAACATGCCAAATCAATGTAGTCGAGCAAAGTCCAGTATTTCCCCTCAGAAATGAGTGGGGTGAAAGTATAAAGTAGCAGAAAATGGAAATCCTCATGCAAAGTTGTACAAGTTGGACATAAAGTGACAGTTTGGGTCTTTTGCTGTGGGGCTGTATCAGGTACTTCTCCCTGGTCAGTGTATCACCTGCAGTGGATGACCGTCAGCTCTCCCCCTGTGTGGAGAAGCAGCCTTTAGCAAAAATATCTACATCAGTGTATATAAGTGTTCCCATATTTTGAACACTTTATGCACTTTCACTGCTGCTCCACACAGGGGGAGAGCTGTCCGTCATCTACTGTAGCTAATACACTGACCAGGGATAAGTGCCTCATACAATGTTGCATTAAAAGAGCCACTTTAAGTACAATACTTGAGTAAATGTACTCAGTGACATTCCAACTCCGCCCCAGGTGTTGCACCATCAGTCCAATAAAAAGAAAAGGTTAACACTGAGCAACTTTAACCCAAAATGTGTTACTTAACAACACGCCCAGCTTATTTTTGGCCCCGGCTGTCAGGTTTGTTTCTTTTTCCCTGAAATTGGATTCCGGCAGGTCTAATAAGTCTGCTGAGGTTTCACTATTCTGTGTCTGGTTCTGATCATTTGTAACAACTGTTAGGTTTTCCCCTCATGTCATCCAAGAAGCGGAGATAAATACCGACCGGTGGACGCTGCGTATCAACAAACGCTCTCCAGTTATAGCC
Organism: Lagodon rhomboides; assembly: GCA_039737535.1. Classification (NCBI taxonomy): domain Eukaryota; kingdom Metazoa; phylum Chordata; class Actinopteri; order Spariformes; family Sparidae; genus Lagodon; species Lagodon rhomboides. The sequence goes on from CM077793.1 coordinate 7,004,370, forward strand.
ACCGTGGGATTTAGACTCCCCCTCGCTCCCATATGGAAATCTGATGTAAGGAAGTAATGGAGATGCCATGTGCTACATTTTATATATATACGCTTTATGAACGACTGCTGTGTGTGTCTTATCATTCAATCCGACAGATAGCTACTGAGAGCGCTAAATCATCCTTAACGTCGCTGGATCTGCGTCCCGCCTACCACAACAAGACCAGGACGGTGATAAAGGACGGGGACAGAGCCGTTCAGGTCCTAGACAGAGCTGACAAGGTAGGGGTTCATTTGCATTATCACATTACACTCATCACTCATGCCCTGTACATTTTTGACTGGATTTAGAAAGGGTTCTTTTTAAAGGGTAACTCAGCCAATTTTAAACATTGAAGTGTGTTTACAGGACCAAAAAAAAGTAGTATAAAGTCTTTTGTGGCTCCCGTGATGTCACTCAGTGGCTAAGTTGCATGATGGGTAATGTGGGCGGCAGGTTTTTGAAAAGGAGGACGAACGTGTTGAACGCAAAGGGTGATGTCTCTGGTTCTGCTGCGTCGATTGAGATCATTTGCTGTTATAACAATGCTAGACCAGTGGACCGTTTTTCAAAACCCGGTGCCTACATTACCCACGGTGCAACTTATCCATGGAATTACATCAGGTCATTTATTCCATTCCATTCCATTACTCTCTCTGGCACTGGACGTCAACAGACGTTGGTCTTTGGTTGGATTCAAGTCATGACATCAGGTGACCAAAACCCAACGTCCACTGACATCTACTTTCAACATCTTTTGACATAGGAATATTGACGTCAAATGACGTTAATATTTTGTTGTTTTTATGTTGTATGTTGTTGTCTGGCAACCAAAACCCAACACGTGTCAGACGTCTTGTACTCACAAAACTTTGACGTTGAATAATGACCTTTTTGATGACAAAATTCTAATGTCTGGACAACATCTATCAACAACGTTGATTTGACTTAAGATAGCCTACATAACTGATATCCAACGTCGGACCAACGTTAAGTTCAGACGTTAGCCCGATTTTATACTGATAACGTCTATTCAACGTCGGAGGCGTCTCAATTAGACGTCTCTATGACGTCTAATTGACGTCTAGTGCCAGCTGGGTGGAGCCACAAAAGGCTCTGTGCTACCTCTTTTACGAGTGTGTCAGTACTCTCCTGTAGACCTGATTATAGTTATAAGGTGTTTTTCCCCTGGTTCATTTGTACATGAACAGGACACATTCATATCAGCAGAATAGCTTCTGTGTTTGAGCTCTGGCACAATACGTCACACTTTTTTTTTGCCATTTGTAGGAAACTAATAACCAAACAGGAGAGGTCCATCTTTCCCACATCCACATGGAGATCTCTGGCCAGTGGAACAGCGTCGATCACGTGAGTCCTTCGCCTTCCCCGTCTGTGTGGTCTGCATGTGAATAATTAGAGGACCGTGGGCTCGAAGCGTTCCCGTCCTTCCCGTTTCCTGGTAATTCCGAAGCTGACGCTGACTGAAAATACGCAAAATAATCCGATCGAGACGTAGTTCTCTTTCTGAGCGAGCGTGCGGCAGAGTAACTCGTCGGGTCTGCTTGCCCAGCTGAGAGGCTGTTGATTCAGGATTCCGGAAATGTGTGTTTGGTTTTTTAGGCAGAACCACAAAATCCAGCTGCTCCAGCTCCAGATCAAATGTTTCTCTGATGATGAGGATGTTTCTCTGAAGCGATGGTACAAACGGTGGAGGCAGCCTTGTGTAAACACAGATAAAGGCTCGAGTCTAGTTTTATCATGTTTCATCACATTCCACTGAGCATCAGTCGTGTGCTATTTGGACTTAAGAGAGTGTTAAGAGATTAGGCTTTTACATTCTGTACGAAATAGACAGAGGGGAGGGCTTTCTAAGACTGAGGCCGTATTGTCCCAGCTTGTTTTATAAAGCATGAGATCATCCAGCAGACAGACCTACCATATACTTTTCATAGTTTTAGCTGAAAGGAGGCCAGCTTGGATTGAGCTCATTACTGCTGCTTTGCTGCCTGTTTTGCCATTTTCCTTTACAACGGTGGTTTTGATCTCTTCCTTTCCTGGCAGCTGTACAGAAAGTGGTTATGTTAATAGCTGGAAAAAAAATGCCAGGAAGCAAAAAAAGCCTGCAAGCCAGTCAGGGTACGGTCTGCTCCTCTAAACTGACCGACCTTAGATTATTCACCCTATACATGGAGTTACACTTGAATAGTACAGTTAAAGGTGCACTGTGTAATTTTGGATCTTCATTGGAGGGTTTTTATGCCTAAAAAAAACTAAATTAACAAACTCTCTTTGTTTTCATGACTGAATAAACTGAATAAACAAAGTGAACTTAAAGGACAACACAGTTTCATGCTGTTGTACTTTGTTTATATGTGGCGGACCCCGCCACCCTTCTAGCTTCAAACAGTGTTCTGGGGACCTTATTTTCCTCTGAGAACAGCTTGATTATTCGGTCATGAAAATATATATATATTTCTGAGTTTGTATTTTTACCCCGTTGCTAATGTAAATTTGAATTCCCTCTCCAAAACTACATAGCGTCCCTTTAAGGAAGTCACAGTAAAGCTGGTTGACTCAGCACTTCGTATAGAAAACATGATTCAGTGTTTTTAGGATAAAACTGGGATGTGTGGTTGAACAGTAATGCTCTTCAGATGTTTGTAACCGGCCGGTTAGAGCTGTTGTTTACATGGGAATTTAGTGGCTGGGTAGTTTTCGGTGACGCTGTTCTAAATTTTCCCACTCTGAATGTGGAGATGACGCGCTGCTGCAAACTCGCTTGACACACGAGTGAGCTGCGCTGCTCACGCTGGCTGTGACACACACACACACACACACACACACACACACCGGCAATGCATTCAGCCCGCAACTACAAAAATTAAACTGCAGTACCACTCAAAGGTTTTGTGGTACCCAAAAAATGTCATGTGTTCCATAAAAACTCACGCTTTAATTCCAGTTTTGTTTTGTTTTTTCGCCTCTTCTCTTATTGCACGGCAGCGTCGGCTCAAACATCACCTTCCACAACTAGACAGATTTCATCTTCATATAATCCGATGCAGGATACATTTCCGTCCGTCGTCTCTCTGTAACCAGCTATTACTTAGACCTCGGGTCTCCCTTCAAATTGTTTGCAAAATAAACTTCCTGTCTAAGGCTGGAATCTTCAGTTACAGTAATTCCTAAATACCTGTTTCCTTTGGATATTGTATGACGTATGTCCATAATATTACAATGAAAAAACTCTACCTCTGCACTGAGAGGTGATGGATATAAAGCATTGTGAGTTTAGAGTGTACAGAAAAGTCTTCAGGCAACACTCAGTGACTTCTTGTTTCTTCCAAAAATATATTTCCCCTGACGGAACGGATGCAGCGGATAAGATGCTGAGCATAAAAGCCTCTGTGTGCACTTATAGGTCAAATGCCATCTGCAGAGGCCCGCGCCGCGGTGCGTCTGAGCACAAAAACAGCGTTTAGATGCTTAAATTGTCAGGTCTGATGTTTAGTGAGTAGACTTTAGTGACTGGTCTTTCTCAGTCTGCAAGGTAAGTTGTGGAAAATATTTTAACAGAGAGGTGGAAGTGGCTACTACGCCTGCGATACTAATAACAGCTGGAGTCATCTGGGATTTATTAAGGTAATTGTGGGTTATTGAAGGTCGGTTGTAGTTTCCAGTGTGTCGCCGCCTCGCTAATATCTCACGGCAAATGCAGAATGAAAGATGCAGTAGTGCTGCACATAATGTGCATATCGACAATAAATCAGACATAAGTTAAAATGATTCCTTTTCCCATCATATTTCCAACGACAGCTTCATGAGATTGAATGTCCCAGGTAGAGAAGGGTGTGTTAGATAAAAGGTGGAGGGAATCGTTTGAGCGCGGGATTAAACAAAAAGGAAAGTTGTCACATCGGAGACACACAGCTACACAGTGAGCACGCATATTATTTGGAGGACAGATTCACCAGAGAGCACATCAGCGCCTCACAAAGATGCAGCAGCTCCGCTCTAGAGATCATCGTAGTGACCCTGTTCGATAACAGACAGATTCTGATCCGGTCGCTGACTGTGTCACAGCCCAGTTAGCCTCAATGCCGCATTCTGTTTGAGGGAGCTGGCTCCGTTTCTGTGCTGATTTTCCCAGAGGCAGAACACACAAGATAAAGACCAAAACAACTCCAAAATGATGACTTCACGGCAGGCCAGTGCTGTTTTTGGCACTCGCGGTTTCCTCTGACCACTGGAAAAGAGTCAAAATAAATCTCCAATATCCGATTAGCATTCCAAAGTGTGACATGAAAAGCCCGACTAAACTTGTCCATTTATTCAGCAGGAAAAAAAAAGGAAAGAAAGAAAAAGAAAAGCAATGCACTCTGTATTGTTGCATAATGTTTTTGGCGTTCCTGCAGATAACTGACCAAAGAAACATGGATTACATCATGTGTATGTAGCTCAATCAGTGTTGACGATGGACCCAAAAGTCATACCTGAGTAAAAGTAAAGGCATCATATTCCAATATTACTTCGGTTAATGTGAAAGTCGCTCATGCAAATAGTGCTTGAGGAAAAATCTTAAAGGTGCACTATGTAGAAGAGATTTTAATCAGAAGAGAAAGATCTTCATCAACTGATTTTTTTATGCCTAAACAAACTTAATAAATAATCTCTTTTCATTTTCATGACTGAATAAACTTTAAACTTTAAACTTTGTTTATATGTGGCGGACCCTGCCATCTCTCTAGCTTCGAACAGTGTTCTGGGGACCTTATTTTCCTCAGAGCTTGTTTATTCAGTGATGGAAAGAATAAATATTTCTGAGATGGTGTCAGTACCTCATTCATATTGTAAATATTAAAATTCTGAGTATGTGTTCTTCTCCAAAACTACATAATGTCCCTTTAAAGCATCATATATTATGCTTATATATGAACTGATTATCGGTATAAGGGTTTTTTTCTTCTATCTGGGTGCTGATAAAATAAATGTATTTAAAAACGTGCTACTTTGGCTCTGATACAGCATCTGCGAAGTAACTAGTCACATTTTTTTTTTATATTTACAACCCTAGGAATGTGGAGGAGTAAAGACTTAGCCCTTCTGCATGAATCAGATTTCACTGCTGTTGTCTGTCAGACAGTTTCCATGGAGATGGACTGTGGCTGGCAGGAACACAACTGCAACCATCAACCGCGAGGAACCCATTAATTGCGGTCGCAGTGGACAACCGTGACTGTGCTACTGGAAAATGCAAACCGTAATTACATTTGGTTGAGTGATTCCTGGTAGCGTGTCCTATTACAGTGTCATCCGATGAGCTAACCTTGAGATTCATGCGCGACACACACGACACCGTTCAAATAATCAGACATTTTGAATGATCTTTTTTTCAGCACAACAGGAGAGGAAGCTGGTTTGAATCAACGACACCGAAAATGAACACAAGATCCACTCTTTCGACTGTTTATGTAACTCTTGTCGACTCTCTCCTCCCAGGAATGCATGGTGGATGAAGACTGTGGCGAGCTGAAATACTGCCTGTATGAGATTGAGAACTCCAAGTGCCTCCCCTGCATTCCGACGGATATGGTGAGGATTTTGTCGTTGTTGTTGACATTTTATCTTGTGTTTGTCTGTTCGGTTAAAAAGGCAAAGATGTGGCCAGAATTGTAGGTTAAAACATTCAAAAAATCATTGTCAACAGAATGTAAAGAAACAACAGTGTTGATGTAATGTCAAAGACGTCTTATGTAGTGTGTTGGTCTACTAAAGTTAGCATGCTAACCAGCTAGCCCCTGCCCGTCCTGTCTCATAATACTACTTTGTCCCGGCAAGTGGCGATAGTCTGATAGCCTCCGTAGTTTCAGCTAGCTTTAACTATTGTTACTTAGCTAAATAAACACAAGAAACAAAAAACTCCTACTTCTGCTGTTCTTACTAAACAGAAAAATACAACCGGACAAGTCCAGTCCCAGTTCGGTGTCCAGTCAGATCACTCTTAGGATGCCAATTCCAGTTGAGATTGTCCCAGTTCCCCCTTTGAGCCAAGGCAAACTCTAGGGCACGGCCTCAACGGCTAACTGAGCCATGAGCTCGTTAGCTAACGGTAGCTAGCTACAGCCAAGGACAGCTAGCAAAGAGCAGCAGTTGTCGATTACTCTGGTGTAATGCCGCTGCCTATGTATGGACATATTTTACAAATGACACCTTTAAAGGAGCACTTTGTAGTTTCGGGGAAGAAATTTTAATCAGAAGAGAAAGATCAGGTTTTTTGTTCTTCCCTGAATAAACTGAATAAACAAACTGACCTTAAAGGACAACACAGATTCATACTGTTTTACTTTGTTTATATGTGGCGGACCCTGCCACCTTTCTAGCTTCAAACAGTGTTCTCGGACTTCATTTTCCTCTGATAACAGCTTGTTTATTCAGTTATTTGTATCATTTCATCATTTACAATGTAAATATTAAAATTCTCAGTTCAAATTTCTACATAGTGCCCCTTTAAAGCTGCAGTGGCCATTACTTCTGTTTCAGCAATGGATCAATGTATAATGTGAAATCATGTGTGATGTGTGTAGCTTGATGTGATCACAGAGAATCATCAGCTAACTCTGCAGTTCACCTCTGTAGCTCTACGGGCCGTTTTAGCGTCGTTCAGCTCATTGCTCATTATTTGTGTCGCGTGCTGCCGTTAGCTGACGGAAATCTGCTGTGCTCCGTGGAGCTGATCGGGAGTAGTTTACAGCAATAACTAGATCAAACTAGCAAAACTTTTGACAAAGATTGCCCCAAAAAAGCATTTAAAAAACAAAAAAACTGGGGATGGAGTTCTGAATGGCAAACAAATACATTTAGAATCTTGCTGGCTAAAATAGTGGAGTATTTAGCCACATGTTTTTTTTTCCAGCATCAACTCTTTTTTTCTATCATAGTTCTCATAAATCACTTGCATATTGTAATAATAAGTAATATGTTTGTTTCTTGTTCTTCAACTAACAGTGAAGACTTTGTCTTGGTTCACGAGCAGGTTCTTTTATATCCCGTTTAGCAAACTTCCTTTGGTGTGTAAAGAAACTCAGCAGCAGGGTTTGTGACCCACTGCTACTGTACACAATTCAAAAGTGCATGTAAACGTGCATGATCATGATACAGTACACTCAATAGATTCAAAATTACAAAAACAATGTGTTAATCCTGTATGGGAGAGCAGCATTAATAAATAATATGTCATAAATATCTCAATATGAAAAAAGCAGCACATACAGTAGTGCCTTTTACTAGATATACTAAAATGAATCCATAGAATCGACAATGGTAGAAAAACACTTTACCCATGAATGCAGCAGCAGATCATGTGTGCTTTACATACATGTTTGCATGTCTGAATGTGTGTCCTCCGCTCAGCCCTGCACTAAAGACGAGGAGTGCTGCTCAGATCAGATGTGTGTGTGGGGCCAGTGCACAGTCAATGCCACCGCCGGAACGGAGGGAACTATCTGTCAGGGCCAGAGCGACTGCAGGCCGGACCTCTGCTGCGCCTTTCAACGAGGTGAGCTTCAACAGCGATGCCTTTTTTGCAGTCTGACCCAGAAGTGACACAAAACACGTCAGGCTGACCTCCATATCCTCAAGTCGAGTCTGCTGGGCTCAGGTCAAACTAGCTTAGTGCATACGTCTTTCCATGTGTCACTCACGGAAGCTTTCGTTTCTCCCATTTTTATCTACTGTATATATTGTAGCCAATATCATATTTTAACCAGCACAGTTGTGTCATCATATACTGTTTTTTTAAACTTATTTTTCTGTAGTTTGAACATACAATTATGAACTGCCCCACTTAAATGATAAAAACACATATTTTCTCCCAGACCACTGCAGTTATTTAGCCACAAAGAAGCTTTTAGGACATCCAGTCTCAAATCAAATTGGAAAACATCACTGGTCACTGTAGCCAGTCAGAGCAGAAGGATTGACATGGACATGCGTACTCTCTCATAGTGTTTTTTTCTTTTGAAAGCAGATCTTTGTTGTTTTATGTAAAGAAAATGAATGTAATCTGTCAGTAATTCAGGTTGTAGCCAGTCAAAACACTTCAAACTCTGATAAAATGAAACTGAAAAGAGACATCCATAGGAAAAGGCTCATCTCTGAGACTTGTCTTAAAAGGTATCTTCAAGCTGTACCCTATCTCCTCGTGTTTTTGTGCCAAAGTGACAAACGGGGACAAATCTTTTTTTAACTGGTGCATTATGTAGCTGCTGCAGAGCCGGGAGCCGTGAAATGGGCTGCAGTGTAATCCCCGCAGACACCTTCGAAGTACATCCACCTAAAATACTTGTTTTTGCCCCTGACAGGTTCAGATTGAGAATCTCAGATCCGTTTTGTTTAACCAGGAGCAACCGCTAAAGCCACCTGATTCCGTTTGCAGAAGCATTAGTTGATCGTCGTGAAAAAGAAACGTCATTCCATCTGATCAGAAAAACTAAATTAAATTTACCAAAACCATCTGCTCCAGCTAATTGCACAATAGCCTAAATACATTTGCAATGATCCTGCAAATGTGGTTGGGTGGGTTGTGATGTTTTGACGACCCACCCAACCTGCTCATTAGTGGACCAATTTCAGAGACTGATGTTCCCAGTGGCCAGTGAGTCAACGACATGCTAAACAACTGGAAAAAAGTTCCAGTTGGACAACATTCTGGAATCTCTGTCAAACTGGACCTGAGCATCTGATACTGGCTTCATATTGTTTAGCTTGTGTGTTACTACAGGAACTGGGCAGTTAATGAAAGTGGTGCTACAGTGGCCACTTTAGCTGAACGGGTAAAGTAAAGTCAGTTTTGGACTTGTGTTATTTGTCTCTCTGCTGGTTCCTCCAGAGCTGCTGTTTCCAGTGTGTAATCCCAGACCGGAGAAGGGGGAGTCCTGCTGGAACCACCCCAACCTGCTGATGGACATGCTGGCCTGGGATCAGGAGGGTCCCCGTGACCACTGTCCCTGCGCAGATGACCTTCAGTGCATACCTCGCGGGTAAGAGCCAACATTGTATACACCCACAGAAATGACACCAACTTGGGATAACAACAGACCTAAGTTATATGTGGGGGAATAGAAGTAAGCAAAACAATTACAGCAAATGTTTAAAAATGTCTAACTTCCTCTTTTTCTTTCCCTCACAGACGTGGGTCTGTTTGTGGAGCGTAGTGCTGGAGATGGGGAGAGCGTGAGGAAGCTGTCTATAACCCTTTCTTAACAACGGCCCACCTGCTGAGCCACAGTTTGTCTTTTTTTAATAGGATGTTGCTTCAGGAAAGGACTTGCACTGTATTATTTATGCCTTACTACCAATGTATGTATTATATACCATGGAACAAATAAAATACTTTTTTAGTTTGGACTGAGAACCAAGACGGGTTTCATTTCCTTTTTGCTGACTGAATGAGAGCTACTGTAAAACCCCGCTTTGGCCACTAGAGGGCACACGTGTGTCTTTTCTGTGAGACAGGAAGTGTAACTTGAGAAATAACACACACACGAAGTCATGGAGACGCATGAAGTAAGTATTCAGGATGAGGATGATGGCCGCACAATCGTAGTACAGACACACACCGAGCGTCTGTCTCTCTCTTACACACACACACGAACACACACATCACATGCAGATACACACAGTTATGGGCACATTGTATAGATTTACATCAGTTTCCTGGAGACTTACAGAAACCATAACCACAACTACTACTGGCCTAACCCTTTGCCTAACATTTGCCTAATCCTAACCTCAGCCTAACTTTAAACCAAGTCTTCAGACTAAAATGTGATGGTTTACATTATGGGGACATTTTGTTCCCATAAGTAATACACCATCACACACAAGCACACACTCACACAAATTTTGCAACTATAGGAAGCAAAAAAACATTTCACCCTCAGTGTTTCACCACACAGGAACTGAATATACACGGCCTCTGTCCACACTTTCAGGCAAAATTAAAGCCTCTTTTTCTAAAATTTTATGTCTCATTTCATAGACATGTATATTTTGAACAGATAAGTTTGTACGTGCGTTCTAACCCCCTTTTATGATGCTAAATACTTTCAACGACATTTCCTGTGGGAAAGCCAAAGCTCCTGCGCTTCTGTTACAACCACTCAAAGCCTCGTCTCACATATGGACACCTGTGGAATGAACTTGTAAAGTGGGTATAGAAGTGCTGCAAGTACTGTCCTACTGCAAACAAGGCAATCTCTTAAATGCTTATAGATTTAGGTTATAGCACGTTAAGCCTTTTTATCAACAAAAACCCAGTGTCTAGACGTTAGTTTAACCTGGGGCCAGTTTGTCTTATTTACACATTAATGCTGTTGTGTTTGTTTTTCTGGGTCTCTGTCTGAACCTTTCACAGAGGGTAATGGGGAGTCATCAGCACATGTCTGCCCTGAGGCCCTCTTACAGCTTAATCTGGCGGTGATTGCCCACGCTGATATCACAAACCGAGAGGGTGGGTGACTGTCGCTTGCGAAATGGTTAGGATGGGTTAGGTGCAGAGGAATAGCCTAGGAGCTAATTCAAATGTGGGTGAGTCTACCAGGCTTCTGCTGGACATAGCGGTCGTGATTATTACAGGAGGGTGAATGGTGAGACGTTGTGTAACTGTGGCACAAGTAGAGAGGAGGGTTGTGAAGTCAACAAACTGGCTGGACAATGTCAGTTAGCAACATCTATCTGAAGTTTGCTAACATTAGCTAAAATTATAGCCACCGCAAGCTACTGCTCACTGGACCAGTAGGGCTAGTAGCAAAGCAAAACCCTTGCCTGCATTGAGTTGAGCCGGGGTGTGTTACTATAAATACAACATTTCATGCATTTTCATGCATTACATGCTTTCAGGACCTGATCATGCCACCAGCGGTAGTGACCTCTTGCAAGGGCCTTTGCACAGCTGCAAAGGATGTGTTCAAGGGATCCTCCTCCAGAGCAGAGGGTGCAGGAAGGTGCTTCACTCTCCAGACATGGACACTTGGATGAGGAAGGACCGTAGCAGTCTGTATGCAGGGTGTTATCCCAGGTGACCCTTCGTAGATGTGTCAATAATCCTTGCCATCTCAGTCCCACCATACCGCTCGCTCTTTCTTCCTCTAATCCTGCTTGAACTTCATCCTGGATGAGATGGCATCTCTCTTTGCCTTTGAAGAGCTTTGAAGATTTTGGTCCTGGGAAAGTAACTAAGACCTGCTCTGCCGATGGCCACATTCCCCACTAGCCTCCTCTGCCTCAGCCACCTGTAGCACCTCTGCTGCTCTCCACTTCCTGCCCGTCCTGACCTCGATGCCAGCTGCGGCCACCTCGGGATGCCTCAAGTCTCTGTACAAGAATGCCTCTAGGCGTCATAAATTACTCTTTCAAACCACTGACAGGGAGCTGCAAGATGTTACTGTTGCCATAGAGTGCTGTGCTGCTTCCACTCTGGGGAAGACCACGATCTTCCTCTCCATTGACTCAACCACAAAATAGGGACCTCATACACCATCAGGGGCCACAGAATCTTGGCCAAGATGGCATGTTGGAAGGCCCTGGTAGGCCTGATTTGTCCATCTTTGTGAGAACATTTCATATCAGGTCGACTTTTACTCAAGTAGTAGTCATACTGTAGAGGTGACTTTGACTTTAACCAAATAAATGTTTTAACATGACCTTTACTTTTACTCCAGTATGACTTTTTGGTACTTTTAACAATACTGGGCCATACTTCTACTCAGCTACATTTCAGAGGGAAATATTGCACCTTTAACTCCATTAGCCAGCATTTATTTGTTAAATTGTGTTACTTTACAGATTCAAATCATTAAGGCAAAATATTATCAATATGCTATATCATAATTAGAAATCAAACTTAACAGTGTATTACAATATGTAAAGTATATACATTAAAATGACCCCCACCTTGACCAGCTCCAACATTAAAATCGTAAATGCGTTAATCTATTAAAGGGGCATGATGGAGTTTTGGAGAAGAAGTTAAAACGTGTTTCTTCATAAGCCGAACTCAGAGGAAAATAAGGTCACCAGAACACCGTTGAAGTGAGAAAAGTGGCAGGGTCCGCCACATATAAACAAAGCAAAAAACAGTATGAAATTGTTTTGACCTTTAAGGTAAGTTTGTTTATTCAGTCATTAAGACAAAGTAGTTTGTTTAGGCATAAAAAAAATCAGTAAATTAAATATTTTTCTTCCCCAAAACTACACAGTGCACCTTTAAAGTATTGATTCGAATCCAATGATATAGTAGGCCTATACATGAGTACCCTACTTTAACTTCTGGTGCATAGTATGCCCTCTGTGCTTAGTAATATTCTTTCACCACAGCCGTGGACCCACAGAGGGTGAGTTTGACTTCACCTGAAGCAGGCTTTTGTTAAAACCAAGTGAAACAGGGAGGAGTGAGAGCTCTCTTTTCTCCCTATCTGCGCCGGAGCCCGCTGTCTCGCTGACGTCACGGCGGTTCGTTTATCCGCCCAGGCTGCTGCTGCTGGCTTCCTGCTGAGTCTCACTCCGTCGCTCGTAGAGGTACACGCTCGTGCTCCGCGACACTGCTGACTCCCCAACTTCAAGAGCCGGCGAAACATCGACATTTTTGGGTAAGTAAACACCACTGGAGTCGCGTCCACGAGCGCCCTGCTCCCGTTGAACCGTGGCGCTCATTTCGGGGCTTTTTTTTTTTTTTTCAAAGCGCCAACTGGTGGTGTGACAGGCGGCTCAACGTGTGACACGGTGTCGGAGGAGATGCGCCAGGAGGAGGGAGGGGTGGCTCCGCACGACCGCGCCGCTGGTCGAAGATAAACGCAGATGGAAGTTAGACTTCGCGTGCGTGCACCTACCGTGTGTTAACATTTCCTCTCGCGCCGCCATAGAGACACGGCAGTCGGTCACAGCTGCCTCTCCAGCCGCCACGGAGCCCCTAACACAAAGTCTTCTTTTTTCTTTTTTTTTTTTTCTCCGCCTCACCGCTGGCAGTTTAGTGTAAGCACTTCAACGTGGAGGGTTGCCCCCTTTTGGCAGGATAACGGGAGGCACTTTTTAATAAGGCGAATGTCAGCTGAGCGGCCTCACTTTTAATTTCCTCCCAGGCTTCTGCTGTAATCACATTAAAGGCTGCCGAAGCCAAACAGTCGGCGTGGTTTTAAGCGTCGCCCGCTGTGCAAATGGACGGTGAGTGGTGGCTGGTAATGATGCGAGGCAGCTGCGTGTAATGACAATCACGGGATCCGTCGCCTTCGTGTGGCCTGTTGCGGAGCGCGGTTCCTGTCTGTGTCCACTGTGACACACGTCTGCTTTGCCCAAACCGCATCGGATCGCCACTGTTGGGATGCGTGATGGCTCTGATAGCAGTAACGTGCTGACAGTTAAGGGGTTCTAATGGGGAAATGGTGCCCTCGTCAGGTTTTTAAGATACCGAGTTGAAATGTTGTCATATATTTAAGATCTTCCAGACATTCATTGTCGACTTTTTGGAGGCCGTTTGTATGGAGACCTGTATGATCACACAGAATTGTTAAACCGTTACAACAAATGCTTCGATCCAGATCATGTCCAGTAACATTTGAGTCCCGCAGGCACACTTTCTAAAATGACCAGCTCATCCTACTACTTGAGGTCTCATGACATTCCTCATGTCTTCTCTAACTCCTGTGGGTAATTTGACCCCTAGGCTAATACAAGTCCATGCAAGCCACATGCCGAGTTGTGACATCACAGGAAGGAGCAGGAAGTTAGCATTTCTTACTGTAATACGCAGGTTGCTGCGGACGGATGTGACTTGATCTCGGTGTTGCTGGAACAATGGTTCCCCCTCTGTCATCCGACAGCGTTACCTTTGAGTTGACACGTTTTATCTACTGGGGAAATGTCTTTCCAAGGAGAGATGAAGACTGCTTCTGTCATGTTTCGTTTGATATGGAAGTAATTGAATGCCTTTGTGGCAAAGTCTGAAAATCTATAAACCGTTAAAAGGTTTCCCTTTGCTTGGCAGTGGGATTAGTCGGACATGGATCCATTGACCCTCTGAGACCGTTTGTCGTCAAAGCTTGAAGTTTCTCCCGTGTGTAACCTGTTGAAGCTCAGCCACAGGTGGCCAACTTAACCGTTATAATGTGTCTGATCAATTATTCAGAGTGAAGATGTGGCATCAGGGATCCACTTGCTGGCCGTCTGACTGTAAGCTACAGTAGCTCTGTCACAGACACGCGATCAGAGGCCGCAGCAGTCTTGGAGGTTTGTTAGCAGGTTTGTTGAGGTTTGTTGGACAAAAACAAGATTTTAGATTTTCAGTCCTGGCTAGTCAGCTTTTAAGGCATCCATATAGGAGAGTGCCAGGTTCTCTGATCAGGGAGTACTGCAGAGAGAAAGCTGCTTCTTTTTTTTTAAAGCTGTTGTCTTTTGTCCCAGTTCTGCATTGTTCACTCTGATATGCACTCAGATGCAGTGACTTAAACAGGACACCAGCTCGGTGTGTCAAGATCTCCCCCAGAGCTTCTTTAGGACGAGACCCAGAAGTTTCCCTCTGTCCTTGGTTCATCATGACCACTTCTTGTTTGTTTCCACATAAAGATACACGATTTGTAGTCAAGGAAGCGGGAGGAAACGCAAGCCTTGGTATTGTCATGCCAGTGAGTGCAGCATTACCTTGATGGCATGCAGCAATTCTTGATCCCAGCTGAAGATGATGTCACTCCTCTGCTTGTTTGGGGTTCAGATCAGCAGCTTTAGTCTCAGTCTCACAAAATATGGCAGGGGCACTGAAGACATAAAATACTGCAGACTTTGTAGCCACACAGGTGGATTAAACCCCACACGTCTGGACAAGAAACTTATATGGTGTTTACTCATTGCCCTTGTTATCATTGTGAAATGAGTATGCATAAGCCCAGTGCTTGTTCCCGCAATTAAACAAATGGATGTTGAAACACACCCGATTATTCTAATATGTGTTGGGCTCTTTCTGCCTGAGGTATTTGTTGGCATAATCGATAATTGAGCCGTGCAATGTTGCTGAACTCTGTGCCAATGTTGGGCTGTGCACAACCTGACATTCCGTGACAAGTACAATACTCGCATGATTGAATGCTTGCACCCGTTGATACAACATTCAACCTTTGTTGTTGATGTTAAACAAGGACACGGGAACCATTTTGGACATCTGAGAACTTTACTTAGATACTTGGTCTAATGTTTGCCAACAAGACAATTCCTACCTCCCAACAGTCCCTGCTCTTGAGCCGGTACTTTTTGATGGACCAGGCTATATGGGGTTGAGTTTGCAGTACTGGTCAAACATGAACCTGGTGACTGCTTTTTTTTAATGCATGTTGTTTCTATTACTATTTACACAGTTTTGATTTGCACAGTATTTTCTTGACAATTGTGTTGTTTATCTCTAAATAGAAGACATGATCTTGATGATCTTATTAAAATCAAATCCAGGATCTGCGATTCTGTTTTGTTTTTGGGTTTATTAGTTTGTTCCCAATTGACTGGTGAAATATCATTACATTTTAAAGAAATTATTTAAATTGGACCATATGGCCTTGGTGTGGTACATTTCCCCCCAAACTATGGCGTTTATATCAGACTTGACACTGTAGCCTCTCTTTGTAAGTAATATGAAAATGTAAATTGCACATCGCACACTTATCCTGGCATGACACCAATGATCTGTTGTTCTTTACACATCAAGATTTGAGTCTAACAGCAGCATAGCCATTAGGGCTGACATAAAAGTCAAAAATCAACAATTAAATTGAATCGTGAGCTTTAGAATTGAGTCATATCGAAACATAACCCTTAATTTATAGGCCGATACTTGTGTATGTAACTGAGACAGAATCTTTAACACTTTAACAGCACACATAAACTTCAGTAATTGTTAATTATTGGACAGTATGCTTAAATACTGATATTGGCCAACTCCTCCCGGCCCACAGCACACATGTGCATATTAAGAGCTAATTATCAGTCCAGCAGAGCGAGAGTACGTAGAATAAAAGTACATAAATGTGCAAATAAATTCATAAAGAAGTCATGACGATTACCACAACATTGACAGCCGTATCTACACACCTAAACATTAACTATCAGCCAAGCGTAATGAATAGATAGAAGCAGTAGCAACTGATTCTGTGAGTTGTGGACGAATGATGACAGAATCCACTGCAGACTGCAAGCTGAAACACATTCTTATAGACTGTCGTCGTAACGTCGCTGAACGAGCAACACACACAACAACTGAGCTTGTTTTTGCCAGCAGGCAAATGAAAGACTATGAGACACAGAAGAAGGTTCAGTGGTCTGTTGGATCAAAATTATCTTCTTGATCATCATGCTTCATGCCGTGTTTGGTGTAAGCTAAACACTGCACCTCAGCAGAACCACATAATCTTTCCTGGGAAGCCCGGAGGCAGCAGCATATTGTGGGGACAGTTTTCTGCTCCAGACTTTGTGCGTGTAGAGGGTAGAATTTATGGGAGGACTTTGGGAATTGGTTTTCATTCATCATTCGATTGGACTGAGCTCGAGTACATTGAAGAATAAGGAACAGCTGCCAGACATGCAGAGCTGATGCAGACCTGTGAACATACTGTAGCTTCGAGGCTGTTATGCTGCCACGTGTGTGACCTAAATTAAGGATGAGCTGATGTGACATTTTCCTTTCCTGATTATGATTCTGATACCTCAACCCGTGGTTTTTAGATGCTGAGTGCCAATCGCATACCAGTGCTTTCAAATTTCTGATTTAAATGGTGGATTTCTCACCGTAAGAAAATCATTTGGATTCTTTTAAATACAGTAACATGAGGCCAGTGGCTGAATGAATAAAATGGACAGAGGCATCACTGAATGTTATGACAGTTGCAAAGCAACTGTATTTAACATGAATCAGACACATTATGACCCATACTCATCCACTTAAAGGATGGAGCGGTGCACCCCTAATGGTATGGACTGAGAGAATGAATGAATACTTAATCAGTTATTTTATGTTTTGTTTTATTTTGATGAAACTGCAACATCACCAAAAAGCATGGATGAAAGAAAATTGGTACATCTACAATTTCCTGATAAATTCATATTGTACTTATTTTACTTTATCTCTTGCACAGTAGATTTTAGAGCTGCAAACTATTGATTAATTAGGTGTCAACCAGCTATTTTGATAATCAATTCAGTTGATTTGAGTAACTCTTTGGTTTTTACTCCTCTATGACAGTACACTGAATATCTTTTGGTTGTGGGCATAAAGACACATTGTTGACCATATTCTGACCAGACAACTAATAGATTTACTGGGAAATATACAGAAGAAGACAGATTAATTGAAAATGAAAATAATAGTTGTAACCCAAGTAGATTCTGTACATAGTTTTATGCAAAATTTAATTGACCGACATATCTCTTGTCTTCCAACGTACTGAATATCATTTTCCTGTCAATCATTGTTTAAAAAGCTGTGATATAAGGTGGTATGGTTCCATGAAGAATTTCAACTTGGCAATGAAGATCTCAACTAAGCAAAAAAGTCCAAACCCTGGCTGGCCTGTGTCCTTTTTTACTTATTCATTGTTACAGTACATTTTGTAAGTTAAATTGACTTTCAGGCGGAAGTAGCGATGTCAGTAGTTCTGTCCGCTAAGCGCAGTCTGATTTCTTTTAGCACGCTTCACTTTTTTACCTCAGTGTAGGAACATTTCTCCCAGAAAGGTGACAAAGTCAATGGAAAGTTAGATGTGTGAGGCCACTCTTCAGTTGAGTAGTAGCATTAACACTGTGCTGTACCACACCCTGCTGCCATGTCTGATGATGGCTCACAGCCAAACGGCAAGTTGCTGTTTGCTGGGGGAAGAAGGCGTGATGTGCTGGTCTGAGAAGATATACTGCCAATCAGTGGTGTAGAGGGCGAGGGACTCAAAGAGCTAGTTTGTTAACTTTAGCCAGAGTATGTCATGCCACAGAGAACTTAACGTACGGAAAAGCACTTTGAGAATAAGACAGATGAGCTAAAAGTCCCGCTAGCCAGGGCAGACGAGCTAACTTCACAACTACCTGTAAGTTCATCAGTGCTGTCTTCAAGAGGCAGTCCAGTGTGCTACTTTCACCAGCGCTGACGCAGCGATAAAGCATGGAAATAGGTCCAGCTCTCTCTATCTGTCAGACAACCTGGCTGAAAAGGGGATACGATGCACCGGAGCTCACTGAGTCAGTGAGGCGCAGACTACAAGGAAAGCTCCTCTTGTATTTCTTGTCATTTTACAAAACATTTTTTCTCAATAAATAACTGTCATTTACCAGTAAATAAGTGACACACAACCGTTGCCATTTCAATTGTTCTTCATTCATATGGAATGCTCCATTTGGGAAAAACTCAATTTACTGGAAATTTTCTTTCCTTTAGTTTCTGGCTAATCACCAATTTGTCTAACTAAGGTTGCTGTCTTTAAATGCGGTCAACGCAGTCGGTAAGCTTTCAGTAGTTCAGGTTACTGTTGTGGTTGGCGAATGTTGTCAGTTAACAATGAGGAGAATAACTGTTAAGTGTGGTAACACGTAAATGGAGTAACTGGAAAAAAAATGGTTAGCAGTCACTGGAGTTGTATTGTGGACATTTTTACTTTTGACCTGTAGCTCTGAATGACAGCGACAGTCACTGGGACAGTGGGACAGTGTTTGTCTAGTCACACAGTAGCTCTCAGTGGAACCCTTTTTAAATGCTGGCACTAGTGCAGAGTGTAGTGTTACTCTTGTGCCTTTTATAAAGTGTTCAGTTTTTTTTTTGAGAGCATTGTGCACGTTGTCAAACTACCTTCAGTCAGTGCAGCTTGGTTGTCGTCTCTGTCAGGGTCTGACAGGCATACAGCTGGAGCTGGCCGCTTGGCACAGGATGTGATGCGGCAAACAGTGCAACTGCAGCATTGGCCAGAGTCTGAGCAGGTATTCAGAGTGTAGTGCATAGTAGTGCACTGTAATCTGTTACTAGAGGTGTGGAAATTTCTCGATTATAAGGTGCATCGCGATGTAGACATGGAAGTTTCTGCATCAAGGCAGAGACGGAGCATAATCGAGAGTCTGCAGCTTATATTGATTGTTGATTGTCCGGCATCAGCTGGACTGTAGAGTTAGGTCTCAACATTGCTCCCATGCTTTGAATTGTGGGCGGACATTAGGCTAACGTCACTTGTGTAGGAGGTACGGTGGAGGGAGGCAGGAATCTGCAAGTGATTTAAACAATAATTATTTTGAACGGACAGCTCGGGGCTCGTGTTGGATTTTATGAACTTGCTTGGAATTAGAACTGGTCAAGAAGACCCAGCCACCTAGCCATTTTCACCTGAAGCTAACGTCTGCAGCCATAAATAATAACTGTTGCAGCCAGCCCAGCTAATCAGCCAAGATCTGAGGAGGTGCTGTCAACTTTGCCTTTGAGAGAGGCGTGAGCAACAGAGTCTGCCTTATCCTGTGTGAAAACATCATTGTAGATTCACACAAACATGTAAGGCACTGCAGATGGATACATGTTTTATTTTTGTAATGTTTATGTATTGAAAAGATGCAGCTTTTTTATTTTGTAGACTGCTGTAGTCAGGTTATTGGAAGGACTTTCTGAATAAAAGGGGAATTGAAATGATAAAAAGTAGCCATGTGCAGTAATATAGATCATTGAGGATGATGAGACTTATTTTGCATTGACAGCTGAATTGTAATCGAATCATGAGGCCAGTGAAGATTCACACCTATCTGTTACTGTCCTCATAGAATTGACGTTGCAGTGTTATTTGGTGTTTTATGTACTGATGCATAAAACTAAAGCTTTGTGTGACTGTAGAATTCACTGACAGCATCTTAGTATTCTGTATCCAGACAGCTGGTAGTAATGACACATGGCTTCCTTTCAGCATTCTGTCGGCTAAATGCCTCATACAAGCAGACGAGCTGAAGAAACGGGAACTGAGACATTTCCTTTTTTCAAGCTTCTCATGAAGGACTAGATAAGAACTTAACCTCTGAACCTACAGTTTCACTTGGACACCCAGTTAACACTACAGCACTGTGGTGTACTGTCAAGTCTAGCCGCATGCAAAGCAGAATAACTGGTTTAACTGTATCGACCGGAGCAGTGATGCTAGTAAAGCTCAAGCAGAGACAACAAAAGATCTCCATGTAACATGGGTTAGCACTGTGAGGTCTGCAGGCAGTTTGTTTTGGAGCATTGTCATGGTTTCCAAATGAATATGAAACATGGCTTTAGCTACCTGTTTAAACCCTATTTATAGTGTAACCTAGATAATCAAACATGACTAATTCTACTGTTGGTTTTGCATTGACTCAAGTCTTTGGAATACAAAGAAGTCTTTTGAAATCCTGCAAACTATTGACACCAACTTTCTCTTAAGAGCAGTCTGTCTGTCATGTATGGAAATTAGTCAGTAGTTGCTGATAAATACATGATTCATGATCCCAAAATATAATTTGTAGAGTTAGAACACTGCCCTGTTATTCATAATATATGTGCATTCATCTATGAGAACATTGTGTTTCATGTTTGTCATTCAGCCAATAATGGGCAATAAATTGCTAACTACATTTCATTTTACTGGCCGTGTTATCTGTTTTAAAATGGTGAATAAAGTTTTTAAGGTAAAGTTTTTAAGGTGAAGTTGTCAACAGAGGCCAAAAGATAACACAATCATAAACCTTTCCCATAACTCTGACCTTGAGTTTTTCTTTTTAGCGCCATGCTGATAGCTTTAACTTGTGTGCATTGTTTCCAAATCTTAACCCAAGGAAGAGCGGCGTGAAGTAATTTTCCAATCAGCATAGTCATCTGACAGATTTGGGTTCCCTTTGTTTAGATAAGAGCTGTAATATGTTTGAGTCGCACGATAGCTGATTGAAAAGTTAATGGTTAGAGGAGTTTATCTCCTGAATGGCCTGTTATCAGCTCTAAGGTGTCATTCTTCTGAAATAACAACATAGTCTGACTGATAAGGCTGACTGATACTACAGTGCTTAGAGTCAACACATCAGGTGATGTTTTTTTGTCCAATGTGATGTTTGCCAAAGGTTTGGAACTACAGATTATGATTGAGTTATTAGTTAATTCTTTAATTTATCACTTTCTAAACCAAAATACCAAACTGCCCATTGGTTATAGATTCTTGAATTTGAATATGATGATTTTGAAGATATCTCCTTTTGGCTTTGGATTATTGTCTCCAAATTTGGTAGAGTAACAGTTTGAAGTAGTTAATTAAAAGAGGCAGCGGAATTTGACAGTTGTCTATATTCATTGTCAACGAATTAAACATATCTGCTAAACTTGAGGGAGCTAAGCCAAAGTAACATAAAATGTAAAACGCCTCAGGAAGTATTTGATATTTTGAGTTTAATTGAAAAATGGCTGTGTGGATGTGGATTGATCACATGTGATTGACACAAGCCTTGGGATGTTAACAAAAAAACCTTCCATCACAAATTCTCAATTCAAAAATTTCTAAATCCAGATTGGTGCAAAGATGTTCATGACATCACTTTTCTCCAACTGTAGCCCACCAACTTCAAACCAGTCAGAAAAACAGAGAGAAAACAGTGCAGACAGGAATCAGTCATGTAAAAAACACAACAACAAAAAGACCTTAAAGGGTATGTGTCAGTTGCCACTCTGGTTTGTGCACTCCTGACAGAATGTAACTGACAACTGGTAATGATAGCCTTGCTTCACATGAGGCACGTCTGAAAAGTCCTGAAAAGAGCTGCGTCTGCACAACTTCCCTCCAAGCTACAATGTTGACTTCCCTCTACAGTGGATCTCTATTTCTCTCAGGTTCGTTTTAGATTCGCATCTTCAGTCCTCATGTGGGAAACGCCCCATGGAGCAAGTTCAATCTTGAAGTCGGCCTCACATTATCTAAGTCACCCTTTTGTCTTTTTTTTAACTTCTGTCCTGTCTGTGCAGGTGGAGTGGTGTTGAGGAGCACACTGATCAGGACTGCAGGCATCATGGTGAACATCCCAGAATACTATGCAGGGAAAACGGTGCTGATCACTGGAGCGACCGGCTTCATGGGCAAGGTACAGTACTAGTTGAGTAGAAAAGTAGCTATCGGGACACGACTCGACCTAAAACATTAGAGCGACCTAATGAGACAAGAGGAGATCTACTCAATTACACATGTGATCGCACACATGTGTAATTGAGTAGATATAACGGCAAGAATTTAATGCTGTATTTTTGTTGATGCTAATGCTGTGAAGAATGTGAGAACATTCTGAGTAAGGTTGAACCGAAACCCTAACCTATTGCTTATAACTGACAGACATCAACCACTGAGCCCGCAAACATCATAACATCAGTTTCACTTCAGCAAACCACAGTGGTCCACACCAACACCAGAGTGCACCTTACCACATGTTCGAAATTAACAACCGACATGTGTCAAATGATAGGTTTTCCGTTTGCTAAGTAAAATCTATCGCTGAATGTGCAATTACAGCTTCATGAGTTAAAAGCCTGTAAGAGCATTCTTTGAAATATTTAGCATCTTAGAACTGATTTAAAATGTATTTTAAGGAGTGTCATCAAGAGGGTTATTCTAATTCTTAAAATAGCTACTTGCACCTGACAGCATATTTAATCACACTATTTGCCACCCAGTGAAAGGATCACTTGATTTTGGTGCAAACATAAAGAATATAATTAAATCTAGCTGCCTTATGAATCTTGGGTGAGTTGTTCTTTGTAAAAGGAGCCTTTTTAAACTGAGGCTTATAACTTGGTTACAGAGCAAACCTTCCAGTTCTCCCCTAGAAAAAAACAGGCACTAGTCAGATTACTTTGCCTACCAAACATGACGCAAAGCGCTAAAACACATCATTATTGGCAACAATACAGCCATAACTAATTAATATTAAAATGACTAGAGGAAACTCTTCCTGATTCATTGTCACTTCCTGGCTGTTGGCTCTTGATTTAATTCACTGTTACATTCTGCAGTTACATCACCATGACTGGAATTTGCAATATTTTATCATTCAGTTGTTATCTGCCTCAAGTGCATAAACTTGACTGCGGAATTATTTCCTTGAGGTACAGATGTTTGTTTATATGATTCTTACTTCAACAGCAGACATATGAATCCATATTTTGTTGACTGATTGATAAATGTTGCATATAATTCACATGGCTGTCCTTTGTACATGGTTTGATTTCCCTGTATGTCAGTCTGTCTGTTCTGATGTTGTGGAGGAAGAAGCATGATGCAACACATTAGTTTACACTTCCGCAATAGACAATAGAGGAGGTTACGAATGGAAGCGGTTCCTCAACTGAACCTTTTGCGTCCCTTTCCCGCTCGTTATTAAAGGTGCTGCTGGAGAAGCTGCTGAGATCCTGTCCAGGAGTCAAATCCGTCTACGTCATGGTCAGGTCAAAAGCTGGTCAGAGCCCTCAGGCCCGCATTGCTGACATGATCAACTGCAAGGTGAGAAGTGGGCTAAAAGATGAGGATGGTTTGATCCGTACCAGACTTTTTTTTTTTTCAGTTTGAGTGGAATGCGAGGTCTATGCTATAATTACAGTATGTAGACACTTTTCACCACACAAGCTGTTTCCAACATGGAGTTGCCACCCAAGCAGGTGTCTGTTCCGTGTCATCGCAGAGCAAATGACAAAATGTTCTTCCCTATTTTCAGCACACTTTCTTGGGGAGACTACATTCCTTCACATTTATGATAGTGACTCTGATGTAGGCAGATGTAGATTGTTGGTATAAGCCTGTTATTGGGCGTCAATTTCAGGCTGCATTCTCCTCCCTTCTGCTATCCATGTGAAACTGTTCTCAAACTCCCTGTGGCTACATGAAACACTAGCAACAAACCCCAACTAGTGGCCTACGTGTTGGTGGGCTAGCACATTTTCTTTTGCTGGGATTTAGCCACTTTAATGCCAAGTCTACCCACCCTGTGTGCACCTTTACTGCATCATGTGTTGAGCACCACCCAAGATAATTTCGATTGGTTTAAAGAAATACAAAGAAGCCAGATGATTATTTACCGGTGCAGCAAATTCTTCTCCAGCGCTGTGGGATGGGTCTGGCTACGCAAGACTGCATTTATGATGACATCTACATGCAATCTTACTGTTGTTCTGTACAGTTGCAGACACAACTGTGATTTTTTTTTTTTTGCTGCATTTGCTGATGGGAATTTATTATAATTTATGACAATATTTATGTGTGACACTGCCATTCTCACCACAGCAAAAGCAATTAACGGTCCAGTGTGTAGGATTTAGTGAACTTTAGCAGTGAGGTTGCAGATTGAAAACTACCCCACTACTCCCTCTGTAGATATAAATTGCTCATTATGAAGCGATAAAAACACAACGATTCTTACTTTCAACTCACTATACACCAGTGAAAACATGATTGTGAATATGATATTCCATTTCTGCAAATAGATTCTCCTAAATCCACCGCACTGGATATTTTAAACGAATGTTGCACTATTTTTGCGGTAACGGAAGACGCTCATAACCAGCTGACTTGCACTTTAGCTTGTTCACGTGCTGCTTTGATTACAGTGAGCTTACATTTAGCAAGTAGAGGTTGAAGCAACAGTAGCAGTGTTGACTCTCCATTTGAAACTTGCGATCAAGCTTTCATTCAGCTGGTGCAAAAGGCTGCTGATTTAAAGACCCTGTGGGTTGGCAGTGCTTACGTAATCAGTTTGTAGATAAGAGGAGGTATCAGGAAGGAGGGATGTAGAGGTCTGGGATCTGTTGCAACAGGGCGCTCTGCCATCAGACATGCACCACTGACATCACCAACTGTAAGCAAGGGAACAGAAGCTTTACTTCTGATGAAAAGATATTCAAGAGCACGATGAACTGTCTAATGATTATACTTTACAATTTCTTACTGTGCTTACAGTTTACTATGTACTGTAACTTCATTTTCCCTCTCAGTTGTTTGAAAGATTGCAAGAAGAGCAGCCGGGCTTTGGGGAGAAGATCATAGCAGTGAACAGTGACCTCACACTGCCGGAGTTGGATCTGAGTAAAGAGGATCAGAACATCCTGGCTGAAAACATTAACATCGTCTTCCACTGCGCCGCCACCATTCGCTTCAATGAGCCGCTCAAGTGAGTTGTCTGCTTGTTGTGCTCAATTTCTTGTCACTACGTACAGTACATTCTTTCCCAGAAAAGGTTCAAACAGATGTACACCATTAGTAATAGTTTAAAGTATGTGTGTTAAACCAGTCAGTGAATGCATATTGGGTAGGATAATGTGTATTATTATTATTATTATTATTATTATTATTATTATTATTATTATTATTATTATTGTTATTATTATTGTTGTTGTTGTTGTTGTTGTTGTTATTATTATTGTTATTGGTATTTACTTCACTCAATGACAGAATGTTGGTTCTGACAGATTTGGCCCACTGTTTGCAGTACACAGGGTGACTTGAAATCTAAAACTCCTCCAATCACATTTATTCTACTGCTGAACGAAAGACACTGCTTTGACAAACTACTCCTTATTTAACATGACATCAAGAGCAGAGTGAGAAACAAGTTCATGTCTTTACGTTAAGTATGGAGCTGGAGTCAGGATGTGATGAGCCCAGCTTAGCATTGAGACGAGATGCAGAAGAAGCAAGTAGAGCCCGACCGATAATGGATATTTGGGGCCGATACCAATGTTAGGGGGTTACAAATTCTGTTATTGATATATCGGCCGATAAGCTCTCAGCAAATATACAAAGATATATATTTATTTTTTTTAGTGATCCTCAGACACTGCGGCAAAGAGATGTAATGGGGAAGGATATTTCTCCATTACATAGGATAGAAGTCAACAATAAAAACGTCATTGTTTTATCTGTGCACATCTGGGATTTCAATAATTATAAACTTACCTAAGCATCTTTTTCTGCATTATGTTTTGTATTAAGAAAAGGTCTTATCGGACAACACATGCAGATATTGATCTGTATTTATGAAACTGGCAACATATCGGTGGGGCTATAGAGGCAAATAGCCTGTTTCTGGTTAAATATGCCTTTTTGTTTAACTGTATACAAACAAAAATGTCAAACTGACAGTTTGTGCTTGTAGGGAGAGTGCATACTGGAGCTCTTTTTGACAAACAGTGTTTACCTAGACCTTCTGTTCAGCATCTCTTGCTAAAACTTGGGGGATGCTGCACATAGTCAGTGCCCCCCACTCTTGTTCGGCTTGGAATTGTTCCACAGTGTAACTTTTTTCATGTTGGTCTTCATAGAGATTTACCAAATGAGATGTAACTTAGTACAGTAAGTCAGTTAGACTGGTATCAATTTTCACATCTCACATTTTATCTTAAGCTGCCATTGCAAATAAGAAATAACTGTGGCAACGTGTCCTGCAGTGTTCATCACATGCACATACTTTATTTGGACAGTTATTTTCATCCACTGAACACATGTTACAAGTAACTGTCTACTCCTCTTCTTCCTGCCAGAGATGCAATGCAGCTGAATGTCCTGGCCACCCAGAAGATGCTGGCACTGGCCCACAAGATGAAGCACCTGCAGATCTTTATTCACATCTCTACAGCCTACGCCAACTGTGACCGAGAGCTCATTGAGGAAATTGTCTACCCTCCCCCAGTCGACTACCGCAGACTCATCGACTCTCTGGAGTAAGTTGAAGCGATAAGATTTGCTGCTGCATAGTCAAACTGGTGGTGGTGGTTTGTTTTTCCCAATGGCCTTGTTTATGTATTCGACGGTGAGGATGGTCTCTTTTTGTCATTAGCATGCAGTACTATGGGATGATGGATGTGGGTTTTAAAAGGAGTCTTTATTTCTTTTTATTGCTCGATGCATAAAAAGCAAGTTGGGAGGTATTATCAAGATTAATGTCAGTTAAGCGTGCCGGCTTAGCCATGTCCGTAGAGTAAATGGCTTCTTAGCAGCACTAATGTTGTAGAGGCTGCCAGTCTCAGCTGCTGAACTAGATTAGTAAAGCATTAGAAGCCTGCAGAGCGAGTAGAGATTAGTGGGAGGATTCTCGGGGATTGTACGTACAGTAGCGTTGAGCTTTTGAGGGAACTTGGATGGATGTGTGCAGAGAGACCACATGCTGGGTTAGACTGGAAATTATACCTTGTGGACCTTGTTTTTAATAACTGTTTGTCTTACTACTACTTTTATCTTATCTTCTGCATTACGCAGTTAGGGGAGATGTTTGCTTTTTCATTGTTTTCCACAATGACAGTAAAGACCTGGATAGTAATGCTGTAAATATAAGACTAATCTTTTAATTTTTTTCCCCCCTCTAGCTGGATGGATGACGAGCTGGTGTCTGTCATGACTCCTAAGCTGATCAAGGAGCGTCCCAACACCTACACCTACACCAAAGCCTTGGCTGAGTATCTGGTGCAGCAGGAGGCTGGAAACCTCAATGTAGCCATCATTAGGCCATCCATAGTAGGAGCAAGCTGGAAGGAGCCTTTCCCAGTGAGTCATTCAGGCCACTAATGTTACATTGCTTTTTCATGTGTTCTTGTTTAACTTTAGGTTACTGATGGTACTGGCTATTGAGATTAAGAATTACTGTAGCCCAGATTTGGGAATGAACAATGGCCTACTCTGCTTAACAGTTTTTTTTCTGGTGTTTGCTGAATACCAGTTGTCTCTGATTTTAAAACTGAAGAGTTGAGAGTCTGTCCATCAGCACAGATCCGTCCCGGCTGTTCCTCTGGACTAAGTCCAGATATCAGTCACACCTCCTCTGTCTCCTCTCGCAGAGCACTCTGCTGCAGCCAGCACAGTTGAGCAGTGAACACAGTGTTGGGAGGAGGAATGTGAGGAATGTGGAGTAAAGAAGCTCCGCACACCTTAGTTCCTGGCCGATCACTGTGGAAAGAAGGATCGTTTCATTTCTGGTTTAGGGATTTTCAAGAAATTTGGTCACGCTGCCGGTCTGCGTTTCTGAATGGATGCATTTACAGTTTTTGGACTCTGAATCCCTCCTGTCCATGTTACAATCGGAATATGAATTAATCACTTATAAAAATCCCAAATCAGAACATTAACAATAACTATTACAAGTCACCACAGGCTGAAGTAAAATGAAATTGCTTATTTTTTCATCAAAACACCATTATATTCATTCTGTTATCATATGAACTAGAGAGATAAGCAGTGCCTTGCTTAAGAAACCATAACCAGCACACTGTTTGATTTTTTGATAATTGACTAATATATTTCTGCTCTTTCAGGGTTGGATTGATAACTTCAATGGACCTAGTGGAATATTCATTGCAGTAAGTACTGAAATAAAAACTGTTGAAGTGGTCCATACACAGGTACGAAAGCCTGTCTGTTCACTGTAGTTTTATTTTCTTCACCAATACCTTTTAATGTTGTTGTCATCCATTTCTGAAACTCTGCATTTACATGAAAAAATGGTGTGGTTAAAAGCAGGAGGGATAGGAAACAGTGTGGGGAGGCTTGCAGGCTAACAGGAGTTAAGTCTTGTAAGTTGCAAATTATACAGTTTTTCTTCAAACATTTCCTCATCTGCTGCTCGCATTATGTCGCAGTGCAGTTATAAAACAAGAATACAAACAAACAACACCTCCAATGAAAGAGGTCAATCCTACCCACTCTCTCAGCTGATTGGACACTGTGTGTTAAGTTAAGTGAACAAGGCGGGTTGATTTTGGGTCCGGCGGTGCCATTAGTCCAGCATCTACAGTTAGGATCTGTGTGATCATGTATTTCTTTACTCTTGCACTGATGTACATATATACTTAGCTGCCGCATCAGCTGAAAATAAATCCAACTGACAGCATGTGCCGGTGGTTAATTGATGAGAGAAGCTGCAATTTACAGGTACCAATATCCATATCTGGGCTAAGGCCCCCAAATTTCTGGCGAGTCCTGATCCAAAGTGTTTAGCGCCGAACCTGCTGTGACTGCACCGTCAGCAGCCCGACAGCAGAGACGCTCCGTGTTGTGCTGAGATTTTCTAACTGAACTATGAGCAGGACGCCAGTTTGACTTTCTCTGACTGTGTGAAAATCATCACAGATGACTGAAGTCTGAGGCTGCAGGTACAGACATGCTGATGTATGCTGGTGATGAAGTTTAGTCTGGTGTTGAACTGAAAAATAGTTTAACCTCTTTATTGAACAGCAAAATCCAATTCTACTGATAAAACTCTAAGTTGGTTAGACCTACAGCCCGATCGCATCATCCTGATACTTGTATACAAAATAACATATTATATATAAATTAAATTATATATATTAATATTTAAATAATTAAATTGTGGTTATTTCTATCCATAGATATCTATGGATGGACGCATGAATAGTGAGTTCACTGTGTCCTTACGTCAATACGCGTATAGGTATTGATGATCTTTTCTTGTAGTTTTCAATAGCCAGTTTTGGATCTTAAAGGACAAACATTACACTCATTTTCAGGTTCATCTTTTTATTTTAGGTGTCTGCTAGAACAGTAATAGATACAGTAAAAACGCATCATTTTTTTGTAGTCCTTCTCAATGCTGCAGCACCATGTTCAGCCTCTGTCTGAAACGCTTTGATTCAGCCAAGTCCTTCATAAGTGTCTGCTCTGATTGGTGAGCACACACGAGCCTGAGCCTGCCCCTGCTCCCAGCCAGTGGCATTTCTACCATGAATATCACCACAACAACTGCTTCTTAACCAAAACTTTTATTACTGCACATCCAAGAGAAGGAATGTAAGCCACATTAACCTCAGCCTCGTTAGTCCAACATGGGCACAGGCTGGGAGTAGCCACATTAGCCAAGAAACACGCTACCGCTTATTTGAACAGCCTGAAGTGAAAAAAAAATAAACAGTTAAAAAACATAAAGTTAGTTTGAAGTTGGGACACAGACAGCCGGTATCGAATCCATTGTTGAGTTTTATTGAAATTGCAATACGCAGTAAAATACAAACTTTAGTGAGCTTGTGAAGTTACCAGAGTAGTCCAGGGGTAAAGTCCAGGGGTAAAATCCACAGAATTAAATTCGATTTCGGGTTGCTGCAGGGACATTTCTGACATGGAAAAAAAAGGTCAGTAAACTGGGTCTTGACATCCTCGTTTGGGAGTTGTTGAAGGGTTGGACTATTGTCAGTGTTTCAGGCAGTTAAGGAGCAGTAGAAGACAATTACTCTTGCCACGGATTTTGGGCTTTGTAACTTTGCAGAAGTTTTACATGCACAAAAAAGCTTCATCACACACACACACACACACACACACACACACACACACATACACACGCACACACACACACACACACACACACAAAAGCATAATATGGCCACTTTAATTTGAAGGCTAGTAAATTTGATCAGTTGCACTAATTCTTTCTTTCACCCTTCCCAGGCTGGTAAGGGCATCCTGCGTACGATGAGGGCGTCTAATGATGCGGTGGCTGACCTGGTGCCTGTGGACGTGGTCATCAACGCCACCCTGGCTGCAGCTTGGTACTCTGGATCACAGGCACTCAGCAGGTTGGAGAGACACATAAACACTTGATCATATGTCTTCTCACATGATGATTGTATTTTTAAAGTGAGTGTATTTACTGTGAATATTTCCCTTATTACAGACCTAGAAACATCCTGGTTTACAACTGCACAACTGGTGGAATCAACCCGTTTCATTGGGGGGAAGTCGGTATGATGCCTTTTTATTTATCTTACCTAAACACAGCCTCTGTAAAAGCCCCCCACAATGGAAGCTTATGTTTAAACGTGGCGTCTAATGACATACCCTGATTGTAATCTGATCCACTGCCTGCCACACCTACACTCAGCTTTTGTTCAGCTGTTCCTTATGGATCCTGGTCTGTAGCTGGATCAGTATGGAGTTTCCTCAGGGAATCTCACCTTTAAACAGATGTCACACATTGTTTGATGGTGATTTATACATTTCCCAGAGGCGTTTAACGATCACACTTCTTGTCCTTTGGCAATATTACATAGAGATGATTCATATTTAATAATGAACTTTAATATTAGTAATACTGACCTGGTTTGTTTTCAGACTGTATGGTTTTGAAGTAAGACTTGAAGTGTAATGATGTCACAAACTCAACAGTGTCTTTTTAAGACAGAGTTTGGAAGCACTGGTGCAGTCATGAATCATCGTGTTACAACTTGTACACTATGAATACGATTATTGAGTAACAGGTGGGCTTAACATCATCTATCTTAACCACCAGCATGTAAAATGCATAAAGAATCAATACTGCCTGAACAGGCCCATCAATATAAAGTTGCACTGATGTTGTTTCCTCTTCTATTCACAAAACTGCAGCTCTGTTTTATTATTTACTTCAAGGGGTGGACAGAATAGCAGGAACACCTTACAAACTAAAGCTATCCGATAGCCAATCTTGATTGTGGTCCATATTTATAGCTGATCTGGAGCTTTCGATTGTATCGCACATCCTCAGCAGAAGGAGTTGACCCTGTTTTCATGTTTACACGTCATAACTGCATATTTGAAGTAAGTTGAGTTCCAGATGGAGCTGAGCAAATAAATAAATGGCCTCAAGTAATGTCACTTCAGTCAGCATCAGTTGGAGTTATTATAAACTTGAAAAACCAGTCCTCTGTAGCCTGCAGCTCATCTGTGCTTGAATGTAGCGGATCTAGGCTTCATTAGCTGCACTGCTATTATACACCCAGCTCTTTACAGCTGAACACCCCAGCAGTGGGACTTCAGTTGTGATGAGTGTCTATTGTTATATTGACACACTCGCTCTGAAATTATATATAAATACCCCCTTAATAAAATGTGTTCATATAGCTTATAAATATTTAAATAGTTTGTATGATCTTTGATATTGTTTGTGATCAGTAGGCTAAAAGTTTCGCTATCTACCATTTTTATGACTGAAATTGATCCTCCCTCGCTCCAGCTGTCACAACCACTTATTAATTCATGTGCGATGACATCATCAATATGCAAATTGGCTCATGGCATCACTTGGCTAAAAAGAAGAGGTTCAGTTTCATTCTTGGCCATGGCAACAGATGTAAACAAAACATCAGGAAAATGGAAACAAACATGATTCTACAAATCCATGACATCTGTTGGGGTTAAAGAAACATTATGTAACTTTTTACCTTTTAAAATAACAGCTTCAAAATCATTTTAATGGCACATTGTGCTGTAATAGGATGAATGGTGTCTCTGTCTCAGCCACGTCGCCCCTCCTCCCACCTGTTTCTGCACTATGTAACTCCAGTGAGAGGGTGGGATCACAATATTACATCATGTTTGTTTCAAGATAGACGTTTTCAAGACATCACATTGTTAGGACGTAATGAGTTTTGTTTGCAGTGAGCACCTACATTACCTCACAATTTGTTGCAGACATGGGATTTGTATTTATGACAGTGGTGTTGAACACAGAAACTGTAGGGAGGGCGCCAACCCTGCAAGAAATACCAATGTCTATATAATATTGCTTTATGCGTAACCATAACTCCATCTGCTGAGCAAGACCATGTGACACGATACCAAAAGCTCCACAACACTTATTATGGACCATGATGGTGAAATTGTTTTGCCAAATTATTGCCGCCTATCACGTATTTTGTGGGAACGGTAAAGTGAAATATACTAGCATTTGGGGGAGGAAGGGTATATTGAAGGATATATTTTGCCGGCAGGACCACAACTTTCAGTCTAGTTAAGAAAAACAAACAAATTGATTGAATGCTGATTGATTGAACTTGACTTGTGTTGAACAACCTTTTGTTTCTTAGAGTACCATGTAATATCCACATTCAAGAGGAACCCCCTTGAGCAGGCCTTCCGTCGGCCCAATGTTAATCTCACATCCAATCACCTAATCAATCAGTACTGGATCGCCGTGAGCCACAAGGCTCCGGCCTTCCTCTATGATCTGTACTTACGGCTGATTGGACGAGAGCCCAGGTAACCTCATCATCGCCGACTCGGACGTGCCGCTCACCTCTGCTGTTTTTTTAACGCCAAAACCCCCCTCACACACACTCAAACACATCTCTGCTGCTTCAGTCCTGTCACTTTTCTTTTAGTGTAGTGGCCTAACGTTGTAGCTTCGATGCTAATATGTTACATTACGCTTGTGGCCGTTTTGTTGGGAGTCGAAGAGTGTGTAACCCAGCGGCTCTCCCGCACAAACGGGATCACCGACGGGTTCTGCACTCTTTACGTTTTGCTACTTGCAATGTTTTTATTCTCAGTTGGGTTCCCAAAATGTCAGCACTAAGGTCATCTCAGTCCAGCTGATACATGGACTCAGACCGACTTCAGTCTGAGGACGCCTTTGGGAACCCAACCCAGGTGTTGGCCCTTAAGAGAAACTTCTGCTCACTGCTGATTTGTCAGAA
Organism: Lagodon rhomboides; assembly: GCA_039737535.1. Lineage (NCBI taxonomy): Eukaryota > Metazoa > Chordata > Actinopteri > Spariformes > Sparidae > Lagodon > Lagodon rhomboides. The sequence continues at coordinate 7,037,872 of CM077793.1, forward strand.
CAGTGTCAAGTGTACTGGATCTGTCTGTCTTTACCTGCATACCTAAAGACAGTGTAGCAGTGGTGAAGCCACTACACAGGGCCTGCACCTTGCCTAGTGTTAGCAGGAGGAGGAATCGCACATTCTTCCTCACCTCGTCCTCTCTGTGTCGTCCTTTGTTCTGTCATCTGTGTATCTCTCTCCTACAGAATACTGTATAAACATGACCTTCAAGACCAATCCCTTAGAGCAGGCCTTCAGAAGGCCCAATGTCAATCTGCGCTCCAACCCCTTTACTAATCAGTACTGGACCACTGTCAGCCACACGCTGCCGGCCCTGCTCTATGACGGCTATCTCACGCTGACAGGCCGCAAGCCCCGGTAAGGTTGCATCTGCCCCTCCTTCCACCTGCACTCCCCTCCCCCGCCAGTCAGCCCCCCACCTTTCCCACTACAACCCGCCCCCTCCTCCCCCCACTGTATGTTTTTTTTGTTGATTTGTTTTTGTTTGTTTTAATTTTTTCTGCTGACTGGTTACGTGGGATGGTGGGAACAGGGCCCGGGGCAGAAGAAACAAAACGTTTGCTGTGTCTTAACTTGGCCTCATGGCATCAGCCGCGCTTCGTTAGCACAGAATGTCATGACAACAAGATATGACTTCTACCAAAGCACGTTTTTAGCTTTGCTCCCTTTTTGGAATGTGTTTTTTTCTTTTTCTTTTTTTTTAAGTCAAAGACTTTTTGAACCATGCTGTGAACATGACATCTGTTATTAGCATCCTCCACTTCTCACCCAATCATGGAAAATCCTGCGGCACCATGGGACTTCCTGATCGTTTAAAAAGCGTTGTGTCCAGTCAGAGACGGATCATGTCCCACTGAATACAACCTCTATGCTTGTCACTTGATCGATATACTCATTTAAAGGGTAACTCCAGAGGAAGCTGCGTGTAATCTGACAAATTGCCTGTCTGTCAGCGGCTAAGTTGCATTGTGGGCAGAATTGAAAATTAAATACAATTTTAAAAATTTAAAAAGGGGGATTAATCTGCTTCTGCTTCTTTATCCGATTACCTTTTAAATGTTTTCTCATTACTACAAGCCACAGGTATATCAGACATTAAATGTTACGCAGCGCCGAGCATTAGTTTTAATGGACGCGGTGCTTGGCTGTCTGAAATGAGTGTGGCTTTGTAGCTACCTCACATTCTGGTGGTGTAATTCGATCCTGGTTGGGTGTCACCTGCTGTAAGTAACGGTTATCTCTGCCTCTCTGTGCTGATCAGCCTTGCATGTTTGTATGAATCATCCGCCTTCACAAGGGGAATCTGAGTCACATCAATCTGCCTCGATTATTGTAAATGTTTCAAATCACAACGTTCATCCAGAATACAACAGGCTTCTCATTGGATCAAGGCCTCTTTTATTTAATACAAATTTGAATAATTCCATCCATGCAATTCAAATATTGTTACATGTTTACTTTCCAGCACTGAATAAGACATAATGAGCAGCTTGAAGACTCAGAGACCTTCTTTCAGTTCTCACAATAACGGGCACTGCTGTTTTTACATTCCCACCGACAATTCTCACACTAAATGCCCCAGCACTTATAACTGGGTTTATATAATCATGACTTAAATTCTGATCCCCTGAGTCAGAACTAACACAGACGTCAAGTATATTAACTGGATTCACTTGTGTAAACAGGAGGACACTCTTAGGACTTCTAAGTTTCTGGGACTGCCTTAGCTACAAAGAAGATTTTAGTTCATGCTGTATTGAGTTTTTATTTGTTTTGGGTAAAATAATAAATCCATTAGACCTAAATTTGATTCAAGGATCCCTTTAACAGTTTATCGATTGTTCTCCTGGCCTGCACACCGATTAAATCCAGTTAGTCCTCACTGTCCTCAGGGGAGACCTGACTGCTTACAGTGCTAAGACAAAGTTTAGACAGCCCTCTTGACTATTTGGAAAATTAGTGAATCATTATATAATTATAACATTTTTGAACCCAATCTATAGAACATTGTTGGTGTAAACGACTAGACTAAAAAATCTAGAAAAATGATTTTAATCTCATTCAACTGAAGTTCCACATTATTGCTGTCCGATGTAAACCATGCATTTCCTCTTTTGGTGATTTTTAAAATTTTCAGATAATTTTGAAGGATTAAAAGAACAGTTCACTCAAAAATGAAAATTCGGTCATTATCTGTTCACCCCACCATGCCGGTGGAAAGACAGGTGAGGTTTTGTAGTCCACAAAACATTTCTGGAGCTTCACAGCAAAACAGTGTTGCAGCGTTCTCCTAAAATCTGAAGCAGATGGAGACTTGTTTTAAAAAAAAGTCAAAACAGCCCACTGAATAAAAAAGATATACAATGGCTCCATTATAGCTCATCTGGATTAATCCAAGTCTCCAGAAGCCCAAATAGATTCCAAGTTGTTTTGAAATGATGTTATTTACACCCTTTTGAAAAAACAATCAATTTATAATCAAATTTTAGAAGAATGCGGCAACGCTGCTTTGCTGTGAAGCTCCAGAAATTTTTTGTGGACTAAGAAACTTCACACAACATTCCATCGGCATTGGGGTAAGTAGGGAATGACTGAATTTTCATTTTTGGATGAACTATTCCTTTTTATAAGAATGGTCTGGCATTTTAGGAATTATGCATATTAACTTAATGGCAGAGAGTTAGTTTAGATGGTCAATTCCACTCTCGTATCTCTACAGTAAATATGAAGGTACGGCCAGCAGCCGCTTAACTCAGCTCTGCTAAGCAGAAGACTGGGATTGTTGGCAAAACAAGATGCTGGGTCCTTAACACAATCCACTCTAAATCTTGCTAATGAACACGTTATAGGCTCATTTGTTTAGTGATGAGTTGTTGATTTTGCTACAGTTTTTGTTGTATCATTGTCACAAACCTTAGCTGTTTTTTAGCTCCTTTTGGAGATGTGTGGTTTTCACACGGCAGTGATTCAAGTCGTAGGCACAAGTTTCAATCATCCAAGGTCAAGAGGTGTACAAACACACAGCACTGTACAGCTCCAATCACAGTGATTCGAATCCAAATCTGCTTCATCCAATCTCTCTAATTCTGGGAAGTCATGCCCATGGCATATAATGGGAAACAATTGGACACTTAATCCAAGGACATTCAGTTCACAGTGCTCTTTATGAACATTTATTTTAATGTTAAATAAGTGATTCAATGACTAAATTAGACTGTAAGGAACTTGTGTTGTATAAAACTTTTGCTACAAAGCCACTTGTTCCTCGAACTGTGGGGTTTTTTTGTAGTTAAAGTTTTCTTCTGTCACATTTGTGCCTCTGCTCTCCCCTCCCCCAACACCATGGAACCCTGTCCTGCTGCCCATTTCCTCCCATATTTCCTGCCCACCCTTCCCTTTCTGTCCAACCAACTTCTTTATCCCACCACCTCTCTGCTCTGCCTCTTCACTTTGTCACACTCCTCTTTCTTGCATCGCCCTGCTCTCACGATTTGCCAACCACCGTCTCTCTGGCTCGTCACTACCATCACCTTTTGTCAATTCCAATGTTCTTCTTCCCTCATCTCCCTCCACCTCATTGCTTCCTCCCTTCCTTTTTTCGTCTCGACTTCACCGCTCATTAATCGTAGGATGATGAAGACGATCACTCGCCTCCACAAAGCCATGATGGTCCTGGAGTATTTCACCAGCCACTCCTGGGTGTGGAACACTGACAATGTGACCATGCTGATGGCCCAGATGAGCCCCGAGGACAAGAAGGTAGGCGAAAAAGCGTGGGGGCGGAGGCGGGACGTCTCCTCTACATCATTCATACTTCATCCCTCCGTTGCCCATGTACGCCCCCACCACACGATGCAAACCAATGCACCCACGCTATGGAGATGGCAGACAGATTTACCACACAGTGCGTTAATGTCTGATAGTAGGCTGGCTACAATGGAGTTAGTCATTCATTCACTGCTGACGTCAATTTGTAGTCAACAGAGGCGTTGTTCTGGCTGACTGTCAGGCATTTGTGAAGGGCATGTTGGTGGACTGAAAGTGAAGACAGTTTACACATCAGACGTATTGTGTCTGTGCTGTGAGGCAGTGGCATTTAGTCTCTTCTCCCTCTCTCTGACAGAAGCATTTCTGAGGACAAATTACACTTAATATTGCATTCGTAAGTCTAGAATAATGTTCAAGCTTCTCTCGTAATGAGTTTTAATTCTCTGAAGTCTCGTTCCAACCAGAAAAGGCTGCAGGCTGCGTGGGGGTTCAGACCCTTTAATTCCCTGGGTGCTGACTGAAAGGCAGTCGCTCCCTCCAAGGCTGCCAACTGTAGCTCCACCTCACTGTTCACAGATCCAACCACAAGATATGTGCCACAATGGCCTTATCATCTCTCATCCAATGATCAAGTTTTGTCCTCCCCTGCCAGTGGAAGGCATGGTGGGGGGGGGGTTAAAATAGGCCAAAGTCAGCAGGAGCTCAGCTCTGCCTCTGCAGACCAGAACTGTCGCCTGCTGGGGCTCTGCTCACATTTAGGCTGAGTTTACACACTACAGAATTGGAGACTGTTTGGAAATGCCAGGCACTTACAAAAAAAAATACTTGGCAGGTGATTGGATGGACCATCACTGGCTAACCTCCACCTATCAGATCCACAGAGCCAGTTGCTTAATCAAACTCTTAGCCAGTTGAGAAAAGAGTGAAAACATTTTTTTCATCAAAACCTTGAGTGCCTTTTCTTTTTTTAATATTTTCAGTGAAATATGCTCCAGTTCTGATAGAACTGATGCCAGTAACAGCTACGCTCACCTCCCATTGTTGTTCTAATCTTCAACAATAACCATCAGTTCTCCATCAATAGTACCGCTCTTATCAATCACTGCAAACATGACAAGTGTTTCAAAGCTTACTGATAAAGTTCCTTGTGCCTTTCATTCTTTCCCGTAGGTATTCAATTTTGACGTGCGTCAGCTCCACTGGGCGGAGTACATGGAAAATTACTGTATGGGCACCAAAAAATACGTCCTGAATGAAGAGCTGTCGGGCCTGCCTGCTGCACGCAAACACCTCAACAAGTAAGACTCTGTGGAAGCTATTCTGCCGACAAGTGAGGACACAGCAGAGAAATGCTGGATGTGATGAGCTCTTATAGGCAGCTGCCGAGTAGGCGGCTTTTATTTCATCTAGGTCACCATACAGTACATCTCTGCATTTGGATTTTGAAGAACTTCCGTTTGTCCTTCCGTTAACCACTCGTATCTTTTACAATGGACAGGAGTATCAGTCAGGCTTCTTTCCAGCCAAATTGTTCTTTAGATTATCATTCCAGTAAGGTAGTCCAATCGCAGTGGCAGTTATCCTCTCTGCTTTGACAAAGATCATGTAAATAATTCAGCATGCAAAAGTTTTTAAGGAATCAAAAGGAGGGGGTGGAAATTGAAAATGTGAGATCTTCACCCTGGCAAACATCTAAAACTGGAGTCATTTTGAAATCTATCAGTCTCATTTTTTTTGTTTGTTGTTTTCACAGGCTGAGGAACATCCGCTATTCCTTCAACACCATCCTGGTGGTGCTCATCTGGCGCGTCTTCATCGCCCGATCCCAGATGGCCCGAAACATCTGGTACTTCGTGGTGAGCCTCTGCTTCAAATTCCTCTCCTACTTCAGAGCCTCCTCCACCATGAGATAATGAGGCTGGGAGAGGACGGCGGGCGGCGAGGCGGAGGGAGAAGAAGTGAGGAAGCGCTGGATATGGATGACGAGAGGTGCCGGAGCTCGGAGCCCTTCAGACGGCACCACGCCGTCTGTCTCTGGTCTCTGCGCCGACACTTAAGGATTAAATGGAACCATAAAACCCGTGGACACAGATGGAGCTACTGGACGAGCGTTGGAGTCCACAGCCGTTCAAACGTCGCATATCTTTGGATCTATCTAGCATTTTGTAAAACACAGAGGGCATGGATTTATCTCACAATGTACAACACTCAGACTAACAGCACTTCAGCAAGTCGAAGAAGGACTACATGCCCCTCTTCTGTTCATTTCCAGTCAGTCCAGTCTCTCTTTGGTGTCAGAATTACCCCTGCAGTCTTTCAAGTTCTAGAGCACCCAAACCTGCTCCATCTCCTTTGCCTGCTTGCCTGGCTGCCTGCAACACAAAGCTATGCATTGGATGATGCTGCGCTGCAACGATTCTCAGCTAGTTTTTAGTAGGTCCAGGCTTCCTCTTCTGTATATGTAATCTTTGAACATACGCGCTCCAGCTGCTGTGTCAGCTGTATTTCTCTGCTGTTACCTTTTTTTTTGTTCTTTCATGGAGTTGTGTGGGGTCCTTGTCAAGTTTGTGCCCTGTTGAACCTGTTACAAAAAGGTTTTCATCTGACAGCAGCTTCACTCGGCGTCCGGGGTGTCGGAGCTGGTTCTGCACATTAGGTTTGAGGCAGTTGAAGGGTAAGTCCGTGCCGACTCGGTGAAGGCTCGTTCAGGGACAGGCTGGCCTAAGAATCATTGTTTAAACTGTGTCTTGCCCTCCTAACCCCATCCCTAAGACCAAAGCCATTTCAACCAATGTTTATGACAGTTGCACTGACAGCTTGGTGTAAAGAGAAAGTTGACAGTGAAGTTATTGGGAGGGGGGGAACTCGCTCGTACTGATCCAGAGTTGTCATTGACTGTCTTTCATTCTTCGTGCTTTGCAAAGACAAAACAATAGTATACTCTCCTGCAAGTCCCCAATGAACTGCAGTGGCTAGTTCCCTAATTCCAACCAAGCACAATGCAGATTGTAATACGATGGCTTTATCCAGTGCCTACAAACTGATCATTCTTGCATCAGCAGATCTTGAAACTCGAGCTTCTTCTTCTACTTTTTTTTGACATGTCTGAAAGTCATTTGTGACTGTCCTGAAGCTACTTTTGCCAAAATACCTCTTAGCTAACAGACTCGTAGCTCAGTAAAGGATGAGACAGGTGGAGTTGAGACGAGAGATGTTGTCACCTTTGGCTTCTTTTTCTGCATTATGCCTGATAATTTAAACACTTTGAGAACTGGTTAAAGATAGTGAGTCATGGATATACACTATAGGCGGTGACTCTTATTCATTGGTCTTTGTTAGTACACTACTTTTCAGGTAGCTAAGTGTAGCTCACCATCTTTGCGAAAGGTTTTGTCACTTCACTTCAGTCATTTTCCTTTTTGTAACTATTATAGGTCATATTTTTGTTCATTTTCTATCTTAAATGCCTCTGTAAATACATGTATGTGGGATTTGTCATCATTAATGCGGTTTATAACCTGCTGTTAAAGGGTAACTCCATAGATTTTACAGATTAAAGTGTTTACAGGCCCTGGGGAGAACTACTGCATATGTGAAAAAAGTAGTATAAAGCCTTTTGTGGCTCCAGAGGAAGCTGCATGTCATCTGAAAAAATGCCTTCAGTGGTGTCACCCAGTTGTTTAGTTGCATTGTGGGTAATGTGGACCCCGGGTTTCAAAAAGCAGTCGCTCATGTGACACTGCTGGACTCATTATGGACAGTTTGAAAACAAATGATCAGAATTGATACTGCAGAGCCAGAGATGCCGCTTTTTCGAAACCTGTTTCCGATATTACCCACAATGCAACTTGGTGACTGAGCGCCGTCACTCAGCTTCCTCTGGAGCCACAAAGCCAGGCTTTGTACTACCTTTTCACACACGCAGGAGTCCTCCCAGGTCCTGTAAACACACTTTGATGTGTAATATTTGCGGAGTTTCCCTTTAAACACTCGGGCCGTTCTGTTGCCTTCATCATCCTTCCTTGTTACATAAGAAATTTTGCTTCTTACAGAATTAGCTACGATTTTTTTTTTTTTGCGTTGAGATTTCTCTGGACTTTTCTATGAATCGTCCCTCGTTGCCATATGAAGCCTTCATTAACACAACTGAGGTTTACCTGTGCACTTTGTCATATTTGTCCTGTCTGTTACCGACTGCTCGAGCACACTACAATGTTTGAAGAAGCAGGGTGTGACCGTGTGCCGACCTCTCGCAGCGCTTGCATGCGTCCTTCTCGGAGTGGCTTAGGCGGCAGACGCTCCAACCACCTACATGCAAGTCCTGTGAATGTCCTAAACTCATTAAGGAATGTGATCTGTCACTCACAGCACGAGCCATCTTACATAGGATCATGTGACTCGGTGGAAAGACGCACCGTTTCGGGAAAAAAGACGCGTGCAAGTGTGAATCGTGCCTGAACTTTTTTCAATATTCTAACAATGTGAAAAAAAGCAATCAGATCTATGTTTTCTAATTATTTTGTGTACAGCTCTATTTAGGTAGACTTCAAAATATAACAAACAGATGTATTTTTATGCTAATGACATTGCGTGGCTATTTTACTGAGTAAAAGCTTACCGAACCGACTTCAGCTGCTGTAAATAATACTTTAAAAAAGTAAACATAAAACATAATTGCTCGTCATTTGACTTTGCCGTCTGTACATGTGCTTCTTCTCTCTCTCTGAATGTAATAGAATAACACAGCCTGACTTGTTTGCACAGCCAGAAATCTTCCTGTGACTCCTGAAACAAGAAATTAACAACCCTGTAATTGCCTGTAATTTTAATATTAAGCAAGTGTTTGTTTATTAGAGTGCGGTGCGATAAACCATTTGTTGTAGTAACCCCATTCCCTCGTGCCGGTGTGAGTGAGTAAGTCAGTTTTGTGATGGTGAATGGCTGCCATGCTCTCGTGTAGTGTTGTGGGAGGGAGGGAGGGAGGGAGGGGGGTAAACGGCGTGTCGGTGTCAGGAACTACTGAATCATACCAATGGTTTGTTCATCAAACCGGCTGTTGTACACAAGTATCATCAGCATTAAATCCACTTGGAACAAAATTCTACAGTCACATTGATCTAATTTTCAAATCAATTAAAGTCACTAATTCGTGGTTTCAAATCTATATTTCTGTAGGAGTCCTGGTTAGCTTAGCTTACCTTAAAGACTGGAAGCTGGAGGCTCTGTCCAAAAGTGTAAAAAGTAACTAAATCTGCCTACAAGTACAGAAATTAATCAAATATTTCTGAGCCAGGACAACTTCCTGGCTCCGAAGAAGACTCCTCGTAACACTTCAATGTGTGGTTAACACTTTTTGTACCGCTGTAAAAAGAATATGAAACATGTTAATGAGTGAGGTTTAGAGGTAACGTTTACCATGTTCTCTTGTCTTTGTGCAAAGCTAAACTACCAGCTTGTTACAGACGTGTTACAGGTATCAATCTTCTCATCTAACTTTTGGCAAGAAGGCAAATTAGTGTATTCCCCTGAAATGTCAAAATATTCCTTTTTAAGGTGAATTAATTCTTTAATCTGCGTCATCGGGACTGTGCATCCGTTCAGAACACAGATACAAAACACAACTACAGAAGACTCGCATGAAGTAACCAAAACTCTTCCAGCTTTGACAGAAAATGTTGTGTTCATCATGTAGAAGTGTACAGCTCACAGTAAAAAGGCTGAAAAGGTTTCCAGGGCCATAGGAAACGAAATGGCTCACAGCTTTTGGATTTGGCACTTAAACTGGTTTATGTATATCGTGATTCTGTTCTTTCTTTAGTTTTGCCATCAGGCTTTCAAAGGACTAAATCTCTTTATTGTATTTAAATCAGTTTTCCTGCTAAAACTAAGTGATGCCCTGTTTCCATGTCGAAATGCTATCAGTCTGCTTTTTCTCCTGCGTGTGACACTCAGTGGCCTGTGATCGATCGCTGGCATCAAACAGCAAGTTGTGGTTTATTTTTGTTTTCATCACTATCAGCTTTAATGGATTTCACGGCTCAACAGTTCCGTTTGCTCCTCTTTACACAGTCGGCACAGCATGGGTCCATGTGCTCGGGCTTTACTACAGCACCAATAGGTTTTTTTTTTCTCCGAGGTTGTGATTGCATTCAGACCGGCGTCAATGTTCACTTTTAAATGTGGTGGTCGCGTTTCACCGGTCACACTTTAAGCACCGTGATGAGCACAGGTCACTGTGTTCACTATAAGAAGGAGGAAAATGAGTTCTTGCCACTGTCAATGTCAATGTGAAACTCCTGAAACAATAACTCAATGGGTGCCTTTTGTTTGTAAACCAAAAAGAAGGAATAAACTGTGTTTAATCCTCTCCGTGACCAAGTGGTTTGATTTCTCTCAGCGCTGTGGTTTGAGTTACTTCGTGCCGCCGAACCAGGGAACGACGGCGGGATTGACGGGGGAAACAAACGCACCATTAGTCTCAATCTGTCCAGCTGACCTGTTTCCTGTGGTGCATAATAGATCTGTCCTGCACATCGTGCGTTGTATCTGGAAGCGAGATGATAGTGAAAGCTACTGAACAGCTCCATTAAGATTTAATGCTGCCATTCAGGATTGTACTGGACTCAATGAACAGAAGGACTGGCCCGTCCTCCTCTGGTATCAGCTTTAATCTGTAGTAGCGACTGTAGGGGCAGCGTTTCTGTTAATGCCCGGGAAAGATCAGCAATCCTCTGACATGGTGACCTTTTACCACCTCATTACATATGTGGGTGTTAAGTCTTATGTATGTAAGTAAGTGAATGCGGTTTCTTTTTAGAGTCTTATGCCATAAAAGCTGGGATGGATGAGTTGACGGTTGTGTCTGTCTAAACTCACACAGGGACAGGTAACACGATTACGGGCACATGAACGCTGCCGGGTCTGATCTGTTGCCCTCGTTCGACTCCGGTTGCTAAGCAAACCGACGCTGGCGCTTGTGTCTGGATATTATTTCACACTGGAGAGGTTTGGTTTCTCACTGCAAGCGGAGAGTCTCGAGGGCAACAGCCTCTTCTTCCACATCGTTAAGTCTCGTTGTATATTATGGTTACAGTAATTATATGCATTTTGAAACCAGAATGCAACATGAGAATCAGGAAAACTGGATCTGATCCATGTAATACAATCTTAGTGTTGGTTGAACAGTTTCAGAACAAATACAAACTGAATGCAGTCAAGATATACTTTATACAACTCCCCGTCTGCTCCCACTGGTCTCACAGGTCTGAGTCTGCACCGCCCACCCATGACTGTTTCGTTGTGACATCACAACCTTACAGAAACCCTGATGGTTCGTTTAAAAGCGCAGCTTCCGAATACTGTGCGCATTTTATGCTGTTTGGAGTATTTCGACACGTTTATGCTTATCTAAAGCTACATCTACTCCTTCTCACCTGTTCTAAAAAAAAAAAGAGAATGTATGAATATGCAATCTTTTTGGGTTTTAAAAGTCAACCTGCCGAATGCAAGATATCAGATATCAGCAACTTTTTCAATTAACTAGAAAGACCTTCCTCGTATGTGCTGCGTGTTAGACCATGTCTGGCTCCCATCAAGCTATCAACAGATGTGTTCAATTTAGTTTGAAGCATAAAGAAAACTCCCCTTCTTATTCATTTTCATCATTTCACAGAAAGTCTGTCAGAAACATAACTACCTACATGGGGGAAACAAATCCCAAGTATTAGACAGAGCCCTGAATATGACCAAATGTGGTTTGTGCGCAAATGTCCGTCTTGGTTTAGCCTTGTCCCTGTAACGTCAAACAAACTTCTTTTTGGCATCATCCCAGCACAAATAAACTGACTTTAACCATGAGAAATGCTCGCCGCCTCCAGCTTCGTATAAAGAACTCACGGACATTTAAAAGCCTTTCTAACTCTCTGAGGTTCTCTGGGGCGACGCCGGGGATGATGCTCTCTGATATGAGTTTATGTGCGAGGACCGAACCGCCTGAGTGCATTTAACATTTCCTCCCGTGCAGCTTTTCACAGACAGAAACACTAAGAGACATTACAGTCGGTGTCTCCTGAGCGAACGGGCTGCTGGTGGCGGCCGACGTCCCGTCATGTCTCTGTCTATACGCGGGTCCTTAGATGCTGAAAGCAGTTCCTACGGCGATACCTCGGTATACCGTGCTCCTCTCTCCAACACCTGGCAACAGTCGCACGGCAACTGTGGCCCGGCAACCGTGCCAAGCGCTGAGTCACAACAAGCCGTGCTCACCAGAGGGGCCTGGCCCACCGGGCTGCATAAACAGGAACCAGGGGCTTACAGGGCTTAGAGTGGGAGCCCAGAGGCAGAAAACACACACACACACACAGAGGCTCTCTCTGAGCGTCAATACTGTACATCTGTTAATGAATGTTAAGATGAGGGTTTTTTTAGTGCTTAAAGTAATTCTTTGAGTCATGTGAAGCGCTCCGGCTCAGTGCTTCATTGCCGACACAATGGTGATGCAATCTGTATCCAGCTTGTGAAAGCTTTTAGCTTTGCCGTGTGGTGAGTCTTTATTGCCACTCAGGAAGTGATGCAATCAAACATTAGTGATGAGAGGATGTGTTCTTTGGCTTCGTTCGCCCCGCCGCTATAGTGTACCGACTCTGGAACCACTCTGGTGTATTGTTCGTCTTCGGCTCCTCATCTCAGTGGTTGTCTCCTCCTCACGCCGGATCGATCCTGTTGCTTACAGCAGCGGCGGCTTCCACTGTCACCAACACTTACATGGAGGAAAATGCACCACAATATTGGCCCTACTTGATAAGGGACAAAACCACAATGACACAAATAAGTGAGAATAGTGTGTATTACTCCTCTAAAGACACAGGGATTTATTTTTTTTAAGGCAAGTTACCTTCTCTTGCTCCAAATAAAGTGACACACAGTTGCCGCAGCTTATCTTTCTGAAAGAGCAGAAGAAACTCCCTGTTCTTCTCCGCACATCATATCTTCTTGGACCTTTTGCGGATGCGCCTCACTGACCGAGACATCATGTGGAGGAGGTGGCATCTAACATAAAAGTGGCATCTCATCCTTGTCCGGGAAGTCCAAATGACTTTTCGATCTTATAAGGTCAGATTTGTTTCGAGTAAGTGGAAAGTGTTGTGACTGTCAAAACCCAAGCTCCTCTAAAAGCGTTTTACATTCATATGCCTCACGTCTGACTCACGCCGGCGTCACAGACACGCAGCAGGCCGATCATAAAGTGCATGTGGTGAGAGCTCTGTTTCCTGTGTGTCGCCTCATACGGCCTGTCAAAGGTCACGCTGGCCACCAGAGATCGTCTGGTGTTTTCAGGCATTTGCAGCAAGCTGACGTAAAACTCAAACGCAAAAGTAGAAGGGTCATTCCATGAAATCGGTGCCTTTTGTGTCCCCAAGAAATTATCAGTCATAAAATTACAGTAACAACAAACAAAGATGTAATTTGACATGTCTTCTCTCCTCAATGAAACATCAAATTAAAATCAATTAAATATTATTTTAAATAATAAAAATGATTTTTAAGCTGATGAGGGTGAGGTTTTTGGCCTGTCCCTCACTGTTGTTGTTGTACGTCAGCAGGACTTTTAATTTGTAAAATGTTGGCAAAATGTTAAAATGTTCACATTTACATATTGTTTTAATTATGATCTTATTGTGAAACAGTGTTTTTGGTAAAAATATATATTAATTGTAATAAATATTTACCAATTTATCAGTGTTCCCTAATTTTATGTCAACCCTGTTACCCTAACCAAAAAACCCTATCAAAATAACAGTACATTCTAGATTTGACATGATTTACAGGAGGTTGCATCATCTCTGAACCAGGATGCTAACAGCTCAGTGACAAGTAAGTTTTGCTCATCTCTGATGTGCTATTTTTGATGTTTTTTCAAGGTTGAACCAGGGGGACAAGCATACAACGTCAACCCTGTTACCATTTTTTAACATATAAATCCAAACAATTATTTATTTCTCATAATACAATCAATATGTACATGTAATTTCCTTTCAAAGTACATAGCATGTACTTTAGCTAACATTTGTTTGAGCTAGCAATGGGCAAATTAGCTTGAAATGGTCAACCCTGTTACTGTCAACCCTGTTACCTTTCCAGTAACAGGACTTGACTAAAACAGTTATAAAATATGAAATTCCATAGCTGAGATGGCACAATATAATTTCTTGTCATTTTAAACTGTCTTTAATTCCTGGCTACTGAAAAAATAGCAATTAAATATAATTTAAATTTTAACTTTTCAAAGTTGAAAAGGCACCGATTTCATGGAATGACCCAGAAAGCATCAATATCAACATTGTTTTCTGGAATGGGAAATAATGTTTCCCTGTATGTTTCAAGCGCAAGAGGTCGGGAAAGACAAACGCGCACACGACAAAATTCCATCTAAAGGTTTTTCTCTTTTTTCATTTCTTTTCTTTTCTTTCGCTCTATCTGCATCTACGTCAGTGTGCATGCTCACATGTGCAACAGTAACAGCGAGCCTCCTCCGGGATCTTTGTCTGCCTTTTATGACTCTTTCCCCCCTTTAAATGTTTTACGGCGGCCGGGCTGTGTCTTTGCAACAAAACTCTGCACACCGCACCACGGCTGACCTTGAGAGTGCCGACACTTTGGCTCAGTAGTTCATCTCGTTGGGACTTTTGAGCGCGCCGACCTCCCGCTGCAAGGTTTTTTTTACTGCCTGACGAATAAGTATCTCCTCACACACATCAGGGTCTATAAACCAGTTTGTCCCCCTGGTTGGAGAACATTCTCGATGTGTGCGTCAGTGATGAGGACCGGTGCCGCTCTGCTCTCTCTCTGGTTTTGGGTCAACACTGGCGTCGATGCTGCTCAAACAGGTGAGTGGATACCAAACAGGGGGAAGGCTGCTTTTCTTGGATTCTATGGATTCTTGAATGCTGTCGAGACGCTGACGGAACACGTGTCCTGTCCCTCAGCTTCAAAGTGTGGGGCCCCTCAGGCGTGGAGCCCGATGGTTCCGTCTCTGAGGGTGGTCGGAGGGTCCGAGGCCACGTACGGATCACACCCATGGCTGGTCAGTGGTCGTCCCTTCTCCTTCCCCTCGATGTCGAGTTGTTGTTTTGTTGTGCAGACAGCGGCTGTGGTTTTCTCTCTCTGCTCAGCCCTGATGGCATCACTACTGAGAATAACCACTTCTTCTATTCACCACCACACTGTTATCTGATGTTTCCTGTTGACTAGAGAAAAAGCACTCTGATGAACTTCCTACTAAATGTTCACCGCAGGCGTGTCACGATATTCGGTTAATGACCACGATCCAGAGGGTTTTACAATCATTTCCGTTTCTTTTCTTTCTCAAATTGTAGCGTTAATGCACCTTAATCGTAAATGCCACCAGCCATAAAACAGTGCGGGTAGTACTATAGACTTTTGGCCATGATAATCATGGAGTAAGACGCTGACATCATGACAGCCTTATTTCTCTGTTTTATTAAAGGACTTCCTCTCTACAGTCATATTAAGTGCTCAAAATAGACATTTAGTTGCATGGAAATGTTGCAGTATATATAATATATATTGCTTAGTTTTGTGTTTTGTGTATTTTGTGGTCATTGATGATTTGGATATAATTGTTTTATTGATTTATTTATCTCAACTCAACATCTTACATGTTTTCAGCCACATTTGTAAAAAAAAAAAAAAATCAAATATCAAGTGAATATTTATGGCAGGGAATCTGAATCAAACTAAGAGCTGCTTGCTTATGTGCGATGGCCCTGGGGGTCAAAAAACGTTTTACAAAACATGACATTTCATAAAACACGACACTGACGCTGAAAAAAAGAAAAAAAATAGAAAACAGGATATTTCAGAAAACAGCATCTCAGATTACAAGGCACAGCTGTCTCTGTAGAATGTCCCGTGGAACCCTGGAGGCATGCTTGAAAGATTTAGGACCGAGGCTGAGAAGAAGCAGAAACAGGAAATGACATCGAGCTGTTGGCAGGGACTTGGGTTCTGTCCAATCACAAACAAGAAGTGAAGTCCCGCCGTCTCCGTGATCTGAAACATCGTGTTTTGACCCTCAGGGCCACTGAGCTCAGCCGATAATGCTAAAAACAGCATGCTAACGCTAACACGTTACAGGAACACGATAGCTACGTACAAACGTCATGTTACTGCTGCGAGCATAATCACACGGGAACAAGCTAACACGGTAAATGTAACATAATAGCTTTAGATATCAGCTTCACTGTTAGCATGTTAGCATGGGTTGGTTTAGGGAAGACGAGAACGTCCGCGCTAACATCACAAACTTTCGTTTTCTTATGATAACGGATTAATTATCTCATGACCTGGAGATAACAAAGCTTTTTTTCTCCAGATAACAAGATAAATTAAGTTTCATCAAGCTTTGTTTTCTCATGATTACAAAAGAATGAACTCATGAGGTCAAGATTGCGCCATTAAGAAATCAGCTTCCTTAGAAGCTATTCCAAATCTACCTCTTCTTCTTGTTGGCCGACATTGTGAGGAATACTGAAAAATAAATGACACTTTGTTTTGAACTAAAATACAAATGGGCGTTACAGTTGAGTTGAATCACAGTGTCATTATGAGTATTGTGTCATGAGTCCCACTGGTGCTATCCAGATACTTCTCTTGCATCAGGCTTACATCTGTATGTAACGTTTTCAACAAACAACATTTCAGTCGAGCTCATGGTGTCTCTGCTCAGGTTTCCCTGAAGAACAAGGGCTCTCATTTCTGCGGGGGGGCCATCCTGACTGACCGCTGGATCCTGACCGCCGCACACTGCTTTGCATCGCTCTCAAAGTAAACTCGTCACCTTCCCGAGGACCTTTTTCTTTTTTCTGCTACAGTTTACGGGTTAGGTTAGATTGTGGTGAATCCAAATGTTTCCTTCTTTGTCCAGAGAGTTCCTCGGTGGTGTGAGAGTGGTGGCGGGAGACTTTGACCAGAGATCAGAGGATGAAGAGGAGCAAGTCCTTCTCATCAAGTCTGCCTCCGTCCACGAGAAGTACCACCATTCTGTGCCTATGAGCTACGACATAGCTCTGCTGGAGCTGGATCAACGCGTTCGATTTGGCACGTCTACATTTTGATGATTAGCAAAGATTGTTGAAATGACGGTTACTTACTGTTATACTGATCACGCTTTGTTAAAGTGATAGTTTGGGTCTTTTGCTGTGGGGTTGTATCAGGTACTTATCCCTGACTAGGGATAAGAACCTCATACAACCTCAGATCAAAAGACCCAAACTATCACTTTAAGTCACTGATAAGGGTTTTTTCAACAGGAGCTCGTGTCAAGCCAATATGTCTGCCTTTGCCTGATGAGAACATCCCGCCTGAAACCAATTGCATTGTGGCTGGATGGGGCAGGGTGAAGGAAAGTAAGTCATTCTCTCACTCCCATCGAATATCGTTCGAGCAGACTTGAGCTTTTATTTTGTCAAGCTCTGACTTCCTGCTTCCTAGAGGGTCGCCTCCCCGCTGTGCTCAGACAGGTCCAGTTAGGCTTGGTGGACCCGGCCAAGTGTAAACACGTCCTTCAGACCATCAAGAGCTCAGTTCTTAACCAGAGACCTGCGAGGCCTCAGCCAGCCATGACGGTGCTGTGTGCCGGGCCAGAGCGAGGAGGAAGAGACGCCTGCCAGGTAGAAAAAAGGAATGTACCATCTGAAACATCTGCTTGTCCTTTCCATCATTCTACACTCCATTTAGTTCAAGAGCCCAGTTCAACCTAAGCAGGAACATTTCACTAATATCTGTGACTGAGTCCCATGACATTAACCTTCAGCTCTGAACAGGTCTGCAGTGTTTTACTCCTCCCTTCGTCCTCCTCCAGGGGGACTCAGGGGGTCCCCTGGTGTGTCCGGCAGGTTCAACCGGTCACTGGGTAGCGCTGGGCGTAACCTCCTGGGGGAAGGGATGCGGTCGGAGCTGGGGGAACAACAGCAGCCGCCCCCCTTCCAAAAGAGGCTCTCCGGGGGTCTTCACCGACGTCAGGCTGCTGCTGCCCTGGATCAAGCGCAAACTGAGAGAGGGTGGGTTAAGACGAGGTTCTCACAAGATGAGTCAGGCTGATTGTGTCCCACCAGGCAGAAGTCATCACAAGATTTGGTTTTTGACCATTATTTATGGAGGGTCCATTTAGTTTATGAAACAAGCCATTCGACACACTGACTTGCCCCGTGACCCTTGAGAAGTATTGAATGTCTGCATTGTGTTGGGGTAAAAGTTAAGCGAAGATCAGGGTTAGGGTTACATGGCTGGTGACACGATCCTTTGATGGACCCCCCCCTGCTTTTTTCCTGTCTGTCATTTGGTGTCGGGCGATTAGCTCACAGTGTGCTCATCAGAGTATTTTTGGCTGAAAGCAGTCGCCTGCTGTGACTAAAAAGGGTGGATGAAAGCTGTGAGACTGAACCAAAATAGCGCAGTTACTTGTGATTGAACCAAAAATATTAGTCCAAACACTCCACAGAGCTGAGGGGAGTCCCTTCAAACGAGCCCTCTCGTATCCCACAGTCATTGGATCCACTGTTCGTATTAAAAAAAGAGAAGCATTGAGACTTAAGACTTCCATGATATGTCTGTTACCAAGCACAAAAATGGGACCTTGTTACATTACGGGAATTCATTAGCACACGAAGCACAACACACACATGAGAGAAGGTCAAATAAAATATTAATAGAATACTACATGGTGAAATGCTCACCGCCATTTTGCAAACTAAGATTTGAATTGGCTTCACTTCTCGGTTTCCAGACCAGCAGGTAACTCTATAGAGTAGGATACAGTATTGATAGGATATGATCTGTGTATATACAGAGGTGAAAAAAATACTCCAATACAAGTCGGTTACATCACAAGGTACAGTCTTAAGTAAAAGAACAGAAGTATTATCAGCAGAATGAACTCAAAGAATCAAAAGTAAAAGTCCTCATTAAAGGAAAAATACGTATAAATGATACATATTTCAATTATATAGCTCTGCTACACAATTATTACATTATTATTATTACATTTTTTACCGTGAAAAGTGCCTGCCTTTCACGATAATTGTAGTGGAGTAAAAAATACAATATTTCATTCAGGAATGTAGTGGAGTAGAAATAGAAATTTGCATTTTTCTTAATCCTCAAGTAAAGTACATGTACTTCAAAACTGTACATGAGTGCAATACATTCCATCCGTCATGTAGAATGTCTCTCCATTCAAATCCATTAAATTATACGGGTAGGGTAGAGATGTATATACTGTAGGTGTCTGTGCGCAGTTCTGCCGGAATGTGTTCATGTATTGGTGTGACATTTGATAACAATTATGTCATATTAATAAGGAGTTTTTCTGAGACACACTCTCTTGGTCGTGTGTTTCCTTTAGCTGATGAGCAGCAGCAGCAGCAGCAGCAGCAGCGATCGGCTTTATCAAGTGAGTTGTTTTTGCTCTCATCACAGCAACTTATTCATCTATATTTCATCACGCACCTTTGATGTACGGACTGCTGTGTGTGTGTGTGTGTGTGTGTGTGTGTGTGTGTGTGTGTCAGATCTCTGCAGTGTGAGAGATGGACCTCTAACTGACAGAGAGGACGTAATCAGAAACCCCGCCCTCCCTGGTGATCTCTATGACAACAACCAGTGAGTGAAACTCCAGATTCTAACTGTGATTTCACTGATTTTCATATTTAAAGTGATAATCCCTGATTTCTAACACAGCTCTTTGCTCCTCACTTTGACTGTTACTATCACAAACATTTGCCTTTCAGCTCAGGACTGAATGGCTGTAGAGAAGGAGCTTGATCAATAAATAAGAACAGCCTGCGTGTCAGAGTTCCCCTGGATATTTTTAATCTCCTTGTGTCTTCAGGTTGTGTGTGTGGAGCATCAGCGTTCCTCCAGGTTACAGTATTCTCTTGGAGTTTGATCATTTTCACGTGGAGAATGACTCATACTGCCGCTACGATCGACTCACTGTTTCAGCCGGGACCCAGAGGCCCGTTGGTGAGTTGAGGACGTGAACACAGAAGCACACGGTGAGACTGAGACTGCACGTTTGATACCAAGAACATTCAGTGGCAGCAGAGGCACCTCTGGATGAATTGGTTCAAAACAAAGGTTCATCATTTTCGAAAATATATTACTTTTCTTCATTACCGTGAGCGAGATGAGGAGAATAATACCAATCTTAAGTCTGTGAGTCTAAGACAGAGATAGGGTCCAGAGGTTAGCCTAGCTTAGCATAAAGCAAGACACAATGTGTCTTTTTGACCTGTACATGAACAGAAATGTTAAAATGACAGTTCCTGATTCGAGGGTCAGTCAGATGCAGGAGTAATTTCTTGACAAACGACAGTTTATCCTTCAACGAAGCCCAAACACAGTCAGTAAGCACAGGATTCTACAAAGAAGTCTTACCAGACTTTGGAGAGCTGGACACAGTGACTGTGTCAGTCTGTTGTTCCATAATCACCTGCTAAAAACACACACTTTCTGGTTTCAGGTCCAAACTTAAAGGTACAGTTCATCCCAAAATAAAACAATTGTAAAAGTGGTTCTGACTCCACTGGACAAGGGTTTAAAGGAACAGTTGAACTTTATTTATGAGAGATAAAACGATTGATGCCAATCTCATCTCTTTGTGGGAAGGGGAAGGTTGAGGGAAGGTTCACTCTAAAATCAAAAATACATGTTTTTGCTCTTTACATGTAGTGCTATTCATCCATCAAGATTGTATTGGTGAGTTATCCGTATAGAGATGTCTGTCTTCTCTCGATTATGATGGATTTACAAGAAAGGCACTCAGTTTGTGGGGCTCAAGCACCAAAAAACACATTTAAAAAACACAATGCAGCAACGTCTCTTTCCAGAATGCAGGACCCGGTGACTCAAAGATAACCCACAGCCCTTTCATATAGGATCTATTTTCTTCCTATCAGTCTAGACCTATGAGCCGTATCACTGTGCAAAATGAAGAAGGAGGCAAAAATAATTCAAGAATTCTAGATTAGCTCTCTAACTCTAAAAACCTTCCAGGAAATGCAATTGTCAGGTGGTGGGAATTATTATTGTGCGACACACCAAAGACTCTGATTGGCGGTCAGTGTGAGGGAGGATAACAAGGGGAGAAAGAAATGGATTGCTTCCTCGTGCGGAGCGGGTCACCTCATATTCCATTCTGCGAGCTGTCTGGTTGATGTAATTTACCGAAGCTTTAAATGAATTATTGAATCATTTTGTTCATAAATATTCATCGTGATGTGGTCGTTTTCAGATTTCACTTGGCATTAATAGATAAAGATGACCACGTCGGCTGCAGGGTGATTAGATAACACGCGTTGTAGAGGTCATGTTGCACAGGTATGAATATAGAAAACCGCAGACCTCTAGAAACTGCGTCATGATTTCTAGTTTTCTACATTTTATTTTTCATTTGTTTCCTTTTTGGTGCTTCGAGCCATTATATTTGAGACAAGGCAGACATCTCTACGGCTGCTATCTCCACAACTCGACATAATTGGATGTACATATTTACATATTTTTGATCTGGGGGTGAACTTTCCCTTTAACACACAGAGATGAGATTGATATCAATTTTTTATCAATCTCGCACAAATAAGATTGCTTCCCCTCAGCCAATGAGTCCAGAACCAGAACTTGCCAGAAGCTATAACCAAGCAGTTAAATAAATAGTTAATAATTATTGACCTCACCACATATTAACATGTTCCATATATAATGACTCAGAACGTGTGCACACACACCACATCCTGAACTGCGGTGTAATTTGTCATCGTTTGGCATTTTTCTCTGTTTTTTTTCAGGGATTTTCTGCGGAAGTGGCCCCCCGGGCCCTGTGCTCCTTAATAACTCCCAGACTGCAACGCTTCTCTTCTCCTCTGACACTAACCAATCAGGAAGCGGCTTCGTCATTAGGCACCGTGCCGTCAGGGGACGCTCTGATCCTGGTGGGCATCGCGACAAACAAACGCAAACACACATCTCTGCGTGTACTGAGCAGCATATTTACAGTGCGGCGCTGCGGCGGGCTGACACACACTCTGCTCCGAGCCCATCACTTAACTGAAGCTCTACACACACACTGTACGTACAGTTGGTACACAGCCTAACCCTCTGCTGAGTCGCATGATTGTGGATCTCGTAGCAACCTGGGAGTCGTGCGGGCAGATGTCCCATGACACAATAATGAGCTGCACAAGACACACACACACACACACACACACACACTTTGGCTGAGTAGCTGTGGAGTGGATGAACCCAGCTGTTAATAATGGCCCTTTTGTTTTCAGTGTGCAGATAAGTGTGTATTTGTGTTAAGCTGGACCTCAGTTAAGTCTAGTAATGCTTGCTGGTCTGTGTTTATGTTTCCCTTGTGTGTGTGTGTGTCGTATATATGTGTGTGTAACCAGAATGCGGGGCTGTTGTTCTAGTCGAGGGTCAGACTGCGATCCACAGCCCAAACTACCCACAGTTCTACGGTAACGACTGCGTCCTCCGCTGGGTCATCCACGCTCCGCTGGGCCATGTCGTGAAGGTGACACGCCAAATCTTCCAGTGATCACAGATACACGACTGAAGACTTTTTCTTCACACACTTGTGTCACTGTTGTGTTGTGTTTTCAGCTCGACTTTGCAGATTTCTCCCTGGAGGAGTCAGACGAATGCTCGTATGACTCCCTCACCGTCCTCGGAGACGTGGAGGGAAGAGAGGAAATCGGTAGGACGGAAGGCCCTCCGGGCTTCTTCCCACCTTTTTCTCACCTCATCCTCGCAGGGCTTTGCTCATTTTGTCTCCCTTTGTGTCATCACTATCAATTTCTGATTAAAAAGCAAAAATTCTCGCATTAGGAACCTTGTTCTGCTCTGTGTCGTGCAGCCGTGCTGTGCGGCGGCGGCGTTCCCCCCCCTGTCCTCTCCTACCGCAGCGCCATGGTGCTCCAGTTCACGTCAGACAGCAGCATCACACAGCGAGGCTTCAGGGCCACGCTCACATTCATCAGCCACACAGGTGTGTCCCTGGTGTGTGTGTGTGTGTGTGTGTGTGTCATGTCTGGGTCTCAGTGTTCCGTGATGGTCTAAATTAGACTTTTTTAGGTTTATACTTCCTTGAAGAGGATAAAATCAAGATGTAAAATCTGTAATTTAACATCACCAAGAATAATACCAGTTAGACCTCGTTAAAAAATAACTAAAACTGTCTGAGATTGTGAGATATGAGTCTTCTGTCTTTAAATTCCAGTTTCTGTGATGTGTCCTATTACACAAGACATATTATAATCATTTACTGTAACTATAGATACTGAACTTAGTAGTAACACATTTTAAAAAATATAATCCCCACCAAAAAGTAAAAAACTAAGTGAAAAACAAAAAAAAAAAAACTACTAAACACAGACAACAACAAAAAAAACATACTAACTTTGAACTAAGATAAAAAAAATCTGTACACATATGAAAACTGCCTCTTCTGTTTTCCCACAGACCTTCATGATCGGGACGCAACCGATGTGGAGAACCAGAGAGACGGGCTGAGAGGTCGCCGGAGACACGTGGCGTCGTATGGTCGGTGGTTTCCTCAGCCTTTGCATTTCTCTTCGGCCTCTTTTGCATGTTAATGTGTTTACCTAAGGTTTGTGCGTTTAGAAAAGAGGGCAGCGACAGGAAAAAAGTTACGTAAGGGAAGGAAAATTAGTAACTCTCCTCACCTTGAGCCCCTCTTCAGCGAGGCACTGACATTTCAGCAGCTGCACTGGAGCTCGCCGGCTCCCAGCGGCAGGAATGTGGCTCGTCCGGCTCTCCAAGTGAACTAAGACTATATTAAAGAATGAATGAAGCTGCTTGTGTCCACTGTCCACCTGTGGTGTCGACGGCTCGACACAGCAGCGAGCGTCACAGACATTTAGAGCGATGACGGGACATTTAACACCGGAGTTACAGCTGAGGCACGAGAAGCACACTGACACACTTTCTCCTGTGAAGAGACTGACAGGCACAAACTGAATACAAGCTGTGCCAGAATGATTCAGTCCATGTCTCCATAGCACAAAAAAAAATTCTCAAATCTGTCACACACTGTAGTGTTGTGCGTTTTTTTTTTTTTTCCAGCTCCGTTACAGGAACACAAGAACTATAAAGCCTGGAAGCAAAAAGGAAACAGGTAGCCTGACTCTGTCCAAAGGTAACAACCACCAACAATAGCCGTTTCGTGCCAGGACACAGTCACTTCCTCGAATCTGGACCGGTTTTCAGGCGAGATCACAGGAACGCAGAAATCCAGGAAATCCGCACCTGCCAAGAAAAAGTCTGACACATAACCTCCCGTGTGACCACCAAATGTAGAATTTACACTTTGTTTTTTGTGTCTTACAGACTAAAAAAAGGAAAAGTTCCCCCCCAAAAATTGAGAATTCTGTCATTATCTATTCATCCCCACATGCTGACAGAGTGTCAAGTGAAGTTTTCATCGCGCAAAACGGTTCTGGAGCTTCACAGCAAAACAGAGCGGCAGCGTTCTCCTGAACAACCGAAGAGTCTCCAGAAGCCCACCAAAATCAAACTGTTTCGGAAAAGAAAATCATGCACAACCCGTGTCCGCAGCTGAGCCCCTTCCAGATGTGTGTGTGCGCTCGTGCTTTTAGCTCGGCGGCTACAGCAAAGACAATGCTAATAGGCCAGTTTTGGACAGAGCCAGGCTAACTGT
Organism: Lagodon rhomboides; assembly: GCA_039737535.1. Lineage (NCBI taxonomy): Eukaryota > Metazoa > Chordata > Actinopteri > Spariformes > Sparidae > Lagodon > Lagodon rhomboides. The sequence goes on from CM077793.1 coordinate 7,062,404, forward strand.
TCCCCCCCTGCTTTCAGCCTCACCTGGGTTTTAATGTACCGAACGCTGATTAAAAAGCATCTCCACATTTAAAGGGATATTCCGGTGTAAGTTTAATCCATGGTCTAACACACCTTGACACCGAGTAAGACTCTCCCTCGAGAGGTCAAGTTTGCTGACCGCTAGCTTAGCTAGTTTTAGCAACCTCAGAAAAGACCGCACGAAAACAATACACTGCAGCTTATGCCTCCAACTAGAAACCGCCATCAAAAAGCCACAATTAATGGTGAGAACAGCACCAAACTTCAGCAACAGTACATGTACAGTCCCAGCACACAGTACGAAGCATCAAACATCTGCTAGCTTAGCCGGATTTGTATTAAAAACACAGCTCAACTCACCCTCTCCTCCAGCAGCCTGCTCGTTGCAGGGAAGCCCTGACGAGTCGATTACCGAGTGCAGTAGATTTCAGCAGCTCAAGGATGAAAATGTATGATTATTACTCCATTACTTCCCTTATCTTCCCTGTCAGCTCTCGATAATAAGAACTGAGCATTCCATGGAGTAATAACCATACATTTTTATCCTTGAGCTGCGGAAATCTACTGTACTCGGTAATCGACTCGTCGGGGCTTCCCGACACAGGCAGGCTGCTGGAGGAGAGGGTGAGTTGTGCTGTGTTTTTAATACAAATCCAGCTAAGCTAGCAGATGTTTGATGCTTCGTACTGTGTGCTGGGACTGTACATGTACTGTTGCTGAAGTTTGGTGCTGTTCTCACCATTACTTGTGGCTTTTTGATGGCGGTTTCTAGTTGGAGACATAAGCTGCAGTGTATTGTTTTCGTGCGGTCTTTTCTGAGGTTGCTAAAACTAGCTAAGCTAGCGGTCAGCAAACTTGACCTCTCGAGGGAGAGTCTTACTCGGTGTCAAGGTGTGTTAGACCATGGATTAAACTTACACCGGAATATCCCTTTAACAATATAACTGTAAGGCTCATTGAATACTTCCAATTTTCCCCAAATTTCTGACATTAAAATCACCACCACTTGTCTTAAGCTGTATTCACACGCTGTACGTACAGTTCACACACGGTCTCACCCTCCGCTGTGGCTGTTGACGTGGGAGTTGGGACTTGTGCAGGCAGATGTCCCATGATACAATAATGAGCCGCACAACACACACACAATGTTAATAGTGGATATTAACGCAAAATATATTTTTACCCCCTAATATTCCTGTATCGACATCGGCCCAAAAAACTGCATATCTGTCGGGCTCTAGTTCTCAGCTTCCTCAATTCAATAACCATCAGCAGACGCCTGCAGATGTGCAGTTTATCTGAGATCCTTTTCCATGCCCTCTGCATCTTCTACTCTGTAACTGCATCTCCACACCGTGATATTGCACACAGCTCCCCTAACAAACAAGCACAAAGTAATCATCAGGACAGAATTCCCCCTGTTCTCTTCCTGTACTGTGTGTTCAGGGTGTTTCTGCTCGTCCTGATCCCTTCAGAGAGACACAAATCCCTCAGCAGGCTTTCAGTGGTGACGATAAAACCTGAGGAACAGGTAGATACGGCTCTGTGTGTGTGTGTGTGTGTGTGTGTGTGTGTGTTTCCCTCAGACAAAGACAGAGAGGCTTCTGTTTCCTTCCCCCTCCCTCCCTCTGTGAACTTTTCTTTCACAGACTCCCCTGTTTTACTTCATTCCTCATCTGAACTTTTTCTTTTTCCTCGATGATTTATTATTAATCTGCGTGTTTCTTTTCTCTCTGGATGGTTGTCCTTTGAATTATGACTCAAACCGGGTTATAAACTCTGGTGGGTTTCCACATGACAAGGAGTCCCGACTGAGGAACTTTGATTTGTTTTTTCTCCTCTCTCTGCCGTCGTCAGCTCCGTCTCCTCGGCGTGTCTCATCAGACTCCTTCCTTTCTGCTGTCTGTTTTTCACCACTTGTTTTCTCTTGTCCTCTCTCCTGTTGTAAACCTGTCAGCTCTCTGTACCTGTGCGTAGGTGTGTGTGTGTGTGTGTGTAGGTGTGTGGAGTTGTCCTCTGGGACTGTGATGCTGCTTTGCTGCAGCTTTAACCATCCTTCCAAACTGTGTAAGTAGAGGCTCCGCCCCTCTAGGTGTGCGCTGACTCTGGGTGGGCGGAGCCATTGACTAAGGCCGAGAAAACACATTCTGTAAGGACACAGGGTTGGATCTTTATAAAATGAATTTCAATTCAGTTACTTTGAAGGTGCAAAAAGTGACACTAGGGAAAGATAGCTGATTGTTGAGTCTCATTCCCAGGTCGTCTAACGGTCAGTAGGTTTGGTCTTCCACAGACCCAAGGCTTCAGTATTTGGTCCCCTTTGAACGAAACAATCAACCACCTTACTGCACGTATTACACCTTTAATGCTTTAAAAGCACGCAAGTACCAGCCGATGTCCGAAAGAGTGTGGCATTACGTGAGGAATTTCAGTTCCAGCAGCTGGTACTAACCGTTACCTACCGGTGCTAACCGTCACCACAAAGATATTAGCTCTTGAAGCTAAATAAAATTGGTGAAAAATGTATAAAGCACTTTTCAAAACAAAGTTAGCTACAGGATTTAAGCAATCAGCACCAAAACAAACAAGATGAGACAGAAATATCAGTCGTTATCAGGCGTCAGCAGAGCTTGATGATGAGCTGATCATTTGAGTCGGGTGTGTTGGAGCAGGGAAACATCTCAAACATGCAGGGGAGAGGACCAGGACTGAAGGACACCGCCCTACAATGAAGATAAAAACAACAGTAATGACAAAAAAAAAAGTGGTCAAATTATTTAAAGCCGTCTTTGATTCTCAGATGACTCCATGTTTGTTTCTGACTAAATTCATTGCATAATCTACCAAAACAAGAATAAGGGTTAAATAAGAATAGTCTCCTGGGCCAAAGACACTCAATACTTTTGGGTTTTACCATTCTGTCACAGTGCCAGTGAACACAACAGTGAAGTGGACGTCCCCAGACGGAGACAAATATCACCCAAAACAGCAACCTATACCCAGTGTTTTGTCCACACAGCTTGTGTGATTCCCTAAAACAAGACGATATCTCACCCCTCATTCCTCTATATCGAGATCCTAAACTCTGGAGAGCTGTTCGGATCTGCTGCCAGGTGATTCATCTCTCAAGATACTGTAGAATCCAGTGAACGGTGGTTCAAAACCTTCCTGTAGTGACTGACATGTCAGAACACCATGTTTCTTTCTTTTTTTATGGCTAAACACGGCAACCTCTCACTCAGCACCTGCTTGTTCTGCTGTTTGGTAACACTGTTATATTTTCAGCACTCAGGATGTTGCGTGCCAGTAGCCTATATCATATGTGTGACAGAAAATGTACCGTGTGCCTGATCTGGCCTTGGGTTTGACGCGTGGGTTCTACGTTGCTGCATCGGAATACTTTTGAGACATCTGAAGATTTAAAAAGAAAAGAAAGAAAGAAACAAGAGTAATAAACAAATGTGTTTTTTTCCGATTCATTTCGTGTTAAACATCAAACAAGCCCACAAAAATATCTCGGATCACACGAAGGGATCCCAGCTCCCAGAAACGGAAACCGCTAGCCGTGCGTATGATGCCATAACACACTAGTCCTCCAGCCAGCCAGCACTGTTACCAGCATCCACAACACAGGACGTGGAGCCACCTTCTAAGTGTTTATCGTAGAAACATTTGTTTCATACTCAACAGGAAGTGACCTTCCATTGTCTGTGGCCGCTCTGGTTGATATCAGAAGTAGAGAAGTACATGAGAGGGGAGTGTCATCCGGAGGCACACAGCACCTCCTAGTGGCAGTTTAGTGGAAGTTACTCTGAATAATCTTTGATTCTTTAAGCATTTCTAGTTATCGTGTTTATATAAAATGGTATTGGATAAATAAGGAATGCCGTACTGAACTTTTCTTATTTATTTATTTGTACATCAGACCATTTTTCTTAACATATATGACATGACTTATATATACTTATATATTTACTTTTATATATTTACTTGACATTGAGAAGCATGAAATAAGAGAGCTAATGTACAGCATGTCTCCCCCCCCAATCCCTGGGCCATGCTTTACCCTGCCTGGGCTTGTTGTTGTGTGCAGCGTTCCTTTCATAATAATTCTACATCATTCTATTTTTAGTGAACTTGGATGCAGCAGACCCAGTTACGCAGGAGTCAAGCAGCAGAGCGCCGTCCCATCAGGGCGATGTGGACCCCGAGAGCTCGGAGGATCCCAGACTGCTCGTGGAAATGGGCTCAGACGATGAAGACTACAGCGGAGAATCCACAGGGAGTGGGTGGTAACATAGTGGAACGGCCTCTGGACAAAAATACATCTCTATATGTCTAATATACATTATACTTCTTTGGTCTTGACTGAAATATCTGGACAACTATTGGATGTATTGCCATGTATTGTTCGTACATTCACGTGTTCTGATCATAGATTCAGTTCAATAAAGGTCAAGTGTGATGGATTCAGGGCCAGTCATCTTTTCATGAGTGTATTATCTGCTGAAACTAATAATAACCGCGTGTTTGTTACCTCAGAATGAGCCATGTTACATCTTCATACCTACTTTCATAGAGTCCACCGTGCTTCAGACTAGACAAACCAAACACCTGTTCCCCTTGTTGCTTCCTGATTTTCATGCCAGCGTTGTCACACAAAACTGAGTAAGACCGTACGCAGCATCAGAACAACGCACTGGACAGGAAACAATGTGACCTACAGTTACTGTAGATAAAATAATAATCTCACTCCACCTTTTTAAGGCGACTGAATGAGTTTATTTATGAATTTATATTTGTTATCATTATTATTTAAACCACGCTACTGCCATGTTGGTCTGTCACCACCACTTTGTTTTCCATTTTCATTGATGAAATATCTCAACACCTACTCCCTACTCCCCAAAAGGTCACATTTGTGGATTTGAGTGAAATATCTTGACAGCTTTTGGATGGATCGCAATGAATCGAAGCAGAGAAATTCACCGTTTTTGGTGAACCTTCGACCATATGTCTACTGCTGTCATCAGGACAACATTTCAGTGTGACCAGTAGTTTGGCATCTGATCGAAGATCTGCAGACCTAATGACACTGCCATCAGCCTGGACTTTGTGTTTAGTGCTTGTTGGCAAGTGTGAGAGCGCAAAGATGGTAGATACAGTAAACATACCTACAGTACATGTTCACATTGTCATTGTGAGCGTGTTAGCATGTTAGCATGACGATGTGTGTATTTATACCCTCACAGCTGCAAAAGTACCGGACCCTTTACATCTGTGAACAAAACTGGTATCAATCAATTCAACGATATGACTCTTCTAAAATACTCATAACACACTATATATTACCTGTAAGCAGTGTTAATTAATGTAATAGGGGGTTGGTGTTCCACACATATATCTTCATATTCGTATTAGCACACATTAATAACACTTAGAATTGTCAGTATATCTGTTTATAGCTACATTACAGCGTGTTATAAAACATTTACTGAATGTCTGTACACTGCTCATGTACGTGGGACTTAAAGTAAGGTGTTATTCTTTACAATATGACAGGTATCCTATGTTTTACATGTGTGTAGTTGCTTACAACATTCATGTAAAGTACTTTGTTCTTAATTAGAGGCCGTTCTAGATGAAATGTAGGTTATCTCTCTTTTATGGCACTTGCTTTGATAGCTTTGCACGCATGCAATAATGATTCAGTAATGCTTGCAGACCTCTTGAGCTCACGCCCGTGTTTTTTTATCTCAGGGCTGTTGAAGTTGTTGGTTTGACATGAGGACAGACTTTTCTATCACGTGTTATAGAAAGAGCCTGAAAATGCTGTGTGCTGCATGTCTTATACTTATTCACCTTTAATTATCAGCTTTGAAAAGGCTACTCCCCTGTAAAGAATGAAACACTTTCTCTGAGCGCTTGTTACGTAATCTCCGTGCCTCTCTCTCTCCTCCCCTCCTGCGGTGGTGTGATCTCACGGCTCTGCTCCTCACTGCCTGAGCGCCACCTCTGTACTATGTAGTGTCATGGTGGGCTCTGTCTTCCCATTGGTGCTTCGGACCGTGTGTCAACTTTCCCCCAGCGGGGAGACACGCCCACCTCCGGAGGCCCTTCACTGTGTGTGTGTGAGTGTGTGTGTGTGTGTGTGAGTGAGAGAGAGAGAGAGAGAGAGCGAGTGATTGTGAAGGCTGTCAGTGCCTGGCTGTGTGTGGACCCTGCTCTCTCAGGCTGTGTGAGGAGAAGGAAGTTCCAGCGCACTTTGTTAAGAGACTGAAACTATGGATCAGAGTTTGGTGAGAATGAACTTTCACTTTATTTCCCTTTTTAATGATCCCACTTTTTTTTCAGGCCTGCATATTCTGTTCATGAAGACCTGCACGATTTCACTCAGACTGTGAGACTTTAATGGTTTAACTGTAGAGAGTGTAACTCATCGTTCGTGCACGTAAAGGTCAAAGTTTGACTCTGATCAATTTGCTCACAACTCTGGACGTGATCTTCGTCTTGCAGACGGTGGTGGCGGCCGTTGCTGTGGTGCTGGTGACGGTGCTGTACCTCATCCTGCGAGGCTCTGCAGGAGAGAAGAAGAAGAAGCAGCCCGTCACCCTGCAGGATCCTATGGTCAAATATCCCCTTCCCCTCACACACAAACAGGTAGACTGCGTACACACATTTACATTTAACAATCGGGGCTTTTTTTGAGCTGACTGATTCACATTCAAAGCCGATTGAACAGGAAGTTAATATTCAACTGCTTTGTAATTGATTCAGTGCAGTGAGGGAATGATGTTGTATCTATCTGGCCACAAATTGTGAGATCTGTACGCACGGTCGTATTCCAGTTTGTGTTTCACCCTGAGGGGAAACATTCCAGGCGAATTTCTAGGAAGTTGGCCGACCACAGACAACAACTACAAGCAAAATGCGAAGAAAAGAACAGCTTTGACATTACCTTGGATAAGATATTGAAGATACATAGTGAGCTTGTGAATATTCTCATTCATCCAGGTCATAGTTATCTCAAGGAAATTGAATCGAACGCAACTGGATTTGGTTTTTGTCTTTGAAGACGTTTCACCTCTCATCCAAGAGGCTTCATCAGTTCCTGCTCGCTTGACTAGGCTGGGACTAGTCCAACTAGCCGGTGTGGAGGTCCAGCTATTGCCAACGACAGTCGTTAGTATGGTCGTATCCCCAACGACCATACTAACGACTGTCGTTGGCAATAATGGAGCACATACGACCCATAGACATCAGTGGCCTTGTGACCGCCTCCTAAGAGGTTAAATAGCTGGACCTCCACACCGGCTAGTTGGACTAGTCCCAGCCTAGTCAAGCGAGCATGAACTGAGGAAGCCTCTTGGATGAGAGGTGAAACGTCTTCAAAGACAAAAACCAAATCCAGTTGCGTTCGATTCAATTTCCTTGAGAGAAGATACATAGTCAACACCACCAACGGCCCCTCGGTGCATCGAGCTCCCGGTCCGGCCTGAGTCAGCTAATACGACGGCTAGCTGGGCGGTTACCTGAGCTCACTAGATGACGGCAGCTAAAGTTAGCAGCAGTTAGCGCTTACTCTGGTGATACGCTGCCCCCTATTTGTTTGGAGTATACATTAGACGGATCGCCAACTCTTACGTATTGCAGCTTTAACGTCTAACGTTATTTTTCATCACGCCAACAGTTGTTAACCTCGTATTTGGGTGTTGCATTAAGATCTGGGTGAAAATATGCTTGTTTTCATTTAGTTTAAAGGGTTAGTTCACTTAAACAAACGTCCTTACTCCTTTCAGAACATTTCAGATGTTTGTTACGTTCGTTTAAGCCGCCTGAAATGTCTGTTTAATGGAGATGAATCAGTTTTGTATTGTGGCGCTCAGCAAATTAAATTCCAAAAATTCAAAATCAGCATCATTTTCCACTAGCAGTCAATCTGAATAATCCACAGAATATAGATTCACACATTTTCACTGGAACTACTCTACCAAAAAGCCTAATATGCAAAAACTCAGCAGGGGTCATTAAAGGGTAAGTCCAACCAGAAATGAATATTAACTAATTATCTACTCAGAAATCAGCTAAAGTTTAAAAACATCTCTGGAGCTTCGCAGCAAAACAGCGTCGCTTCATTCTTCTGAACACCTGAAGTAGATTTAAAATGTAAGAAAAAACCAAATGTCTCATAGCACTTGTCTGGCATAATCCAAGTCTCTATGCACCCTCAATGTGTGGTGGAGTTCTTGCCCCCCAATATGTGCAAACGCTTTTAGTTTAGCAGCTGCAGTGAAGATTTCTGCTTTGAAAAAAGGTGTGAAAAAAGTATTTTCAAATCAATTATACTGTTACGCTGTTTTTCTGTGAAGCTCCAGAAATGTATTGTGGAATACAAACTTCACCTGACTTCGGGCTGAGAGGATTATGACTGAAATTTAATTTGTGAACTGTTCTTTTAAGGTTTGATATTTTCTTACCCCTCTCTCCATTTACAGTTCATTAGTAATATACATGTCAGATATACTGTCTAAAGACCAGCCAGCCTCAAACTCAAACAAGCTGGCAGCTGTTTTTGTTTTTTTTTTTGTTTTTTTTAACCTGTGTGTGTCCTTGCATAGGAAATCAGCCATGACACAAAGAAATTTCGGTTCAGCCTTCCATCTGGAGCTCATATCCTTGGACTGCCAGTAGGTACTGAAACAGCTCTTTTTCTTCTCAGATAAAATTGTCCCTAACTGAAAAAAAAGGTTTTATGCCAATGCTCTCAGACGTTTCACCAAGCATCTTGGTGAGAATTCATATCTGAGCAGACAGTAGTATTACTCTGTGCATCTTACAATGAACCTACAGCACTTTAAATGTGTTGTCCAAATGCAGCTGTTATATTAGAGATACATTAGAATTACAGCTAGATAGTAGTATAAGTGCAGAGACACTGAGGTGGTGAGAAAAGATATATATAAAAGAGCTGAAACACAGCTCGTTCATCACAGGACAGTGCTAATGCCTCATGCTTACACATTTTTCCTCATATCCACCCCCTCACCCATCCTCCCTGCTCGTCCTCCCCCTCTGTCCCTCTGTCCCTCTGTCCCTCTGTCCCTCTGTCCGGTGGAGCAGGTCAGCATGTGTACCTGTCAGCCAGGGTGAACGGCAGCCTGGTGGTCAGAGCCTACACTCCAGTCTCCAGTGATGAGGACCAGGGATATGTTGACCTGGTGGTCAAGGTAATGAACATTCCTGATTTAAAGGACTAAACAACACAAATGTACCGCTGGCCTGTGGGTCAACTGCAGAACTTTTTCTGTGGGTTTTTCTAGCTGATTCTGTACGCTGACTTTTATTTTGACATCTTAATTTGATACTTCATTCTATAAACTCTCCAGAGAGGGTTTATAAGTCGTACTTCATTGCTTCACTAATGATCAAAATCGATGCAGCAGAACCAGAGATATCACCTTTTTTTTTTTTTATACCCACAATGCAACTCAACCATAGAGTGACATCACTGGGGGCAGTTTATCAGATCACATGCAACTTCCTCTGGAGCCACAAAAGGCTTTACACCACTTCTATCACACATGCAGTAATACTCCCCAAGACCTGTAAACACACTCTAATGTGTAAAATGGGTGGGCTAACCCTTTAATACAGGTTTATATGGATGAGTTATCGCAAAACAAAAGCTATCCACACTCAGGTCCCTCACAGGTTTCTTTCTATCTTTTAGCAGGACAAACTATTGGCTGTCCTACGCCAAGAAGTGATTCTAATGCCTTGTAGAGATAATAACGAGCCAGAAACAGGTGAAAATAAAAAGGTTTTGCCTCCCTGTAACATCTCCAGGTGTACTACAAGAACAGCCACCCCGCATATCCAGAGGGAGGGAAGATGTCTCAGTACCTGGACAACATGGCCATCGGAGACAGCATCGACTTCAGGGGGCCCAGTGGACTGCTGGTGTATCAGGACAATGGTACGTTACTATGGTTATGGTTATGGAAAGAAAGTAAAAGAGGCATGCTGCTGTCTCCAGCAGATGTCACTGTGGTACAATGCAAAACCATCGGAGCGTGACACACACTGACACTGACTCTGTTCCAACCAGGCCAGTTCTCCATCAGACCTGACAAGAAGGCAGAGCCCAAAGTTCGGAGGTTTAAGCACGTTGGAATGATCGCCGGTGGAACAGGTTCATTTACATTTATTCACACTCTCAGTCACTTTCATGTGCATTAATGCATGCACTTTATTCAGGGGAACATCACAGAGGCTCAGCAGGCTTAACACGCCGCGGAATAAAATATTCTCCTTCCAGAAAGGAGAAGTGATGTGAACCCCTAAGAGTGCTCATGGATATTAATGCCTACAGTACCTGCTGTATAACTGAAAGAACTGGCTGTTTAGTTTAACCTTTAGGACCATCTGATGATGTGTTTTTGCAGCCTCACAGTTGACAAAATCTTTTTTTTTTTAAACTGATAAAGCTAACATTGTACCTCCTGATATCCCTCAGTCAGACATCCTCTAAGACTAACTCTTATTCCTCAGGCATCACTCCTATGCTGCAGTTGATCCGCAGAATCACAGCAGACCCCGCCGACAACACCAAGTGCTCCCTCATATTCGCCAACCAGGTCAGCTCCGTGAGGTTTATTGTTTTGGGAAATCTTTCCTTGAGTCTCACTGTTGAAACGTATTACTGTGCTGCACATAAACGGAGACACTCTGGAGAAATCAAACCTCTCTCTGCTCCCCCTCTCAGACCGAGAAAGACATCCTGCTGAGGGAGGAGCTGGAGGAGGTGAAGAAGAACCACCCCGACAAAGTGAAAGTGTGGTACACGCTGGACAAACCTCCGCAGGGTAAGGCAGCGTCTCTTCATCTATCAGGTTCACGTTCTTATTGTCATCTGCAGAAAGATTTAAATAAAGAAGTCATTAGTAGTGAAATTCTCAGATCACAGGAATGTCATTTGAATTTAACTCAAAGAATACCGCAGATCTGCGAGAGAACCAAACATGTAACCGACAAGGTTAAGGGAACGTTAGGGGAACGTTGAGAGAACCAAACATGTAACCGACAAGGTTAAGGGAACGTTAGGGGAACGTTGAGAGAACCAAACATGTAACCGACAAGGTTATGGGAACGTTAGGGGAACGTTGAAGGAACCAACATGTAACCAACAAGGTTAGGGGAACGTTGAGGGAACCAAACATGTAACCAACAGCTAACGTTTAGAGAACGTAACAAAAACTTTCCGCTGCAACCAAGTGGCAACCAAAACCTAACCAAAGGGAACGTACAGGGAACGTTACTGGAACCAAAGGCTTACGTAACTAGAACGTTCTGGGAACCAAAAATGGCTAGTAGACACATTTGTCATCTGAACTCATTTAAATACTTTTAAATATCAGGAGACACAGTTCGTGTGCTTTCTCCTGATCATGTGAGATCTGGTGGAAACATTTCCCACGTCTAATTTTATCATGTTACCATAAAGAACGTAGAGCACAGCGCCAGGCTACGTCAATATGAATAAATCTCTCCAAAGTCTGAAAGCGCGGTCCTTTGGTTTCACTGCTGAATATTCAGAGTGGGAGAACTGAACTAAGACTCCTGATCTGAAGGAAAATCCCCGCAGGCTGAGGAGGGAGATAGCTCCAACAAGGTGTTACAGTAGCTTAGCAAAAAACGCTCATGTCTCACTTTGCATAATCCTTAAAGCGAGCAGAAATTAATGAGCATAATAGCGTTGCGTAATCTCTGTTGTGAGGGCGCTCGCATTCTGTCTCGTGTGTCATTTGCTCCACGCAGAATATAAAACACGTCGGCCCTTGATCATTATTCATTAGAAGAGGTGCGCTCGTTCGTCGTTAGCAGTGTCATTATTTGGCTCCCTCGGAGGGAGGGATGATTATCTGCGTGGCAAGAGTTGAACAAACCCCTTCGAGTTTCTTATTTCATCTGTTTTAATTTCATCACTGATTTCACCGTCTCTGAATGCCCCGTCTCTTCTTCTCTGAGAACAAAAGGCTCTCGTTTTGGTTTTGCTCACTGTTCACCGTTGGGCATCCCTCTGCTGATGCACAAAGGAGAAAAAGATGGATGAAAGATGACAGAAACAGGAGGGTTTGATATTTAGTATTTAGGTATGAAATGAAGAGGGGGAATCAAAGACAGGCTTCTCTGATGAATAAGCCATAGATGTAAATATTTTACCTTTTCTGCTGCTGCTGTTTGGTGAGTTCTGCCACATTATGCCAGCACAATGGAAGGACTGAAGCCTTTGACATGCCTTTCTGAAGTTGAACGTCTCTCTCTCTGTATCTCTCTCTTGTCTTGATCTCAAGATTGGAGCTACAGCACAGGGTTCGTGTCCTCTGACATGATCAAGGACCACCTCCCTGCTCCGTCCAGTGACGTCCTTGTGGTCCTGTGCGGTCCTCCGCCGATGATCCAGTACGCCTGTCTGCCAAATCTGGACAAGCTGGGACACAAAACAGAAAACATCTTTGCATACTAGTGTTCTGATTAACTACAAACCTGGTTTATATCCCTGTAATCATTCAACCACTACACCAACAATCAGTGTATGAACGCTGCTGATGATCTACTGCTGTTTACAGAGTGTGCTTTACAGTGAAGCTTGTGTCATTTTTGATGTCAGTGACAGTTACATTGATATGAACATTTCTTGAGGCTCAGGTATACCATTATATACTGTATATCACTGTGTTATTACGTTTGTACAAGACAACAGCCGCCTTTAAAATGAATCTTTTTTAGGCCAAAACCTAATTTTTTGTGAAATAAAGACATAAAAACAACATTGTTGGTTTCAGTACTTGAGGCTACATACACACACAAAAACAATGTCCTGTAGTTTTACAGTTTTTACTGATTTTCTGTCATTTTCCATGTTCCTGACTATTCTATAATCTACTGTATACCCAGAGAGAACAAGATGGACTTAATGAGAGGGCTGTGTCCAATTCTTTCACTTTATTGTGACACATTCGGTTTAATTTACTGCATGCAAAGTTATTTCATCTCAAAAACTTCATCTAAGTTTGTTACATTTCATCATTAAAAACAGAAGGCCAAAAACAAGAAGGAAAACCACACTTGAGGAAGTGGACCTTGAGCGGTTGAGTTGCAGGTTTTCGGTCAACAGTGTACAACACTGAAGGTGCACAATGTGAATGTATGTATAATATTAATGAGAAACACAAATATGTGTGAAATATTTATTATATTTTCCATAATTGAATAAATTACAAATAAGTTCCCCAGAACACTGTTTGAGGCTAGAAAGGTGGCAGGGTCCGCCACATATAAACAAAGTAAACCAGTATGAAACTGTGTTGTCCTTTGAGGTCAGTTTGTTTATTCAGTTAATTCTGTCATGAAAACGAAGAGAGTTTCTTTAGGCAGAAAAAAAACAAAAACAATCAATGAAGATCTTTCTTTTCTGATTAAAATGTTTTCCCCAAACTACACAGTGCAGCTTTGGTGGGGCGCCACAATCCGCATCCAACATTTACGACATCCCGTGAACGCATCAGCCGGATGATGGGCGTGTTTCTCTCCACCAACATGTCGGCATAGGAGTTTCTTGCAAAACTTTACACTAAATATTCACTGAGTTTAGACGTCCAGCGGGTAACATTTGCGGGAACATGGTGTGTGAGCGTGGCGGAGACTTAGTAAAGCCTTTACGGAATGGGTTGTTTCGTAAATGTATAGTTTTAGTGGCATTTCTAAGCATAAACCTCACGGTCTGTGCCTGTGAAAGAATCGCTCCAGAGAGATGTCTCATCTGGGGTCCAGGGCTCAACCCCGACGTAGTTTTACCAGTCCGCTACTTCATTATTCAGGCGGTCAATTCAAAAGGAGGGAACCTGACTTTATCTCCAGGTAAACTGAACACATGCATAGTGTGTGCTACGAGTGTCATTATGTTAAACACGGCATCACTCAAACGCTTATTTCGAGCGGTTGCTGCTAGCTAGTTTCCTGTCGCATCATTTTTTAATATGAAGCTAACACAAACTTAGCAGATAGTGGACATTTTTCCACTAAAACGACGGACGTAACACTAGCTAGCTACATTCAGTGCTGGTTTATCCGTGATGTTATCGACCAGACGTGATAAGAAACAGCAGTTTAATACTCACAACTGTTTCAATTAGCCATACAAAAAAAACATTAAACACTTTAATCATCCTTGCTGCCCTCAAATGACCGAGCTGAGCTAACAGCAGGTCATGTATCAGAGCTGGGCAGCTGCCTTGGTTCAAAACATATTTGGAAAGCTTTATCATTCATTAAACCCTGCACTGAGACGCCATTAAACCACATTCATCTCTGAAATGCTCTCTACATGTGTGGTTTAGGTGGAGACACGTTTAAAGTGAAGATACGTCCACTGGACGACAAGGAGTACATCCGCATCCACGTCCCACCACCTCTGGACAGAGGAGACGGCTCCTTCCTGGTCAGGTACCGGCTCTACGGGACTGTGCTGGGGGGCCTGAAGGTTGAAGTCCTCCACCAAGGTGCTGCTGTTGCCAAGTCACCCTACACTATCCAAGGTTTGTGTTGTCATGCATTAAGAATCACAGGCACGGGTTCACCAGACAAGATCTCTTCTTACAAATTTGCCTGAAAGGGCGTTTTCATTTGCATGCCAAATTTTTAACTGGACAAACAAGGAAGAAATCTCAGGAAGAGTGACAGAGGAAGTGTTCCTCTTCCAGGGCAGACAAACGCGTCACGCTGTAAAGGGCTGTGTTGCAAAGAACGCCCAAGCTGCATCACACAAATGGCCAAATCTATGCATAATAACATGAGTCCGGCTTGTCTCAGAAATGTTAGACATCACCACTGTTTCATAAATGACTGAATATTATATGTTTAACAACTACTTGAATCCTCAAGCCTAACCTTCAGTTATATTTCTAACGTTCAGGTCCGGTCTATCATGAATACTGCGACTGTCCTGAGCTCGATGCTTCAGTCTGGCAGAGCATCATGCAGTGCCCCGCCACAGAGCCTCAGATCCTGGCCGACTTCAAATCTTTTCCGACAGTTGACCTGCAGTACCTCAGACAGGAAGTGCCTCAGAGATTCATCAACAGAGGCGGTCTCATTCACTACGCCATCATCGACAACCAGCTGTACCGCCGCACTCTGGGAAAATACACCGACTTTAAGATGTTCTCGGATGAAATCCTGCTCTCTCTTACCAGAAAGGTACTATCAGATTTTGAGGGATGTTTGAGGATCATGCACTGCAGGTGTCTTAACATTACCGCCAAGAGTTTGCACATGGCATCATGTGATTACTGATTTCAATCTCCTGTTGAAGGTGAGGGTGCCTGATGTGGAGTTTTACATCAATGTTGGCGACTGGCCGTTAGAGACGAGGAAAACGGATCCTGTTCCAGTTCTTTCATGGTGTGGCTCGACAGAGACCCGGGACATTGTCCTCCCCACTTACGAAGTGACACACTCCACCCTGGAGACCATGAGAGGCGTCACCAATGACCTGCTGTCTGTCCAGGGAAACACAGGTAACACACACACACACACACACACACACACACGTTCCTGAGTCACTATGAGGCCTGCTCTAGTCAAGAAGTGAAGCTCAGGCATGGATCATTTAGTGTTTATACATTTGTATGAACATTAAATGATCCGTGCGACCTTAAAAAACTGAGCCACCACTCTCCTTTTTAAATCCTATAGTTCCAATATTAAAACTGACGAGAGCAAAGTTTTTTAAAATGAAATGTCTCATATAGTAAATTATTTGTAGTTATTAGCCATGACAAGGGTTCTTATTTGTATTTAAATATTTATTGAAAATGTCACTATCAGTCAGAGATTCGTAGAAAAGGCTGAACTATAACTGCAGCTGTGAAGGTGGTAAATTATGACGAGGCTCTTCCCTAAGGGCAGCATGGTGCAGCACTTTGTAATGAATTATTAAAAGATGGTAATAATTTGGACCACAATAGTTAAAAAAAAAAAAAAAAAAGAGACTGCAGACTTGCAGTGGTGTCAGCTGATTTCATTACTACCTAAATGGTAACAGGAAGTAGGGAGAGCCAGGGACTGAATCAGGAACTGTGTGTCCAGGTTGACTCTCCTTTCAGTTTTCTTTTTTAAACTGGTGTCTACAAAATCTAAGAGAAAAGGAGGACACAGTTGCTCCAAAGATCAACATTTGTGTTACACTGTGATGCAGTAACAGATCATTGCTAACAAAAAAAGATCACTACAGTGTCTATTTCAAAGGACAGAGTTAAGAGCCTGGGTTTTAGTTTTAAATTCTAAAAGGTCTGCTGTGTTTTCTTGAAGACTCCAATGATATAGCTGAGCTTCTCTAATTAAAAATGCTGCATCCTTTCCATTAACCACTCTTGACGCGGCAGTTGTGGGCTTGTCCAGTTCAATAACCTTAATAGTGCAGTTCTCTAAGTTGGCCATTTTTACAATTTACTCTTTTCTATACTGATATTAGAAATGGTGTCAGCACTTCTCACAAGCTGCTGGTGCTTCCCCCCCCCTCTATATCACAGCAGGGACATGTTGGAGGTGCAAGCACTACAAAGTACCCAAAAGCGCTGTCTCCTTCCTTTCGGTTGCGTTGTTAACCTGTACAGACAAAGCATGTCATGGTGTGGAGCTCCGTGGCGGTCATGCGATCTTCAGCCATGACCAAAACTGGGAAGAAAACAGTGATTTTGGAAATAGTGCTGTTTGTGATTTTTTTTCCCCCGTATTATTATTTGCCATCATCACACGTCTGTGGTTGTTGCAGAAGTGTTTCAGAAGATGTTTAAAAGTGATACGGTTATAAATAAGATCAGCTCAATCACCAGTGTTGCACTCCATGTGAGTCAAGATGGGAATTTGCTTCACCATCGGATGCAAATGTTTTATCTGCCAGTTTGCTCACATAGAATGGACGTGAAGCGGGAGGCGAATATTTGCCACTGTTGAATTTGCTTATTTGTGACCGTGCCTAAGGGGAGCACTGGCACGTATATTTTGCACCTAAGCCACATGCAAGTAGTGGTACAAACGAACTGTAAATTTAGCTCAGGTTATGTGATTTATTTGTGTGAGTAGCAAATATTGCATTCACAGAATTTGGTTGTAAGGGCTGTCCAAAAGGATCTGACTGACAAAATAGCTTCAGAGTTAAATCATTTTGGACAAAGCCAAAAATATGAAGAAAGAGATTAAGTGCAATCTGCACCACTCCAGAATGGGATTTTAATCACAACTGTCCACTAGGGGGCGCCATCTGGTTAAGTACTGGCCCTATTGTTTTTGACATGTATCTGAAAATCATGTCGGAACCGTTCAAATGCAGCAGCCCAATAATGTTGATGATACAGTTACCTATTTCATGTGAACCTTCAATATCAGAGGTTTTTAGTAATCTGCAATTTGGTTTTAATTTCACTCAGTCAAATAGCTGAAAGTAGTTTTAAATCCCATGAATCAAAATGTACTTCTGCAAAACGAACCTGCCACAGTAACTTCATTAAATGACGTGACTTCATGCTGCATAAAAGCTAATGTTTATTGGAATTAATGCTTTTAAATTCTGTCACTTGCAACACTTTCTGCCTCTTTGTGTAACATCAGGACCATTTCCTTCCAGGGCCTCCTTGGACGAACAAGACAGATCGTGCGTTCTTCCGTGGCCGGGACAGTCGAGAGGAGCGTCTTCACCTGGTCTCTCTGTCCAAGAGTAACCCTGAGCTGCTGGACGCAGGCATCACAGGGTGGTTCTTCTTCAGGGACAGGGAGAAACATGTAGGAAAAGTGCCACTTGTTGGACTCTTTGAGTTCTTTAAGGTGAGGGAAAATGAATGAATGAATCATTATTTAGAATTATTTAAAAATAATTCTCTGCAATCTTTTGCCATTGTATATTTTGACTTTCCTTTGTTTTGATGTGATTAATTTTGAAAATATTCTATCCCCTCTTCTAGTTCAAGTACCAGGTGAACGTGGATGGAACGGTGGCAGCATATCGCTTTCCTTACCTGATGCTCGGGAACAGTCTGGTTCTGAAGCAAGACTCCCAGTATTATGAATATTTCTACAGCCATCTGAAACCAGGCACTCACTACATTCCCGTTAAGAGAAACCTGTCAGACCTTTTGGAGAAAATCAAATGGGCCAAAGAGAATGATGCTGAAGCACAGGAGATTGCCAGAGCGGGTCAGACAGCGGCCAGAGAGCTGCTGCAGCCCAGCAGACTGTACTGTTATTACTACAGCGTGCTGCACATGTACTCGGAGCGGCAGATAGGACGGCCGACGCGCCACGCAGACATGGAGCTCGTGCCTCAGCTGGACGACCACACTGCTGCGTGCACATGTGAGCGCAAACGCCACGAAGGAGAAACCAGCATGAAGGTTGAGCTATGATGGAATCGTTCTGTAGTTTTTGTCATTTTTTTCTCTGAAACATTCCTGGTATTTAAGAGTGAAGATAATTGAATGTTACTGGTGCTCACAATTTAGCCTTACAATTCTGATTGTTTTTATTTTGGAGAGTTGAGGAATGATTTACGATAAAATCTCTGTCCTCGGTTATTTCAAGACCAGGCTGCAGGACATGGCCCTGACAATGATAATGCCACTCTTAATGTTAAGTACTGTGTTGTTTAGTTTTTTTGTGCCTTTGTAATCCAAGAAACTGAGGATATGATTACTGTTTTGTAACTGTGCCTTTGCATTGACATTTTTACAGTATTGTCTTAAAATAAATACTTCTTAAATAAATCTCAAATATCATCCTTATTCTGAAATGCATGAGTCTGACCTTCTGTGACAGTCATAAAGCATGTATGACAACGTCCTTCTATCACAAGTGACTTCCATTTTTATTAGTGTATCTACTGTATATTTCCCGTCGTACTGTAAACTACAACTGCTACTGCAACAAATGTTTTCCAACATTTGAATGAATGTTCGAATTTTGAATTAAAGGTAACTTTCTAGTACTGTACACACACAGTGTGGACTGAGAGTCTATAGCCATGTCTGTGGCTTTGAACTGGTGGTGGTGTGAGAGAAAAGTCAGTAGGATTCATCCTCTGGGGATCCTGAATCTGCCAATGACATGGCAATGAGATAATTTAGCAAAAGTTGGAGACCAACCAACGGACCGACATAGCCATCCCTTGAGGATCTTTTGGTTTAACGGTCCTTTTTAGTAGCTGTTGGTGTAGCTGTAGGATCTGATGAGGACACGAGCACTTAGAAGAATGTTTTTCCCTTGATTTCTCTTGGGAAGCTCTTTGTCATTGTTGCACACAATGGGCCTCATTCATGAAACGTGAGCAGAACGAATTTGTGTGTAAACCGTTCGCAGATGGAAATTTACGTGCATCTCCGCATTCATCAATATTTTAGGAGCTCCGATCTTTTCGTAGCTACTAACAAAATCTACACATGCTGCTGACCACACGTAGTGCTTGTGTAAATTTAAGAACGCATATAA
This sequence comes from Lagodon rhomboides, assembly GCA_039737535.1. NCBI lineage: Eukaryota > Metazoa > Chordata > Actinopteri > Spariformes > Sparidae > Lagodon > Lagodon rhomboides. The sequence goes on from CM077793.1 coordinate 7,081,963, forward strand.
ATAATGCTTGTCACTACTGGAAATTACAATTTAAATTCATATTGCGCTCTGTTATGTACACAATACGCAGATGCCTTTGAAACACGTGATATAAACATGACAAACGATTACAAATGTAACACATTTAGTTAAATTAGTTGGCAATTGGCAGGATTAAGATTCAGATTAAGCTCATAATTGTGAATTATCTATGTAAATCGACTCAATCTGTGCTCGGTTTCCGAGCCATGGGGACTTTCCAACGGGAGATAGGTGACAGGCAGGGGCGGGGGAGCAGGGATTCATCTAGTTGGAAGTGAATAGTGAAATATATTACAAAACGAGGTGAATTGGTTCAGTCTGAACTCTTTTGGTTGACGGTGTTGCGTGGATGGGTAATGTCTTGATTCCTGAGTGTCAAATAAACAAATGGATAAGAAGAGGTCAAAGCCATCAGGTGAAGAAGAGGAGAAACGAGCAAAAGATAAAGGTGTGGAGCCATGTCATCTACTCTTCATGAGTATAATCATGCATGTAATGAAATTAAATGACGGTAATTAGCACAGGCTAACTCGTATGTTTGTTAGCCTCTTGCTATACTGCTGGCTATAATAGTAGATGACGACAGCATCCGTTTTCAGTCCAGCTGACTAGCAAACATTATATCTGATTAACTTCACCCTAATAATGTGTATGTAACACAACGATGACTAGCTCACATATTGTTTGGTAAACGTCGCGTTAGGTCCTGTGCTGCTCAGTAAAGTGAATTATCAGTTATGTAAGCTAATTCCAAAGACGTATATTGCACTGATATTTTGTGATATAGCTTTCTGAGTCATTTGGAGTGTGTCATGTATATAATTAGCCATTAACCATGGAGGTTGTGTTATTCATTTGTTTCCTATTCTAAAAGTTGGATGAATTATGCTGAATAATAGTGGGGCTGTTAAGCTCTTAAAATATGGACAATCTTGCTTTTTGTGAAAGAAGCATGAAACTTTCAGGGTTTGTTCTTGATGACCTAAGCTTTAATTTAAGATGTGGAGGCATTCTCAATTTGACCTCTGAGGTCAGCTAGAGGTCATTGACCTCTGTGATATGACATTTCTAGGCCTGAAATTGTAAATGTGTGTATCTTAGGATCTAAATGTGATAGAAATGTAAACTAAAGATGTATTTCCATGTATCTGGGCATGAGGAACTCATTTATGCCATTGATAGCACTCTAAGAGGTCAACATCATTAAGGCGAGACACTATAGGTGAATAGGGTAAAAAAAATAAAATAATAGATATCACCATGAAACTTTCTCAGCTGATTACTCATGTTAAGCTAAGAAAAAAATGTATTGCAAGTTTTTTGTATTTTAATGTTTAAATGTGCAAATGAGGCCTGTGCTCATTAAAATGCATAATTGCATACATTTAAAAAACGAAATCAGTTTGTGTGATAAAGCCAGGCTCAAAATATTTTTTTCATTTTATTGTCATATTAGATGGGAAAATAATTACAGAGGGGTTTATGGACATCTACTTCTGTTATCCTGTAAATCAGAATATACTGTCAATAGCCAGAGTTTTTAGAAGTAATCGTTTTCTGTGATAAAATCAGGGTTTTTTCACCTTCATTGCACTTAATGATGTTGACCTCTTAGAGTGCTATCGATGGCATAAATGAGTTCCTCATGCCCAGATACATGGAAATACATCTTTAGTTTACATTTCTATCACATTTAGATCCTAAGATACATCACAATTTTGTGCATGAAAATGACATATCACAGAGGTCAATGACCTCTAGCTGACCTCAGGGGTCAAACTGAGAATGCCTCCACATCTTAAATTAAAGCTTATGTCTTGAAGAACAAACCCTGAAAGTTTCATGCTTCTTTCATAAAAAGCAAGATTATTGAGCTTAACAGCTCCACTACTATATCAGTGAGTTACAGAAGAATCAGAGGGAGAGGAGACAGAAACAGTGACTGTGTGTTTGGATACAAAGATCAGTCCTGGAGTCTGTGGTGCTCTGATGGTGGTCGTTACTATGTCAGGCACATTAAGAGACAAACATTCATCTCCTCCTCCTCCTCTGGTAGAGTAGCAGTGTATGTGGACTGTCCTGCTGGCACTCTGTCCTTCTACAGTCTCCTCTGACTCACTGATCCACCTCCACACCTTCAACACCACATTCACTGAACCTCTTTATCCTGGATTTGGGTTCTACTGGTTCAGTTCTGGTTCCTCCTCAGTGCGTCTGTGTGGTGTTTAGTGTGCAGAGTCTCCTCCTGTCACAGAAACATTGTCAGTGCTGAACAGTTGAGTCTGTACAGGATCACAGTCACATCAATCTTTCAGCTTCTTCAGTTAACTTTGTACAAAATGATTCAAACTGATTTCAGTCTTTTGAACATCAACCCTCAAATTTCAATCAAGCCTTAAACCCACAACCTCAGAAATGCTGACCCTGGTGTCACCCTGCTGAGCTAACAGGATGACATCACAAAGAGTCTCTCAGAGGATTTCACGCGTTCTTCTGAGCAGCAACTTTATAAAGAGTCAGGATTCAAACCCACAACCTCCAGACTAGCTCATCAGATACCTGAATGTCCTGCCTTTGAGCCTTTGAGCACCATCATTGTTTCACCGAAAAGAAAACCCTAAGACTATAAGATATTTGATGATGCTCACCTGTTTCTAAAAAATGGACACCAAAGGTGGAAACCAGGTGTTGGTTTCCACCTTTTAGAAACAGGTGAGCATCATCAAAGATCTTATAGTCTTAGGGTTTTCTTTTGCCAAAAGAAAACCCTAAGACTATAAGATCTTTGATGATGCTCACCTGTTTCTAAAAAATGGACACCAAAGGTGGAAACCAGGTGTTGGTATCCATTTTTTAGAAACAGGTGAGCATCATCAAAGATCTTATAGTCTAAGGGTTTTCTTTTGAGGTGTTTCTAAAAGGTGGAACCCTTTAGAACCCTTTTTTGGCAGATCTCCAGCACACTGGGCTCTTTGACCAATGAGAGTGTCATGAGATACTTTTATTGGTTGTGAAATGAACAAATAAAGATTGATTCATTGAAATGTTGGAGTCTTTCTCTCTTTGTTAGTTTCTAATAGTTGAACAGTTTTCTGTTCAGGTGTGTAGAAACAGACGATTAGATCTTTGATGATGCAACAAAGTTTTAAAGACATCCAAACGTTCAGCTGCTGATGGTTCATCGCCCCATAAAGCTTCCATCTCTCAGGAACACAACCCTCCCCCTTCCCCCGGGCGCTGGAGGTTCTTCTCTGGGCACTGTTCAGTCCGTACTTCAGACTTCACTCAGTTTTATAAGAATCAAACCCAAACAAGACTCGAACCCACAACCTCAGAACTTCTATCCCTGGTGTCACCCTGCTGAGCTAACAGGATGACATCACAAAGAGTCTCTCAGAGGTTTTCACTCGTTCTTCTGAGCAGCAACTTTATAAAGAGTCAGGATTCAAACCCACAACCTCCAGACCAGCTCATCAGATACCTGAGTGTCCTGCCTTTGACTCTTTTAAGAGCTGTTTTCAAAACTCAGACTGCCTCAAGGATCGAACTCACAACCTCAGACCTTCAGGACAGTCCTCCAACACACTGAGCTACCTGGACATCAGGTGCGTGAACCTGAACTTTAGTTTGTGTCCAGGCTGTCTCAGTTTGTCCGTCTGTGTCTCCATCAGGTCGTTGCCCAGCCCAAACATCGGTTCAACAGCAGCTCGTTGTATCAGGACGTCACCCTGCTGCTCCGTACTCCTCCAACCTCAGCGAGGTCTGAAGCAAACCACAAGACTTTACTGTTTCACTGTCGTGTGCTAACATGCGCTAACGTTACATATGAAGCCTGAGACAGTGAACCGCTCCTGATGGAGCAGAACATGTTGGTCAGACGCAGCATTTAACTTGTGATGGAGTGAGAAAACATTTACTAGCATCAATAACCAGGACTTGAACTCGCACACTGAAGTCTTTGCCTCCTAAGTTCAGACCGCTACACTAACATGTGAGCACACTTCACTGACCACGACTGAGACTAGACATCAGCTAAATCCCAGCTGGTCTTCCACCCACAGTCATGAGGTTCTCAGTCAGCGATCAGACCACCGGACCGACGTGACGACACACACGGTTGTGTCGTCACGTTGAGACAAACAGACTCCATGTTTCTACTCAAAGACAGAAAGAAGTTCATGTAGAACTTCTGCTGAATTCACAAGAAGGAACAAACGATGAAGAGTTAGTCAGAGACAGAGTTTATAAAGTGTCTCCTGACTGAGACACTGTGTCCCACGTCTGATTTCACCATCAGGTTATCAGGTGTTCACATTTAGAACCCTCATGTAGGTTTCTGAACTCAGGTTGAACAACATGTTTGGAAAAGGTCACGAAAAGGTCACGAAGGTCAGGATAACAGAAGTAGATGTCCATAAACCCCTCTGTAATTATTTTCCCATCTAATATGACAACAAAATGAAAAAAATATTTTGATCCTGGCTTTATCACACGATCTGATTTCGTTTTTTAAAATGTATGCAAATTAGCGCATTTTTAATGAGATAAGGCCTAATTTGCATATTTAAACATTAAAATACAAAAAACTTGCAATACATTTTTTTCTTAGCTTAACATGAGTAATCAGCTGAGAAAGTTTCATGGTGATATCTATTATTTAATTTTTTTACCCTATTCACCTATAGTGTCTCGCCTTAAGCCACTCACATTCCTAGTAACCTTCACTGCACTTAATGATGTTGACCTCTTAGAGTGCTATCAATGGCATAAATGAGTTCCTCATGCCCAGATACATGGAAATACATCTTTAGTTTACATTTCTATCACATTTAGATCCTAAGATACACACATTTACAATTTTGTGCATGAAAATGACATATCACAGAGGTCAATGACCTCTAGCTGACCTCAGGGGTCAAACTGAGAATGCCTCCACATCTTAAATTAAAGCTTATGTCCTGAAGAACAAACCCTGAAAGTTTCATGCTTCTTTCATAAAAAGCAAGATTATTGAGCTTAACAGCTCCACTATAACATGTTTATTTAATTGTGCTATTCATGCATTGATCATTTATGTTGTATTTTAATGCAAATGCAGGGGCACTTTTTAAATATTTTGGAGCACCCTCTGCCACTAGCCAGGATGGCTTTTCAAAGGTGAAGCTCATCAAAACCTGCCTCAGGTCAACCATGTCACAGGAACGCCTTACTGGTCTGGCCATCATCAGTATCAATCATACAGTTGCTGAGCAGATTGATGATGTAATTGATGACTTTGCATCAAGGAGGGCAAGAAGAGTCAGGATATAGATGGCAGTTGTGCTATTTATTTTTTATAGCTGTTACTGTGTGTGTGTTTCCGAATTTCCAACAATTACTTTAATAAATAAGTTATTTGGAGTTTTTTT
>CM077793.1:7087491-7527565 GCA_039737535.1 Lagodon rhomboides
AATGACCTCTAGCTGACCTCAGGGGTCAAAATGAGAATGCCTCCACATCTTAAATTAAAGCTTATGTGCTGAAGAACAAACCCTGAAAGTTTCATGCTTCTTTCACAAAAAGCAAGATTATTGAGCTCCACTATAACGTGTTTATTTAATTGTGCTATTCATGCATTGATCAATTATGTTGTATTTTAATGCAAATGCCCAGGGCGTCATGAAGGCTAGGACCGCCACTGTTGGTAAGAATATAGCCTGCATAATTACATGTGTGTGTTATATATGGACTTACCCTTCTATATCCATAGGGGATAGGGGTTACTCCACTTCTCCCAAAATGATTTCAATCTCCACTTCGGAATAATTCTTTTTTCTTTCTCTTTCTTTCTTTCTTTCTTTCTTTCTTTGCGCCATGACTGACAGGTCGACAGGATGCCTCTACACCTCCTTATATGGTGGTCATTGGCAATTCATGGGCGGGGTTTTATGCTAATAGCTGATTACCGGGCTCGCACTGTCACTTTACGATGGATTGGCATTCATGATCATGCACACGTGTTTACGATCAGATCTGAGTTTCCCGCGGCGTTCATGAATCCGGAGTAGGTTTTTAGTAGCGTAGGCTTTTATGTGCAAATCTATGCACAAATTTACTAACGTTTCATGAATGAGGCCCAGTGAATACAAAAATATTCTCGTAGCAAATCCTTTAAAAAAAGAAAAAAAAATAAAAGCATATCAATGAGGTTCAAAACGATTGAGTCAGACACGTGGAGAAATCTGTGTTTATATTTAAATGAAATATGTGATAAGTGATTTACATTATCTTCAAGTTCATACAATCATTTGTTAAAGACTGAAAAAAGTCACGTTGCAATAATGTTTGACAAAAAGGTGTTTCTGACCCTCACTTGCTATAAATATCTTTATTTTTTGAAAATATTTTCCATACCAGTGTATTTGCCTCTCCGCATGTTAAAATAAAGCATCATTCCGTTTCATAAAAAATGTTTTAAGTACTGTACCTAGACCAGATTCGTCACACTCACTATTTACAGAAAGCGTACACTCATCCATCCGTTTAATCCATGGCAATTTATAATGCAGAATTTAAGAGAACAAGAAAATTCCCCCCAAGAAGAGTAATTTCATGTTTAAGTATTTCTGGACCAATTTCTGCTTAAATCCAAACCGTAAAATAGTTAATGCAAAATCATTTAGCTCAAGCTGCTTAGTGGTTATATGCAAAACATCACTGTAAAGTCAGCCTCATTCAACTCAAATGACATGTTGTTCAAACACAGCAGGTAGTTACAAAAACATAAACCTTGTGTCAGGATGGACAATATTCAACTGATGAAACTCACACATTTAACTTAGTAACAACTGCTCATTTTAGGTACAGGGGTTCGACTGTATTCCTCTACAAAGAGACACTGTAGACTTAAGACAGGTATAATAACATCTAAATGGCATTTTTCAGGAGGTGTCAGAGCAGAAAAGCACAGATGTAACTATATATCTTTAGTTTTAGCGCTGTGTCACACAGGTGGAACTCATCTCACAAGAGCGGGACCCTGGGAGGAAAGCATACCATATATGATTGGACGGTGATGGCTCTGGCTGTGGCTCACTGGGCAAAATACCGGTCCTGGTGGCTCTTCCATCTGTGTGTGTGAGTGTGTTTTGTGGGAGTGAGTGGGTTACCGCTCCTGATGAGCAGGTGCAACTTGCAAGGTTGCCTCTGCCGCCAGTGTACTAATGTGTGTGAGAATAGGTGAGTGCTGACTTGTGTTGTAAAGAGCTTTCAGTGGTTGCTAAGACTAGAAAAGCGCTATAACAGTTCACTGAAGACATTTTGACATCACACTATAGGAAACGCACACGAACAGTATATTTTACATAAAGAATGATGGCGGAATTCCATTTAGCTGCTTCAGTTTCAGGGACCTGGTTCAAAACAAGGCCGAAAGTAGAAGCCTTGGAGTGAAACATGTAAATGAAATGCATCCTTCATAATGTAATTAGTTTCACATGAGTCTGAAATAGTATGATACAACCTTGCAGCTCTTTCAAGACACATATTCTGTAAGTGCAGTATGTCCTTGTTTTAAATTATGTTATTCAATGCATTTTACTGAGTTTCTAGGTTAAGCTATCAGAAAACCGGACCAAGCAGAAGTAAACAGCAGGAAACTCTGCAAGTGAACTGACATTCTTGTAAGATGCACCATCTACTGGGATAGATTGAAAATCAGAATTGAAAGAAGAAAGACCAGAATTTTCTCTTGAAAGGCAGAATACTTTCTATTGACACATCAATAGAGTGCTACAGGGATGACGTATTTTTGTAGGCTAACTTGGAAGTTAGCATCGCGTTAGTTCCCTCGACCAAAAACAGATAGGATTTTTTATTCTGCATTTTGGATTATTGCAGAAAATCAGCTCTGTGGCAAACACAAGTTCATGATACTTATATGTTTTCTTCAACAAGATAATCTTGATCTTTGAAGCGCAAAGGCAATCGGGTACTGGAAGTGCAAAAATGCTAATTTATTTCCAGGATTAAGGACTCATTCCTGCAGCACTCTATAGCCCCCACCTTGTCACATAAAGTTTATCACTGAGCCATTGTATCATGTTACAGACTGTAAGTATTTCTCTTTGGTTCAGCTGAATTTAATCATGAGAGTGAGAGGTTCCCCATCTTTCTTGGTGACAATGGCCTGCATCATTCCTGTAGGTGTATGGAGATACCTCGAGCCTTTGAAGAAGTTCTCGATAAGAGCTCTGTCAATCTTGTTGCACTTGCCGATGGCCGCATCAAAGTTGTTGCTGAGTACGCCGTAGATATTCCCCTTGTCGTTTTTCTTCCCCATGAACAAAAAGAGGGCGTAGCAGTCCTTGCCGATGGAGGTGCAGAAGTCCACCATCCTCTCATACATGTTCCTGTCGCTGGACTCCATCTGGGCCATCTTGAGAGACTCGCTGCAGGCCTCTGGGGGGATGCCGTTCTCTTCAGCGTTCTCCCTTTCGGGCAGATGTAGGACCTGCACAGCAATCTGGATTCGAGGGTTCTTGGTGGGCTTCTCAAGCACGGCCCAAACCCAGTCAGCCCCGAGGAGGATGCGCTGCTCTGGCGTCATGGCCGTGCAGTTGAATGCATCTGTTATGTTGAGATTCATGCTTTGAGTGATGTAGGTCATCAGGAAGACCTGTTGGAGAACAAAACGTTTTAAAGACCACTTAAAAGCATTTTTGTGAAGTTCCAAATGGCGCTGCCTTCAGCGTTTTAGTTACCTACCTCAGTGAGCACCTCAGGGCTTGGGTGGAACTTTTCCTCTGGGTCTTTGAAGAGGAGGTACTCTTGAGTTCTGCACGAAGCGGCAGAGATGCAGTCATTGAATAGAGGTATGAAATCGTTGGGTTTGGCGATGGTGGGCCTCCTCAGCGTGGAGAAGATGCTCGGTCGAGGTGTTGTGTTTAGTTCGAATGAGGGAGGGATGGTTGAGCTACGCTTGAAAGAGGCAAAGAAGTTGGAGTTCTGGAAGGGGTTAGAAGTGGGTTTGCTGATGGCCTGGCCCATGGTGGACTGATGGTGGAGGGTGGGAGATCAGAGGGTGGTTTCCCTGATACACTGGATAGAGAAAATGTTTACCATTAGATTATAGACTATAATCTAGATTGGACATCTGGTTGGTGAAAGTTGACGCAAGTATTTTGATCATTTTATTCTAGAGGTACAAAAATAACCCATGATATGGAACCAGTGCTGCTTAGGTCTTCTTCTTCTGATCATTCCTCCATGTTCCTCAATGCACTAATACAGTAGGAATAACATTGTGTGATATCTATTCAAAAAGCTGCTTAAAGATTGATTCTAGATACTCACCAGGATGGGTCTGGAAGTTTCTGTAGTTCCAAGTCCACTACCTGCAGTCCGCTCCTGTCCCCTGCCCTGCTGAGATACACAGTGTGTGTGTATGTGTGTGTGTATGTGAAGCTCAGTCTTCGGTATCCTGATGTGTACAGAACTTTTAGTTGAATAAAGAGGATTTTCTATCCCAGGTTGGGGAGGGGGAGTTCCTGGTGACAGTGTTAGCATGGGTGTGGTGTTTGTAACTTGTCAAATTAGAGTTAAGTCAACAGAAGACTCATCTTACCAGTGTGTTAAGAAGCAGCTTGAGGACTGGGGGAAGCCTGGGGGGTTTGATGGGTAAACAAAATGCTTAACTGTCTTCTCAGGAAGAAGCGCAAATAAGGACATGTGTGTTGGATCAGGTGCTTTTAGTGCAGCTCTCTACTGTAATGTTCCATTGGAGGATGAGAGGGGAGTTTAACTTTAGATTTATAAAGTGGCGGGGGTGGGGGGTGGCTGCAGTGGACATTTATTTATGTATTCTTGCGAAACTTAAGTTTTGACCAACAGGTCTTTTTGTAAGGTAGTCCAGCTGTAGGGTCTTCCAGTGGTTTATGGTTTACTATTCCTTGGTGTCAATGCAGGTTAGCATATATAGACCTACTGTATGAATGTATGATTAAGCATTTACACTGTATGTGCGTGCAAGACGTTAGCCTGAGGTTACTTACCTAATCCCTTAACATTAGCTGTTAACCACTCAGATGGTCAAGTTTGGCAAAGTGCTTTTATTTTGTCAACCAAATATAACAATCTACTGCCACACCTCACCATTCTGTTTTGTTGAGTCATAATTTACTTTTTAGAAATACGTTTTTTTTCTTCTATATTTTAATAAAGATAGGGTCAGTTGAGTTCAACAAAAATAGTGCTGTCTAAGAGCAAAATACAATTCAATAGGGGAGAACAGGGTCAAATGAAACATAATTTGTGCTTGTACAAGGCAAAATATTCTATCATGTTAAAATTGTTGAACATCCTTGGAAATGAGAGCCCAACCAGCACATATATAGTGTGGCCTATTGTGGCTGATTTGAGAATTTGTAAAATATGATAATATTACATCAACCAATATTCACATGTTATACAAACAAATAATATAAAAATATATCTTTGACAAGGATTCCTTATAGAGAGTTTTTTTTGGCCACTCGGAGGCAGATAAACAGGTTGAAAACACACATCACGGACATACATTCACCCTGTAAAACTGAACAGCTGCTGATATACACATCAAGGGTCAGCAGACACAGACCAACATTTACAAGTTGAATGTTGGTCTGTGTTAAATCATGCCGATGGAAGGTCAGGTGAATATTCGTAGTACATTTCTGGGGCTTCACAGCAAAACAGTGTTGCAGCATTCTCCTAAACAACTGAAGTAGATGGTGACTGGTTTTAAAATGTACAAAAAGAACCGAATTCACTCAATCCAAGGCTCCCAAGTTGATTTGAAAAAAAAAAAAACCCCACAATGTTATTTACACCCTTTTTCCAGCTGGAATCTTCACTGTAGCGGCTAAGCTAAAAGCGATCTGAAGTGGCTGCATATGCTAGACCATGCTTTGAGGGTGTAAATAAAGTCTCAAATCAACCTGGGATCTTGGGGCTTCCAGTGCCAAACAAGCTGTAGGGAGCCATTTATGTTTTTATTGTTTTAACATTTTAAAATAGGTCTCCATCTACTTTAGCTGCTCATCAGCTGTTTAGGAGAATGCTGCAACACTGTTTTGTTGTGAAGCTCCAGAAATGTTTTGTGTGCTGTGGAACTTCAGCTGACTTTCCATCGGCATGGGGGTGAGTAGATCATTCATTCAAAAAAATCATTTGGAATCATGTTTCTGTTCACCTGATGAATGCAAGTCCAATGGCCTGGAACAAGCCACTAAAGATGCTAAAAAGACACCTGCAGAGTCAGTAATAATTCTTAGTGGGTCTATCACTACAGGAAACCCCTTTCACAGCACATGCATTCATTTGCTACACTTTCAAAACTAACCCTTTACAAATATTGATCATTGCAGATTTATTTATTCAGAATTGTGACCAAGATATATATGAAAGGGGACATTTTAAAACATGTCAGAGCTCCCGTGGACAAACTTATTGTTTTTACTTGTGAACTCCACTTTCTTTCTACTTATCAGACATATGCGCCAATACGATATGACTGTGATAAGCTAATACTGACTGTTGAAAACAGCCATCTTGATGTATTGGTTGGGCTGGAATGGCAGTTGATAGCTTTCCAAACATTATTCCCCAAAGATCAGTTCTACCAAAATAACCAGCTTTCTTAATTTCATGCCATGAAACAAGGGATGGCTGATGTGGCCCTGCTCTCCCCTTTGATACACCAGCACAGTGTACAGCGGTCAGTATGATCATTAGAGGGTACATTGCATAGGGAAAAAGAAAAGCAGTAAAAAAAAAAAAACAAGGCCAGTTCATTATTATAGAAATAAAAAATAGATTTTTGTAAGCAACCCTTGATGACTGTTCCACATTGTCCACTGGTGTCCCCTGTTATCTGTAGGTGTTACATGAGGTATCAGCAGCTAGCAGGAGTAGCTGTAACGGCCCCACGCTGCAGCGTCAGGCCGGGCTGCGAGGTACAGCGCAGGCGTCACATGGTCTCTACAGGTCTCTGTGGTTGATTGACAGCATTAGTGAGCGTTGGGGTCATTGTCCTTCAGACTAGCGCCGTCTGAGACCTCCTCAGCTCCCTCCGCAGCTCGTCTTGGCTGAGTAGGTACTGGAAGCAAAGCATCACGGGAGTGTTATTGGGTTAGAAAGCTTGGCAGCTGGTGTATGCCACTGAGCCGGGATCAGTTAAGACATTTAGTTTCAGCCTATGTGAGGATATTGTGAACAAATGAGACTTAAAGACACAGAGACTTGACTCATAAAAGCAATTACTGCTGCTCGCTGATACTTCGTTATGTGCTGTTATCAGGCAGATGCCAGTCTCGGTCCTTTTGCTCCTGTTCTGTTTGCTGTAGTCATCTCAGTAATTGAACCCTGAGGCTTTGGATGACAAAGATGTAAAGCCACTTCTTAATCGTAGCCTAAAGCAACTTCCCCAGTGAACCAGTCGAGCGAGCGTCAAGACCTCGGAGAAAAAAACTGTAAGTCTTACGTAACTGAGCAGGTTTCACTCTCAAAGTGTCATCTTGCTCCTTTATCCTTATCACACAGATTGTGGCGTTTTAATGCCGTTTCTCCCTCAGACAGAACTTTCCATCCGAGCGCCTCAAACTTCTGTTACAACCGACGAGGAGCAGTTAACTCGGCGGGCGAATCAGCCGCACAAGTCATTACCGGCAGCTTGTGTGTGTTGGTGCTTACTGTGAGGTTGTTGATGCTTTCAGACAGAGCCTCTATTTGCAACATGGTACCCTCTGTGATCGCCATCTGCAACACAAACACACACACACACACACACACACACACAAACAGGACACACACAGGGTCTAATGAACCCATTACAAGTCACGATTACAGACTTTGAGAGACACAATGATGGGTTTCCTCGGCTTTAGCGTATAGCAATGAATACATTTTGCATTCATTTAAGTATGCTGAAGTGAGCTATACATCACTGATGAGACATACTCATGCGCCATCTACCATGTCATCTTTAACAAGGTTGCCATGGTGATGGAAAGCAGCCATCTTGGTCCGCAGAGTGGAAAGCTGACGCATAAACAGCCATGGCAGCCACCATGATGGGGAGGATGATGAAGATGATGAAGAAAGCATGTTAGTGTTTGATGCAGGCTACTCAGTCACGCCGCCCACTGTGGCTCCACATAGAACGAGTCAGCGGCTTTATTTTGTCCATGTCAGCTGTCCCGAAACTAAAAGGAGTAATTCACCCAAAAATGAAAATTCAGTCGTTATCTACTCACCGCCAGGCCGATGGAAGTTCTGTAGTCTACAAAACATTCCTGGAGCTTCACAGCAAATCTACTAAACAACTGAGCTAGCAAGGGACTGGTTTTAAAAAGTTAAGAAAAAAAAAAAGAGCTCCATATAACTCATCTGACATAATCCAATCATAATCTAATCCCTGGGTGTCCCAAGATCCCAAATTGAGTTGAAAAGATGTTATGAACATGCTTTCTGAAGCAGAAATCTTCACTGTGGCTGCTAAGCTAAAAGCGTTAGCGCTCACCCAGTCTTAAGTGGGTGCACCACCGCCACCACAACCACATGAGGTGTAAGTAATGTCTTTTCAAATCAATTTGGGATGTCTGGGCTTCCGTAGACTTTTTACGTTCCTTTTTTTTTTTTTTTTTCGGCTGTTTTATTTCTTTTTTTTACATTTTAAAACAAGTCCCCATCTACTTCAGTTGTTTAGGTTGTTTACGTTCCTTTTTTTTTTTGTTTTTCGGCTGTTTTATTTCTTTTTTTACATTTTAAAACAAGTCCCCATCTACTTCAGTTGTTCAGGAGAATGCTGTAAAGCTCCTGAAGTGTTTGAGATAATGACTTATCCTTTAAAAATCACTCTATGCCATTTTCTTTATTTTCCTTATCAAACCATGAACCATACTGTTTTCATAAGAGATATAAGTGATACAGTGTGTGTTAACCTAATTTGTATATCCAAAATACATTAATTTAAAACAACAATATTTAAAATTAGATTTCAAAAAGTTAAATCCTACTCGAACCTTCCTGCCTTTTGTGTAGAAAGAAGGAAACGACGTTACACACGTATGTTTTTATTTATTAAATGACTTGATAAATCTTTTTACATTTACATGACCACATAGAAGCTTCCTTTGCGGAGCAGGATTTTCTTTACTATAAAAATACTATTACAGAAAATATGAAAATAACAGTACAAAATCACCAGCTCGGGTAACATGCTATTTTATCATTTCCTCTGCAATGACATAAATATTAAATAAAATCCCTCCATAATATTATGCAAATATTGCACAAGCTCATCTCAACCGTGTGACAAAACCGTTTTTAAATCAAAGCTATAAATGATGTCATGACTGACTCAACACATACAAAATCATCTAATGGTGGTGCATAAATGTTAGAACAATGGCTTAATACTGTACAACAAAGGATGTCCATATATAGTGTATGGATTACAGGAAGTGATGTCACAGGAAGTGGAGTCCAGAGAGATGCTGCGTACTCTCGTGATGAGTTAGATCATGGCACAGGTTTGAGGCTGAGGTCGGGTTAGTTAGGCATCTGTCAGGAAATTTAATCAAAATACTTCAAGTGTGTAGATTCGTCGCATCAGCGCGCCCGTCATGACAAGCAGCTGTGACTGTCTGACAGTCAGGCGGGTTTATCTGGGCGCCTCTGAATCTCTTCACTCGTAAGGCACAGGGTCGGGCTGATGGGCGGGGTTTAGAGGAGCGGGGAGGGGATGGGCTGAGGTATTATGGGCCGCAAGCAAAGGAAGCAGAGTAGTAGCGGTGACAGCTGATTGGCTGATGGGAAAAAGCGTGACAACACAGTATGTCATGTCGTTGTCACGGCTGTCACGGAGATGGGTCAGCTCTGCTGTCGTCGAGCCCCACCTGGTCCCTGGAGCGCTCCGACTCGCGGTCCAGGATGGGGCTCAGGCCTCTGAAGCCGGCGTAGGGCCGCACCTGGACCCCGTTCACCGCCGACTGTCCCGACTGAGGCGAAGACGACTCCACTGGACAGACGTAGTCTGTGGATTCATCCGGCCGTCTCCTCCGGAGGTGGGTCAAGGTAGAGAAGCCCAACTTCTTCGGCTGCAATGAGAAGAAATGAGAAAGGGATGTGACTGTCTATATATACACAACTCCAGCTTATGATGACACTGTACGCATGAAACACAGGAAAGCCCAGGAGGGCAATAAGAAAACAGTAAGACAGGTTTTGAAGCCAATGTTTTAGCCAGATTATTTGAACTACTTTCTTTTGAGGGGCACCTCAAATGTCCCCAACAACAACAGATACAGCAGATTAAAGAAACAGGAGGTAGTACGACACACTCAGGTGGATGTTGACAATGGACAGTTTGGGCTATAATTTTACCATCTACCATCTAGTTTGTCTAAAACGATCCTGTGTACTCGCCTGACCTCTTTTAATGATACAGCCTCAGTCCCATTAACAGGATCAGATGACTGTGTTGTCTAAAAGGAGTCACTTCTAGGGGCGAAATCTGCGGAGAACTGTCATCCAGCTCTGCAGCTCCCCTCAGCTCTGCTGAGCTTTACGGCATCTCTCGGCTCGCTGTTCAGGTTTTATGGCCTGCAACGTTGCTGTTTTGGTTCACTCTGGCTGCTATCGTCACGGTCACTTTTAGACACAGCAGAGGGTTATTTTCAGCTGAAAAGCTCTAAAAACCAACAGTACGCTACCTGCTCGACGCCGAACTGCAGTCGGACAAAGTTAGCAAGTAATCAGTGCGGCAGCTGAGTGGAGCGTTAAGCAGCTAAAGACAGAAACTCCAAATGAATGCTAACGTTGCTCCATGTCTGCTTTGTTGTACAGTTCATGTCATAAATGATACAAAGTGTAAGAAACTGTTGTCTTTGGGCAAATATATAAACACTCGATATGTCTCCAGTCCACACACACAGGAGTTACTCTACATAAACTGTAACAAACACAACCAGACAGTCAAAGAGGCAGATCAGATATCAACTTATCTGTAGCTGTGAGATACTGTAGGGTTGTAATAAATCATCTAAATTTCAACTAATTTCACTAGTTTTAAGATTATATTTGAGATATTTCTATATGTATATGAAATCACACTGATAAACACTCTAGATGTGAGGTTCATGTTCCTGGAGGTCTTCTGTTGTCTGTATACAGTCTTTTCTTCTATCCACGCTTCGCTGTTGCATTCAGTGCCTGTGAGGAATAAGTGAGAGCAGGCAGCAGCACACAGCAGCTTATAAAGTGTGTCCTCTAAGCTTGTTCTCGCTGACTAAAGGCACTCTGATATTATCACAGAGGACTGTAGGATACCACTTTGCTGCCAGCTTGGGGAGGAAATCCCCCCCCCCACACACACACACATGAAAATAAATCTATTTCTGTGTTCACTCTATGTAGCATTCCGAGTTATAATTATCCACAAAACCATCTGAATAAATACGAAGTTCTCACAGATCAGCTGCGAGAAATTTTTAGATCTGAGCGTCCAAGGTCATAACTGGGTCAGGAGAAAGTGTGTATTGTGTTTTCGGGTGGATTATTCTTCCATTTTTCTCCAGCGGAGCACAGAGGGACTTAGAGCTGACGGCTGCGTCTTAAAGCGGCGAGGAGGCGCGGAGCAGGCCGGGTTTACTCTGCTCTCACGGGCTTAAACACACTGGAGGGCTCGCGGCTTAAACTGAGCTGACACATCAAGGTTTCACCTCGGATTAAGGTGCTTTCTCTCACACACGGGTTAGCCGTGTGTGTTCTCTTAACGCAGCATCGTCGCCTCTGAGAGCTTCCTCCTCCGCTGGCATTATCTCACCTTGACTTTAGCGGTGATGCTGAGCGGGGTGTACCCCGGCGCCTCCGTGTACTCCCTCTTCTCCTGCTGAGCTTGTGTTCCCACCAGGTTGTTGAAGTTGGTGTTGAGGTGGCGCCTCAGCAGCGTTTTCTGAGGGGGGATGTTCAGCAGCATGGCCAGCGTGTCCGAGTTAAACCGAGGCTCCAGGATCTACAAGAGGGGGAGACGTGTTGAGGATGCTTCCCGCAGCGCTTTTGTTTTTAACGCCCGTAAACTGTGTGACGACGTGAACTCACGACTAGCCCTCCGTGCACGCCGCTGCCCCTCAGGTTCGGCGCGTACTCCGCCAGATCCACGGATCGCAGCCACTCCATGACTCTGTGGTTGGACCACTGCACCACCTCGCTGGGAGTGAACTCGTTCTGAAACACACACAGGAACACACTCACCGTGCTGTAGATACATGGAGGAAGCACCTTCTACTGCACTTTTCATCACACGTTTAAACCATTTCCATGCAACTGTGCTTTTTCTTTTTTTTATTTAGTGATGCAAGACAGAGCGATTGAGAGAAGGAAAGACCCAACTTTGCACTATATGTCGGGGAAATGTTCTGGGAGTGTGTGTTGGGGAGCAATAAGGGGGAAAGTAAGTTAGTCCGAAAAAAATTAAAGCAATCAATAAATACATAAATATTTAATAATAATAATAATAATAACAATAAAAAAGAGAAAAAGAAAAGGAAAAAAAACACATTTTTTCCCCTTTCCCTTTTTTCTTCCTTTATTCCCAGCAGCCTATCACGTGCAATTGTTTTTTTAGAAAATCTTCAACATTTTGACAATTGAATATTATTTATGTGTTCATACACGACAAACAAGTTTCAAAAGTTTAATACCTAATTTTCCTTTTGTATTGAAATGAATTGAAAGTGATACTTGCTGGAATGGAAGACAAAACATTAAATGTACGACAAAAAAAAAAGGAAAAGGAACTTTTAACTTTTAACTGTCTGTCTCGCTTTAATACTGATGCCTCTCCCGTATAAGACAAACATCATGAAATGAGACCATCAGCGAGAGACGGGCTGTTACAGTTATTCTTGATGCCTGTCACCAGGTTGGATTCAGATTGTTTTTGAGTGTTAAAGATGAATGGAAGCGTCTCAAAACTCTGTAGTCTGGTGGTACGGCAAGAGGGGCAAGCAGAATCAGCAAAAAAAATAATGCTCCTTGTACTGGCTTTAAAACACTCCCAGTTAAAAGTTTCCTCAGATGGTGCACAGAAACAGAATGCTACTCCAGAAGCTAAAGCTGCAATACAGTCTCTCTCACACACACACACACACACACACACTGACCTCGTTGCCCGGCCTGCGTCTGAGGCAGTTCGGGTGGAACTTGTTGACGTGGAGAACGTGAATGGCGCATTTGATGCTGAGGTGATGGAGCTGGCTGGTCACTTTGAGATATAACAGGTCATTCTGAGAAGGAGAGGAAACAGAGGGATGAGTGCAACTGGAACAAGGAGAGAGAAAGTGAGCACTGAACAATCTGTCAATCTGAATCCCCGGGAAGGTGAAACAAGTGCCTCAAATTCATGTATTTTCTGAATATGTAACTACAAACATGACTAACTTTAACCCAGTGTCCTGTTCGGCTGTTATTTGACTTTCACGTCATTATCACACACTCACCACAGTGAGGTACTGCAGCATCTGCCCGTCCACTCGTCCGTCATTAAACTGGTCTTTGTACTGAGGGAGGCCGATGTCATCGAGCCAACCTTTGGGACAGAAAACATCACGGTTCTTATGTGAGGGATCCTCAGATTGCAGCTCTGTTATATTTCAGCGTGTGCTCGCTCAGTACGTACGAGTGACCCAGATGTAATCGAGCTCCGCGGACTTCTCGGGCTGCTTGCTGCCGAACGTCTTGATGGCCAACTGCAGCTTCTTCCTGTGGAGCGGATTCTTCACGGCCAGCTCCTGAGACGCAGCGGAGGAGGAAGGACTCATTTTAAATCTTACAAATGATCTCACATAGAAACAAAATGAATATACCGTCGTTAGAGTGAATTATCTGACTAAAATGCTCCTGTTGAGAGAGACAGAGAGGTGCGGGGGGGTCTGAGGTAGACAATGTGACAGCGTTGAAGGCGAAACTAACAAGCAGGTTGAAAAGCAGAGACAAGGCGTAGCTAAACGCCAAACAGACAGACAGACAGCCACAATGATCGGACAGGTAGAACTGGAAAACATCTGACAGGCTGAAGGATAAAATTATTTTGTCGGCTAAACCGTGACAGCGTGACATATGACTCAGGAGGAGGCGTCGCGCTGGTGTGTGCGTACCCTCTCCAGGTCTTGCGGGCCGGCTGACAGCAGCGTCTGACCGCTGGTGACCCAGTGGCGAGCGAGGATGCCGTACTGACCCAGTCCAATCTCCTCCAGCCAGTCGCACACCTGCTCCGTGCTCCACTTGGAAAAAGGCATCTTCAGGTCTCTGACACGGTGAGAAGGAAGAGACGGATGATTAACATCCATGAATGTATTATTTCCTACAGTAGCATTTAGGTGTCTACAGCTAATAACTCATGTTAGTAAAACATAAAAATCACTTTGTTAAGATGTGAAACTTCACTGGAAATCCATCAAAGTCAGGATTGTGTTTGATTATCTTGCTGCTTAAATGAATACAGCCTTAAATGTATATTGATTTTATGTATTTTAATTACAATGAAGTCACAAATGTTGGTTAAAGTGGACGCTATGAAGAGAACCATGAAGTATGTGTGAGTGTAGCTGTGTCTTCGTACCTTGTGTTCCCTGAACGGGCCAGTCTCGGTCCAGCTGTGGCTCTGAAGCCTCCCCTCTTGAACTCCCCCAGGTCGGCGGTGTGACCCTGGGCAGGACTACCTGACTGGCTGCGACGGATCCTGGGGACGACCGAAACTCTAACGTGAGCGTGTGAAGGTGCAATATAATGAGGTCCAAAGACTGTGTGAAAGGTGCTGCACTGTGTGACTTACTTCCCCCAGAGCTTCTTGATGCCTCTGTGAGTCTTCCTGTTCTCCGGTGAGACGGGGGACTGCTGTCCAGAGTCCACTCCAGAGGACAGAGGGGACTGGTCTGACAGGACGCTCTCCTCCAGCTTCTCTGAACGCCCTGGAACACAGTCATTGATACTCTGGTTCAGTCATAAGGAGAAATCTGGGACCCAAAATCCATCTGTGCGAGGGAGCCACAAGCCCACAAACACACGGCCCATGCTAACTGTTCGTTTGCTCAAAGTTCAAGCACACTTTTGCTCTGTCTCATGTTGAACATGGCATGAAACAGCCATATACATATACTGCTGATGACATACATCACGACTCAAACTGGATGCTGGTGTTGCTCAGTGTGAGATGGATGTCAGAACATTTTAAAGGATAAGTTCACCCACGAAAACTGTCTTTATCTACTCAGCACCATGCTGACGAAGAGTCCGGTGAATTTTTTATATTTAGTTGAACTGTCCAAAGAAAAAAAAACAAACGATGCAGCTTAAGCTGCCTGACGGGGCATCAGTTCATCTCAGATCAGTTCAGTCGTTTTATTCTCCCAGATGGGAAACTTGATTTGCAGTCAGGGGCACAAGAAAAAAACAAACAGTACAAAAATGTGCAGACTAAGCAGGGTTACTGCACAGGGAGCAAAGGAGTTTTTACTCCTATTGCACTTGAACCGGGGAACTCTAAGTCTCTGGCCTGAGGGGAGAGTTTCAAACTCAAAGTAAAGGGGCTGCTTTGGGCGGTCTGATATAGACCTGGACTTGTGGAGAACCTGCTGGTCAAAGAAAGTGTCAGGGGGGTCACTTTACCAGCCACCTTCACAGTATGGCTCAGGTGGGTTTTGTCCCTGATGTTCAGGTTACCATAATAAGCAATCATAGAAAAAGTAAAAACAGCTTCAGTAAATGACTTGTGAAACATACATCTACATTAAAAACATTTAACTTCCTCAGGAAGTACAAACGTTGCTGAACGCCTCAGAATTTGCATCTTGGATGATCTGTACTGTAGTTGTCATAATGATGCTTCAGAACATGTGCTGCAGCAACTATGCATACAACTATGCATCTAGAAGCCTATATGACTTCTGTATGTTGTATACACTCACACTTCAGAAACCTACACTGATCTCAGTTGGACGGTAACACGGCACTACACACTGGGGCTGACATGCAATACCCACCGACATCATAGAGGTCATGTTTCCCAGGAGATCCTGAAGCAGGGGAGGTTAGTGACGTGAGAAGAAAGCGAGCAGACAGAAAGCAGAAAGCGCACGTTAGTCACACCCTCTTTATCGGCTAAATAAATACTGCATACATGTTGAGTGTCCTGAGCGGCAAATCCACAAGCCTCGGGCAGGTGCCACACTGGGCCAGGAACTCAGACGAGGTTAGGTCTGCCTGTTTACATGGAACTCATATTTGTTCCCACACGCACTGACGGTGTAGGTGGGTCTCTGTTAGCCGAGTCAAGAATAATATGAGACAGGATGACCTAAAGAGGAATGAAGTCGCCCCACACACATTTTCCTTCCTGATTCCTTAACACACTTTAATGTAAAGAACTGGTGGAGTTGCCCTTTAACGTGACACATCCTCCTCAAAACCCTGATCAGAGGCTGAAAACAGAACTCTCTCTCTCTCTTTCTCTCTCTGAGGAGTTGAACCAAAGTGGTGCCAGAACAAACTCAGACAGAGTCAGTTGCCGCCTCATTACAAGTGTATCGGCCTTTGACGGGCGAGTAATTGATTCTTTTTATTCTCCGCCTGTTTGCTTTGAGCGCTTGCTCGACTTTCTCTTTCCGAGCGACCTCCTGCTTTCAGACCGTCGGAGGGAGCGTGCCGGGTGAGGCGGCGAGAGCAAACCGGGATGTCAGGTTTCATCCTTGTTTGTTTACTTTGGATGTCTAAGCGAGTTGAACCGCACACATCCTTAAGCCTGCACTCCTCGCCCTGCGATTACCCTCCTGCTTTAAGCCCCGGCTCCGTGCGGGCCCATACATGGGCGGCCGCGCGCTTATACGCCTGTTAGAGTGTGTGGATGTGTGTGTTTCGGCGAATGCTGATGCGAGGGAGCCGGGCATTATCTCTGACAGCTCCTCGAGTCATGAGGGAGTCCTAATAATCTGGGCTTTGGAGCGGTTTGATCCTCGGTGAGAACAGTCACTCACCTCCGAGGTCTGACTGTGACGGGGAATAGATTTCAATGTTTTGTTCGCGGGGAGATAAGTGAGCTTTGTTCGTCAGAAGAACAGCATCGACTCAACGACTCAATTCTCCTCATACTGTGTTTGAGCCAGTGTTGACATCTGAATAATGTGTGAGCATACAGTACCTAAAGCCGGAGCGCTGGCGCTCCTGCAGCGAACTGCGGCGTGAACACAAGCAGAGGAAAGAGAGAGCGATCCAACAGCAGAGCAGACAGGAGGAGGAGGGAGGGCACAGAGAGGAGCAGCGGGAGCAGAGTTAGTCGAAAATGGGTTACTCAACAGTTACACATTAATGAATTTGTTATTTTTCCACAGTAAAAAGTTCTGTTCAGAGGCGTATTATCCTGTGGTGTTTAGTTTTACAGACAATTCTTCACAACTGAGGTGAGTGGGAGCTCATCTGTGGTGATTAAAGCAGCAAAAGCAGAAACAATGGACCTCCTGCAAGAATATGTTTTAAAAAATGTTTAAAAGATCATTTAACTGCTGTTTGGTAATGTATTGTCTATGTAGGCATTTGTCTTACTGTTCATTGATAACTATACATTTTAATACTGATTATTGTTTTATTCTCATTTTTATTATTATTATTGTTATTATTATTATAAAAAAAATTTCATGTTATTTTGTGATTTTGTATATTGAACTGTAAATATTAATATTATTATAAGGTGGAGGCTACAAATAAGCCCACTGTGGTTTTTTGCCTCTCCCTGCACTGTCTCATTATTACTTATCATGTGTTTTATGTGAATTTTTTTCAAATTGTGCAAAAATAAAACTCCCAAAAAAAAAAAGAAAAAAAAAAAAAGTTAGTATTCACATCCCGAACTATTCTACTGTTCTCTGCTTAACTGCACGTGGTGAGGCGCCTGTGTGCTCATTAGCACCATCAGCAGTAAAAGGCTGTCTCCGTCTGACAGCAAGTTTCATTCACAAAAAAAAAAAAAAAAGAGTTGCCACGAGTGAAAAGAAGAATTTCACACTTCGGAGCTGAAAGTCCGGCTGTCAGAAACCATCAGACCGAAACAGAATAAACCGCACTTGTATAGACCCAGAACAGCTTTAAAATATTAATAAGCTGCCGACAATGTCTCGTCAGGGCCGCCGTGAAAGGTCTGACTTCATCAGAGCTGTCCGCGACTAATATGAGAGGCGGTTAAGTGGACTCGACTGATATTAGAGGAGAGAATATTACAGCCCTCAGTGGATGACCTGCATAAAGACCCTGAGCTGCAGCTGTCAGACTGAGGACTGGTGCAGACGACCAGACTTTCGCTGTGATTCACCGGGCTCAGACAAACTTCTTTGATCCGAGATTAAAATTCGAAAAGTCGGCACAGAAAATGCTTCGTGCCCCTTCGGCTCGAGCCGCTCGGAGATGTGTCGTCGCCTCGCCCAGAGCTGTGCCAAACGCTGCCGAAGCCGGAGGTCCGGCAGTTTGAGTGCAGCAGGTGGAGGTGAGATGATGCTGACAGATGTCTAATGCAGTCATAGAAAGTTTATTCCTTTATTTATATTAATTATTAACCATGTTGCTCTCTAGATAATTGCGTAAATGTGTTAATAAAAAGACCGTATCGTATCGTATCGTATCGTATCGTATCGTATCGTATCGTAGATCGATTCTGTGCTATTTTACAGCTGTTTGATACAAACGCCACATCCTGTACGTCAGGGACAGAAATCATTACATCCAACCAATTCGCGTGATTTTCTGGTAATATTTTGATGATTTCATCCAGTCTCCTCCAGTCATCTTTTAATCATTACTCTTGGTCTGAGATCAGCTCTATTTATGTACTCTTATGTTCAAGATAATCGTGTTTTGATGTCTGAGCAGCACAGGAACTTTAAGGTCTCAGAGTCACTGCGTGATTGTGATTCATTTAGCAACAACTTTATTTGTATAATTTCTCTTAAGAGATTTCATTTTCATATTTAAATTCCAAAGTCATACTAAAAAACTAACTATAATAGTGTGTTTTCCCTGAGGAGATCTGTGTGTGGCTTGTAGGACTGATACTATATGTTTGGAAAAATGTGTGAATGGGACAAATTTTAATTCTTAAATAACTTGTACATGCCATTTAACAATGTTCATACTGACGCTTCTTGCATGAGGTCCAGTGTCCCACAGTATTCACTGCTCACTGTTTAAACAGTTTGCTTTTGTAAGAAAACACTGAAAACGATCTCTTCACAGTGTAACAGGTAACTGCAGAGGAAGTGAAACAGACTTCATGCGCCTCATTGTGACCGATGAAGCAGAAACTCACTGAGGGTGTAGTCCTGCTCGTGGCCGTGGACGGGAGACAGCTGGACAGGAGACAAATACTCTCCGTCTACCTCTCTGTTGCCGTTCAGCTCGCTTTTTTTACTCCGTTTCCCCGGCAGGGTCTGGTACTTGCTCAGCTCCAGGGCTGGATTCTGCAGGAAAAGACAAAAAAACAAAAACACGCGTGACTTTTTGTCTGGCTTAACACCAAATCTCAAACAAATGACCATAATCTGTGATGGGAGTCTGCTGACAGAAGCTACATCCTGGACTTCATAGACATGTATTAAAAATTCATAACTCCTGTGTTGAATTTAAATGTAAATGTTAAATGTTCTTAACAGATAACTTTGATTCTAACGAAGATGACACATCGTTATGTTCTGCTTCTGATCCTCTACGGAGACTCGTTAACTCTGTAATTGAGATTTGACTGTTGCATCTCACGTTTCCTTTACATCTCTACAGGCTGGCCATCTCTCATGAGATAACAGCGGACTCGTGATTCTGCCCCTTTGCTCCGTTACATAACAGAGTGTCCTCTGCAGGGTGAATGTCCGATGGTGCCAGTATCTGAGCAGGCATCGGATCCACCGCTGCTCTGCGGGAATGAGAGGAGAAAGGCCAGCAGAGAGAACAGCTGGGAGGCAGCCGAGACGCCGAGCGCTCCTGACAGCCACTTCAGGTGGGTCTTGGCCCTTTTATGTGTGTGTGTGTGTGAACACAGTGTGATTTCTCTTTGGAGCAGAGGATGTGTGTGTGAGTGAGTGGAAGGCTGTGGTCGCAGAAGAGACATTTTTCTTTTTACTCAAGGGGAAACCTCGGCGGTGAACTTCTGCTCGTCACACTGGGAACACGAGGTCAGAGGGCACCTGGAGCGTTACATCACGCTCGGCGCTGTACAACACAAGGCTCACGGCGAGTTACAAGACATCGTGTTACCTAAGACAGAGCGCTCTCCTCTTTACTGCATCAGCATTTCAGTGGCAACGGTCGGTTTGATCACGATCGTGATCATCTTGAAGTGCTCTGGCTCTTATTTAAAAACAATGAGTGATTTGCCTTGACTGCATTAAGTACTATACTATTACTAGAATGGGTCTAATTCATCTTTTACGGAGCCCCAGACATGACATGGTCAAAAAAAAAATGTAATTGTGGCCACAATATAGTTATAATGTGCGCACGAAATACTAATTCGTGGCCACAAAATGCTAATTTGTGGCCACGAAGTAGGTATAATGTGCGCACGAAATACTAATTAATAATATTAATATCATTCCTGGACCGCTGGGTAAGCAAATCGAGCGCACCTTCTCTAAGGTCTAAGGTAGAGGCAGTAGAGGGGCTAAAGCTACACGATGGACAGGGATAGTATGATTGAATTTTATTTTAGGCTGGGAATGAGCTACAGAGACATTAATAGCCTAATTAAATAACTGTCTAAATGGGGGATAACAAGATATTGACTAGAACAGAATAAGAAAAGATGCTCACCTCCAGGACATCACGCAGGCTATTGCAGTTTCTAGAGAAGGTGCGCTCGATTTGCTTACCCAGCTGTCCAGGAATGATATTAATATTATTAATTAGTATTTCGTGCGCACATTATACCTACTTCGTGGCTACAAATTAGTATTTTGTGGCCACGAATTAGTATTTCGTGCCCACGTTATAGCTATATTGTGGCCACAATTTTATTTTTTTTTGACCGTGTCATGCCTGGGGCTCCGTAATCTTTAATTCAATGAAGTATTATAAGTTTGACAAAAAGAAGAGAAGAATATATATTTTTATATTTTGCATAAGATAAGTTTTTTGAATGAAGTCAAATCAAATGGACCCTATCCGTGTGTGTGTGTGTGTGTGTGTGTGTGTGTCTGGGGGTGAGATGAAGGTCGGGTTGTGTGAGGTCATGCAGCAGGTCAGTACCTCTGCCCCTACGTCTGATTCAGTTTCAACTGGCTGGATCACTACAGCCTATATCCGACACACAGACACATGAGAGAGAGAGGACAGAGCACACACACACACACACACACACATGTACACACACAAACCGAGAGTTAGCAGGTTAGAAATCACACATCAGGTTAAAAACGATGCTCATCAAGAGAGGACAGAGTTAGTATTCATGTCGATCGGATATTCAAGAAGCGGTTAGCAGCAGGTGTAGCAGGTCGGATTAGATTATAGATTAGTTTGATTTGATTAGAATTAGTATCATGAGAGTCAGTCGGTCGCAGCAAAGCACAGATTTGATATCAACTCAAACCTTTTGTAAGGATCCGCTCTGCAGCTCTTCAAGACTGCTCGACAGCAGCCGGCGCTGATGCCTGGAGACAAAACCTCAGAGTTACAAAAATGGAAAGATCTGCCATCATATCATCCCGTATCTCACTCAGCGAACATGATGACCACCTACACTTTGAGTTAAACAAACAAAACAAAACAGAATTCTACAGCTTCTACTCACCACGACCCATTGAAGAAGCTCGTGTCCCCGGTGAACACCAGCGACGTGTCCATAGAGTTCTGGATGCTGCGACAGGTGGAAACACAAGGGGTAAGATGAACAGGAAGTTGTGAGCTATGTGTGTGTGTGTGTGTGTATTCTGAGTGTTCATACCTAGAGTCCAGTTCTCTCTGGTAAGGAGACGAGGATAACATGAGCGGAGAAGACCCTCTTGAGGACAACTGTGCAGAGACAAAACACATCATTGTTCAGTCTTTGGGCAAAAAATAATTGTCTACATGTGGGGGATTATTTTTTCATAGATGTGATGTGTGCTTAAAACCGCAGTCTTAGAGGTTGTCGTGTACTTCATCGTCTTACCTCCGACCTGAGGAAATCAGAGTGCGCTTTGTGTGTGATGGCTCGGAGTCTTAAACTGCCGCTCAGCTCCTCCTCGCTGCTCCCTGGTTGGTTAAAAACACTCCATTACAAAACAAGGAAAGGAGCGCAGCGTTTCCTACACTGAAGTTCTTTTAAAAGTCATATTCCGGGGACAGCTAGAGGATGTGATTCTTACCCTGCGTGAGCGCCATGACATCCCTCATCTTTCTGTACTGGCCCACTAGAATGGTCAGCTCCTCTATGCGTCGATCCTGTCATCAGTAAGACACAAACATGTCACATCTCGTCAATCACGTGAATCGACGGGACTCTTTATTTTTTCATCAAAAGAAACTGGACGTTCCAGAAAATGTTGATCACAGCAGGAGTGTTTCATTTTACCTTCTCGTCATTTGACGCCAACAAAGACTCCATCCCCGACTTCAGCCGCTGGTATTCCTGGTCTAACAGAGAAACAAGAGGCCTTCAAATGTTATTGTGCACCCGCGGTAACCTCAGTAGATTCAGAGCACGATGGGTGCCTGATGCGATGTTGGCGACAGACACGACAGCCATGCTAATATGAATAAACAGGCACAACAAATAGACAGTGACAGCGCGGCCGCCCCGAACGCCATCACCTGGGACGAACACTGCAGCCTCTCACGATGATGCGACTGGTGCTGTGTGACCGGATGATGCCGGCGCCGACACGACATGAGAGCTCTCTACTGGATTCTTATTATTACATCGACACAGAAGGATGAGGCTTTTTACAAGCAACACAGTATGAACACACACACAGGCATGGGCCAGGAGTCATGCAATATCCTTTCAAATACAGACTTCTTAAAGGGGAACGCCACCATTTTACACATACAGCTAAGTTCACTCGTACTATCTTATAGTTTAATGCCTTCTGTGGCTTTCGAGGAGTTATGAGAGTAAATAAACGACTTATATCTTCCCAGCTGGCACCGGACGTCAACAGACGTTGGTCTTTGGTTGGATTCAAGTCATGACGTCAGGCGACCAAAACCCAACGTCCATTGACATCTACTTTCAACATCTTTTGACATAGGAATATTGACGTCAAATGACGTTAATATTTTGTTGTTTTGATGTTGTGGTGTCTGGCAACCAAAACCCAACGTGTGTCAGACGTCTTGTACTCACACAACTTTGACGTTGAATAATGACCTTTTTGATGACAAAATTCTAATGTCTGGACAACATCTATCAACAACGTTGATTTGACTTAAGATAGCCTACATAACTGATATCCAACGTCGGACCAACCCGATTTTCATTTTCAACTAAATACTAACGTCTATTCAACGTCGAGGCGTCTCAATTAGACGTCTCTATGATGTCTAATTGACGTCTAGTGCCAGCTGGGTTAAATTTGATTCTACATCTGGCATTTTGTCAGCAGGTGGACATAGTAAACTCTTCAAGCATGTGTTTCCCATGTGTATATATGGAGATACATGTATAAAGTATATACAGTCTTACTGCACTTTGGTTCACTGAATTAGAACCGACACACACACACTGAAGCAGGGCTAAGGTCCAAATCTTAAACCAAACACTCTGCTGCCAGACACCTGATTAAAAGTCTGCTAAGATTACACATTTAAAGTGACCGCTTGCTGTTTTTATGTCTCAGATTTGTTTCAGTTTTTGAGCCGAAATCACGCTTTACTGAATAAACATCTGGAGCTCAAGTGGCTGTGCAGGCAGAGGAGTCTGGTTGAAAATCAGGCCGCGACAGACGCACACCATGCCTTACATTTGTTAATCAGCTGCTTGACATACACCTCCTCTACAGCAGAAGGCAGCAGAGAGTCAAAGACAAGTCAGGATTAGAGCAGAGGAGAGAGGGACATGTTGATTAGACGTTACAGTAATCAGAGTGGACAGATGTGCACATCATCCACACTGGCAGAAGTGGATCTGGTGCGACCGGTCGGACCGGCGGCTGTGCGTACCTCTCTCTGCGTTGTCGTTGGCCGAGCCGCCTCTGGCCAGCAGCTGGGTCTGCAGGCACTCGATCTCGGCGTCTTTGGAGGCCAGGAGCTGCTGCAGCTCGGAGATCTCCGCCTGCGGAGGAAGGCAGAGTCCGTGAGCTGTGAGTCTTCCAGGTCAGCGGACATCCAGGGTTGTTAGGGGGGTCGAGTCTAAAGGCCACTGGGCTTCGCAGCGCCCTCTCAGAAACAAGAGTATTCTATCGTGTGTACTGTGGGATCGGACCGCTCGAGATGTTAAACTCTGTGTGTCGTTTAACCTGCCTCGTGGTGCTCATGGGACAGCGGCCAGAGTCACAAGGGATGAGGTGTGAATTGTTTTCAGATTCCCTCGGGTAATGATATTAGACGGCATTGTGAGCTGCTGAGAATGCAAGAGCATCTCTTAAAAACACGATGAGAAGACAAGCCAGATACTGAGTCCATCGACAATAACATCATGACTAGGCCCGCTGAGCAAGGAGAGAAAACACATCTGGGCTGAAACCCACAATCCACAGAGCTCCAACACTGCACTTCTGCTCTATGCACATGTTTTTATTGGTTTGAATCATCTTCCCTACTTGAAGCGTTCCCTTCACAAGGTCTGAAAATGTCAACATTTGTTCACCAATATTACTATTTTATTAACCACATTTGAACCAAAACCCATCGCAGCTCCTTCCGTTCCTACAGCCCACCGTCTCTCTACACCAGCCGCTGACGCTGATCTGAGGAGAGCGGCTCACATGCAGCATTTGGGCCCAGAAAGTCAGTTTATTCGAAAGAGAAGTCATTTTAGCCGTTTAGCGTCCCTCGGACACAGCATTCTGTCCAGCGTCAGCTCGCATCTCTGTTAATGTGTTGTGACGACTCTCACGTGCTCGCCTCATGACTAACAGCTCAGGGCACGGTCACACTCGCACCAGCGTCTGACGACCATTTGTAAGACATTTTTCCATTTCTCATGATGTCCACCGCGACTTCTCATTTTTAGTTTGCACTATCTGACCAATTTTATTATTATTTTATTTTATTATTTATTATTATTTGTAAATAACAAGTCACTGCCAAACTGGTTAGAATTCATGTTAATGTTAATTTTGTACAATATTATGTTGATATGTATATAGGAGTTTATTCTATTCTTACCTTTTAATTATATTGTTTATTTTTTACTGTTGTTCTTGTTTTTTGAAATACTCCTGTCCTTTGGCTGCTGTGGTGAACAAATTTCCCCGTTTGTGGGACAATGACGGAATACTGATTCTGATTCTGACTGAATCAAAGAATTTGTTAATGGTTTTGGTCGGACTGGTTGGAGTCAGGGCATCTTTGTTGCGCATCATACTCCCTTCTCTCTCCATTACTTTCTCTTCACTACCGACTGTCCAATGAAGTGCAAAAAATGCACTGAACATGAACATGAACATCAACGTCTGCAGTCTGCATCCGGCCTGGGGCTTCTGTTTCACGTCCTTCCTATTACCTCTTTACAACCAGCTATCGAGTAAAGGCATCACACAAAGCCAAAAGTCACCAAAAAAATCCTCTCTGTGAGCTTAACACTTGCACCTCAGGTTAATATATCTATCAGTCCATCTAGTTGTGAGTTTGTAATTTCACCTGCCCCCAGTAAACTGAAACAGATGGCTTGCCGTGTTGTGGACGACCTGATCTAAGAATCACGCCTGACCGAGACAAAGACGCCGAAGAACGACAGTTGCAGACGACAGGTGTGAGGAAACAGGTGCAGACATGTTTACAACGGTGCCCGGCTATAAATGCAGACTTAACACCTCCTGCAGCTGCCTCACAACAAAAGCCCACGAGCCAAAGAAGCCTGGAGGCCGACAATAGAAGCACGGCGGTGGCGGTGAAGTGGGCCGGGGCCCGCGATAATTCAAAGAGGCGGTAGAGTTACGGCAGTTTGAAACGTTTTTAGGCAGTTTTGTACGACAAAAATGACGTCCAGGTGAACCTACGTCTGTTAAAGAAAGAGGGAGCAGTAACTGTCTCGTCTGGCTGACGTTAAAGACGAACTCACGTGACCACACACGACTGATGCATGCACGTGACGACCACTTTGGCTCACATCGCCCATGCAAACGAAACGACAGACAGGGAGGGGACGTGAAAAGCAGGAGGATGCATTGTCCTTTTTTTTCTGCTTGACAAAATCTGAATCAGTTAGCATCTAAATGTGTTTCTGTCTATCCGTCTCCCATTCATTCAATTCACATCTGTGATTTGTACAAAAAGTTCAGCTGGGAAAACAAAAGAAAAACAAGCGGAATCAGGGAAAGGAGGGAAAATAGGAGCTGCAGGCAAGAAACGATGAGGAGGAGAGGAGGGGGAGTGAATAACACAGGTGGGAGAGGGGGAGATAAGGAGGAAGACAGAGAGGGAGTTAGCATAATAATCAGAGGAGAGGAACAAACACGGGAAAAAAGCGACGACGAGCAAAAAAAAGCAAGAGGCAGAAGAGGAGGAAGAGGAGGAGGAGGAGGAAGAGGAGGCACCTGTGCGCCGCGC
Organism: Lagodon rhomboides; assembly: GCA_039737535.1. Classification (NCBI taxonomy): domain Eukaryota; kingdom Metazoa; phylum Chordata; class Actinopteri; order Spariformes; family Sparidae; genus Lagodon; species Lagodon rhomboides. The sequence continues at coordinate 7,113,785 of CM077793.1, forward strand.
CAGCGCTCCTCCCACTGCTGCTTCTCCAGCTGTGTGTGCTCCACAGTCAGCTTGAGGCTGGACAGCTGGGTCATGAGCGACTGGTAACACACATGGAGAGAGTAAGAGATGGAGAGCTAGAGAGAGCGGAGACACAGGAAGAGGGAAATGACGGGGGTGGGGGGGCGGGTGATTCAGAGATGAGGAGAAAGAAAAGGAGAGCGGGAAAATGAAGTGGAGAGAGCAAGCCGCGGAGAGGGGGTTACCAGAAGAAGAAGAAGAAGAGAGGATACAGAGTGGAGGAGGGAGAGGAGGAAGGAAGCACTGTAAGCACAGAAAGCAATGGCACTTCGACCAATAACAAACAGTGTGTTAGGAGAGAGATGCATTTTTAATCAGAAGATGCTGACACCCGTATTAATTCATGTTGTCAGGCCTTCCAAAAAAAGTTGTTCAGGGGAACACGTCAGGCTGAGCATCATTAAGCTTCAAGAAAAGATGCGATGCAGATGAAGAATACACTGTAAATGTAGAAAAAGTCAATCAGGAGTTAAAGAGGTTAAATCAGTGAGTGAATCATGCTGAGTCGTAAATAGATTAATGAGGGAAGTTCACATGACAGGAGCACAGTGTCTTATCTGTATCATGACATAGTGGTACCTCATTTCCTCCTAGATGTTTCTCAGATTAGTCACCTTATCACTCTATAATGAGACACCTACACTCCTGAGTGTGTCACCTGCAGGCCAGTACAAGCAGCTCAGGAATGAACTGCCGCCACTTCAATCTTCACTTCAGTCTTTCGTGGAATTGTTTTGAATGCGAAGCGGATCTCTCCTTTAATACAGCTGCTCTACATTCACAACACTACATACCAATGTGAACAGCAGATTAGTAACAGAGCTCCGCATCGCCAAGAAATGTATCGTTCTCAGGAGGAATCATGCTAGCTTGGAAAGGTCTCTCTGAAACCCTGTGGTGAAGATGGAAACCAGGTTTCTACTACATTTTGGGAAAAAATGCTTTAAACATACTTGCTGAGAGTTTGGTGAGAAGTTTAATACCACTCTAAAATCCTTACTGTAAATAATAAGATAGCGCCAGCACCCAGTTAGCTTAGCTTAGCGTAAAGATGGAAGTGGCTAGCTTGGCTCTGTCCTAAGGTACCAACTTCCACCTACCAGTACATGAAAAGCTCTATCACTAAAACAATTTATCTACAGGTGGAGCAATAAATTAGCTGATATTAGCTGATTGCAGATATAATATATCATTATATATGTCAGCCATTAAAGGGATATTCCAGCGTAAATTTAATCCATGGTCTAACTCCCCCTCGAGAGGTCAAGTTTGCTGACCGCTAGCTTAGCTAGTTTTAGCAACAGGCAGGCTGCTGGAGGAGAGGGTGAGTTGTGCTGTGTTTTTAATACAAATCCGGCTAAGCTAGCAGATGTTTGATGCTTCGTACTGTGTGCTGGGACTGTACATGTACTGTTGCTGAAGTTTGGTGCTGTTCTCACCATTATTTGTGGCTTTTTGATGGCGGTTTCTAAATGGAGACATAAGCGGCAGTGTATTGTTTTCGTGCGGTCTTTTCTGAGGTTGCTAAAACTAGCTAAGCTAGCGGTCAGCAAACTTGACCTCCCGAGGGGGAGTCTTACTCGGTGTCAAGATGTGTTAGACCATGGATTAAATTTACACCGGAATATCCCTTTAAGGACCAAGAAAATAGCTGTCGAAGAGAGATATACGTCATGTGGATTTCTACCCTGTAAATGATTTCGCTTACTATATATTTGGGGCACAATCCAAAATAAATCAATCTAAAAGATAATATTTATTATGTTTAAAAAATATGTTATCAAATATTTTCTAATAATATTAAAGTGCAATTTTTTAAATGAAATAAACTTGTATTTCCTGGAGCCTGTATCTGTCAGGCTGTAGTTCAATCTGTACTAAAGACCATCCCCAGGTGAGGGCACTGCTTCAGGAAGCTGATATCCCAAAATATCACAATATTCCTTAAAATGCATGAAAAAGCCCTGGTGGTTTTGTGTGAGATATTCCTGACGACACACGCAGTTCCGCAGATCTCTGGGGAGAGCCCGGAGCCAGAAGCATCGCGTTCAAGAATCCAGTTAGCTGTTTTTCTATTCGAGCGTTTTGACGGCAGGTTGTAATGACTGTGGCGATGCTGGAGATGGTTACGCTACATTAATCTGTCGCTCTGATACAGATCTGATAGAACGGGGCCACATTAGCCCCGCAGCTGTGTTTATTTATATGTGTTACTATGTACAGTACGTTTCATTACCGACTCACGTTTCTGTCCAGATGTTGGAATCTGCAACACTGATGAAAGGTGAAAAGATGTTTCGTAATCTACGCTGTCAAACAACACAACATATGGCCGACATCGTAAAGACGTAAGGTTTACGGGGTTCTGTACCTTGGTGCCTCTGAGCTTCCTCTCATACTGGCCCTTCTCCCCCTCCAGCTCCTCCACTCTGCTCCTCAGCTGCTTCACTTCCTGCAGCAGCTCCTGCAGCGACGAAACAAACACAACGCAGCATCTTTGACTTCGTGTGTCTTTGTCACGGGCCAGGTTCAGCAGTGTAAACAGTTCGTAAATAAGTGTCGGAATCAACGGCATTACTGAACTGCACACATGCCAACACATAAGTGGGAGGGTATTGGAACATCAGGGTCACATTCAGTGCAGTTATAAAAGGTCTCCGGGGCTGGACAGTGGTTAATGTAGGAAACACGATCCTCCTGAAACAGATACCACAGCGTGCAGTTATCAACAACCAGGGGAAAAAAAGGATGAACCTGAGGACCCAGAGCAGGACTGACCAGCTGTCCAGGCGGCACATCTGCCAGCTGCACAGCGACATTGTGCCATTGTGCGAGGGAAACCTTGAATTTTCTTCTTAAAGGAACAGTTACATGACCCGTCCACCTGGTCAGTGTAGGAGGAAACTGACAGATGTAAACGTTTGTTAGTAAGAGGGAGGAACCAGCGTCATGCAAGAAAAACCACGTCAAGTCAAATAAAAACACAACACCTGGCCCAAAACCCAATTTGAAAGAATTTATAAAGACAAATCCAGATCGGGTTGAAATATGTTTTTTTTTCCAAATACTTCAAATACTTGAGGAGTTCGGCAAAAGGAAGGGGCACGTTCTGGATTTATGCCCCGAACATGTACCTGCAAATAATAACAGCGGACCGTTCTACTTGTGAGGTTCCCTTTTTTTCCCCCAACCTTAAAAACCCCTCAAATGTATGGAAGTATTTGGAAAGTCAATCAAAAGTCTCCATATCTGCAAGAACCAGAGCAGAGCGTGACCCCAACCTCCTGCACTACACACAGACACACTACAAGAAGAGACTGTTAGTTTGATTGTGTGGAAGATTCCAAATACCGGGTTGGTGTGTGGACTGGTTAAAAAGGGAGAGGAAGAGAAGAAATGATGGGGGGAGGAGGGGAAGATGAGTTCATCCATCAAGTCTCCCTACGTGTACAGTCTGTCCTCCATTGTGCATCCGGGCGTCGGGGCCGGACGGGCTCGCGTCTGAGCCGGCCGACCCCGCCGGAGGGCTGTCGCCCCGGGCTTGGCCGCCTCCGGGCTCCCCCTGCTGGGCCTCCCTCTCCTCCAGGGCCCGCTTCTCCTGGATGCGGGTGCTGATCTCCTCCTGAAACCTGCACATCTGCTCCTGGAGCTCGCTGATGAGATTTACCACACACTGGGAGGAGGGAGGAGCGATGGAGGGTGAATGAAGGGCAGCAGGAGGAGGGGAGTGGGTGAGATGAGGGAGAAAATAAAGAGGAAGGATGAAGGTGAGTCGAGAGGAGAGGAGAGGAGAGTCAGACATTGACTTATCTGTTAATCTCGTCAGTATTTGGCAACGCCTGTTTCCAGACTGGATCTCCACGACTGTTGGCTGTAAACGAGGACACTCAAAACTTCACAGAAAAGAGCTCAAACCCCCCAAAACATCTGGAAATATACATATTACCGGAAAATGACTGCAGAAGAAAACACGTCAACTGTGTGATGAAGAACTTTATGAATTGGAGGATGAGAGGACGTTGGAAGATTAATGGAAGACATTTTTAATCAACATGAGGAGCCCAAAAATAACTTCCCTGAACGCAGACAAATGAGAAATAGTTTGAAGACAACTATCCAATATTTTATCCTCCTCGTAAAAAAAAAAACAGTCAGTGTTTGGGTGGTAGAGTGTGTGAGACAGCCTCAGGACAGACGCAGGCGAGGCATCGTGCGGTCTCACAGTCTGCCATTGTTGAAATAGTGTGAGAAACAGATACGTATACATCTAACCACGCACGAGGACGGAGAGGAAAAGAGCAGTGAGTTTAGTGTAAGATTATAATAAGGTCACTGCAGAAAGAGAGTCAAGCAGAGTTGAAGGGCAAACACCTCTCATGGGCGGGTCAGGGTCGGGTTCAGACTCACTGCACTCTTAAGGAGTGGATGGATCACTGGTTTCCTCTTTAAGGACTGGCCCCGATGTCCAAAAAAGTTGGGACGCTTCTCACCTTGTGTGTTGCATGAATACAATTCAGAATGAGCACATATTAACAAAAAACTATAACGTTTATCAGTTTGAATATCATAAAGTTTTACACAGCGTCCCAACTTTTTTGGAATCAGAGATGTAGTTGCACCACTTATAGTTCTGGAATTAGATTGACCAATAGGCCAGGCTGATATCTCGGCCCATCTGTGTCACTATGGTTTGAAATATTGTCGTTAGTATCGGCCTCAAAAATGTCAGATTATAGCTTTTATACTATGTTGTCAAGGTTTAAGCTCAATTACCTCAAGTAAGCTTTGGGATAAAGTCCCACAGCTCCCGATATATGACCATGAAATGACCTGTACATGTACAGTAGTATGGTAGCGTGGATGGAGCTGACAGGACTGAATGATTCCTCGCCAACATCGGAATATCTTCTTTAGGGAACTTCTGACTTTGCAAAATGTTCATATAATAAGACCGCTTCAGGAGGATACTCTACTGTATATGTTGAAATAAATCAAACTCTATACATTTGTATTTAAAGTTCAGCCGTTGTTGTTGTGGTTTCTCTAGCGTCTGCTAAACTGACTTCACACTGTGATTACCACGTCCGTTCACAGGCTTAGCTGGATCGTACAAATACAGAGCATCCATCCATCCATCCGCAGGAACGCAGGATAAAGACTCGACCATTTTAACTACAGGTCATGCATATAATCTTAGCTGTAGCTGTGCAGCTAAAAACAAATACTGGTGTGATTGTTTTTTATTGGTTTCTCTGCGGATGAAGTTTTTGGGTTTTGTTAGGCTGTTTACCCTCAGTGGCTGCAGATGGTCATGCTGAGTAGCTGCTCACACATCCCAACATTTTTCACAAGGAAAAAAATCTACCAGACTCCTCAGACTGATAGATGTATGTAGTGTCGTGTTATCTTAATCCATACATTTGACTTTGTTAGTAAAGTCATGCAGAGTGCACCTCCCAAATTACACTCGCTGTTGCTATATGTCTTTCAGCAGGGCATTACGGCCTCGTCAGCCCCGCCCTGAGACAGAACCACGACCCAGAATTTCAGACCACCGGAGCAAGACAGGGAGACGAGACCAAAGAACAGCAGGCAGACAGAGGAGAGGAACAGCATCGGACTTTCAGGCAGACAGAAGAACACACACAACGCTTTCAATGCCTTTATATAAATGAAGGATCGGCTCGCGTCTACGGCCGGAGAATGTAAAACTCTTCTGCAGCCGGTTACAAAAACAGCAAAAATGCACCATCATCCGTTTCAGAACCTTGTTCCTGGGAACGTCTTGTGTTAATAATTCAGAGTCCTCAGACTGCAGCGGAGCATGTGCGGTGCTGGAGTGGTTTCCTGAGGTGAAAGTGTTTGGCCCTCAGGAATGCTCAGAATGGATGCCTGCCATTCCTGCTGCCAGCCAACCGGAGCCTCCCGCAGCTGTTACTAACTACTAACCACACACACACACACACGCACACACACACACACACACACACTCACTTTGCCGACAAAAACGTAGACCGCAGTCAGTTGCCATCGTAACGCGACCAAAGCACAACCGCCGTACATCGGATACGTTGGATTTGGGTGTGAGTGTGTGTGTGTACCGTATACGAGCAGACACAGTATCTCATTACTACGATCACCAAGCATCAACTTGTCAGAGTTCAGACAGCTCCGTCAGACACCACAGAGGCAGGAGTCGTGTTGACATGTCTCTGGATCCCTGAAACCCGCTGGAGAATCACACCCGGGGAAATAAATGAGTCTGCTGAAGGAACCACCAACCGAAGTGCCCTTAGGCCTGGCATTAACTATTCAGACTTGGCTCATTCTGACAATACTTTTCTCTCGAGGATGACGGAATAAATGTGGTCCTTAACGCTAAATGTTAAAGTGCAATTAAATAACATGATTTAAAACTACATTTGAGGGTTGCTAGTTGCTAATTTGTCATTGCTAGTTTCAGAACAAGCAGTTGTCATCTTCACGCCCACGTTTTGTGAACAACAAATGTACTTGCACCCATCTGTGCGTCCCTGGTCGTGATGGTCTTAAAGTGAGGTGTGGTCGGTAACACTGATGAAGGACTGCTGGCAGAAAGGGACCATGGACCAACAAAAAGCTGGCGTGAAGTCAAATGCTGTTTCCTGATATTTAATGAACGCACTATTCAGATATAATAAGCAAATACAGTGGCACATTTAATCAGCAAAACCAAAAGCCGTAGTTCGAACTCTCCAAAGGAAACAGTTCAACTAACCGCCCGAAATAAATATGTTGAGACAGGATTTCAGAATCTATCAGGACAGCTGCTTCACTCCAAACTATTCACTGTATTAGTTTGGACTGTGTGTGTGACACAGACATACAGAAAAACAGAAATTAACATGAAATACTAACCAATCCTGTCGACCGGTCAGGAAATTATCAATGAAGTTTATCAGCTTGTTAACGTAGAGATGCACATATCGATTCTGTTGCAGGAGGATCATCCACCCGCTCTCGATCAGGAAGATTCTGTTTACGACCCATCCCGCCTGATCCACGGACGGAGATCCATGCATCGCTTCCACACGCTCAGCTCATTTGCAGTCAAACAATTGTTGACGGGACGAATGACTGTGAAATGTCGGAGGCAGAGGGTCCAGCAGCCGAGGATCACAGACCTGTTAGTAGTCTCTCAACCACCGCACCTGACCATGTCAGCAACAGGTGCTTATTTACATCAAAGATGTAGAGGACGCCAGATCAGCTTCAAATGTGATTCCTGGCCGAGGTCGACCGCTAAGACGACTTTTCTTTTTGCTAAGGTCAGAGTCGTGTTTCACGTGAGCTCTGCGGAGTCAGAATATGTTACCAGAAGAGTCACATCGCTCCACATCCTGCAGGATTCGCAGTGAGAATGTCCTGCATGTTCACTTTGTGTGTGAGCCTCGCAGGACAGACGGCGATATTTCCTCGGAACATCACGTCACCCCTCATCCTTCCGTCTGTCCGTCACTGTCTCTCATCTTGTCCCTCTTGGTCCCTCTCTTCCTCACCTCTTTTTCTCTCTGCCCTCAGCCCTCTCTCTCTCTCTCTCTCTCTCCCTCTCTGTCTACTTCCGCTGATGCTTATCACACTCCATCCGTGTGTGTGTGTGTGCAGAACACGGGCCTCTGCTTGTCAAAAACGCTGTATCCTGTTTATTCAATCAAAGCACGGCCCCGGGTGCTGGACGCCTTGTGATAGCTACACACACACACACACACACATGCACACACACACACACACACACACACACACGCACACACACACGGCCACAAGAGCAGCTTCAGTATCTTGTGGTGCCAGTGGGGAGCAGCAGCTGGGTGCCACGATGAGCAAAGTCCACACTGAGAAAATGGTGAAGACAAGCAAAGACTGCTCATCTAGATTTGGGCGGTGTGTGTGTCCATGTGAGCGTCGGGTATTGTGAGTATTTTGCCTGTCCGTCCGTCTGTCTCGGGACAGATTTTGTCAGCGTGCTAGCGTTACAACCAAAACAGGAAGATCTGCACACAGCTTCTGAGGCGGTTCATCCTGGACAAACGCTCAAAAAGTTGAACTTCCTGGGTGTAAAACTACCTGGATCGTCCACAAACATCCCCACAACTGTCATCAGACTTAACTGAAATGTTGCTGAAACCTAAATCATGGTGGACGTGAGTGACATCACATTCTCAGACTGACAATAATAGAAAATAATAACCGCTCAGAGTAAGAGGCTATGGTTGAGAAAACATCTTTGTATTCTATTTTGAGGGTCACACGGCGCGACTTTACTCTAAATGTTTTTATTACGGCTATTTTCTGTATGTGCTGACTTTACAGCGTGGTGTCAGCTGTCTGTCTGGCAGGCCGCCTGCAGGTTGCTGGATTGAAATTCTCTGGAGAGACCGTTTGATGTGTTCGGGCTTGTTCGGGAGGCTTAACGCTGAAGCTTGACTCTCATCCAGACATTATTACCTGAGCCAGGGAAGTTGGACGGGGGGCATGCTTTCACTGTTTGTCTGATTGTTAACTGGATGACAGATCTGGCTGCGATGTGTTGTTGGAGCAACCGCTCATCTAATGATTAGACTTTGGATGTTATTCAATACTTTTCAGTTAGAGAAAAGGGCTGTGGGAAAGCCTCCAGCGTGGAGGACTTGTTGAATGCTTGAATGGGAAAAACCAGACCTGAAAGACACCAACTGTGGAAGCTTTACTGGCAGTTTTGGGAAATTGGAGCCAACAACGGAGCTTCAAGTGAAGCCAAAATCAGAACAGAAATGTTTTTGTGATGTTACTGACGGCCCAAAAGAACCAAATGGTTTGTACTTGTGGTGACAGTGAACTGAGATTTCAGCTACTGGTTTGGATCGTCTTGAACCTTCTGTTCCCCTCTACGGAGGCACAAAAATGGCAATATTGGTGAGTCGGTTGGTCAGTTAGTTTGGTGGTTGGGTTTGATGGTCCATTCAACACTGTTCAAAAGGAGTTTTTAAACTAACTACAGAGTTAGAAGGAAACCACCTTAATTGACCCCTGATAGCTCCTTACCAAGAGGCTGGAGACTTGAGCTGATGTAAGGCATTACTAAACTTGTAGTTCTCGAGACCGGTCTCGGTCATGAGACTGGTCTCGAGACCACTTTTCCGTGGTCTTGGTCTTGTCACGGCCTCGACAGTCTTTGGTCTCGGTCTTGTCTCGGTCTCGGGCCTCTCGGTCTCGCAATGTCTCGGACTGGCCGAGCGGTCTCGAAGGGATTTGTAACCTATAATATCCAGTCAGGCACAGCTTTCTTTTTTTTTCATATCATTATGCGCCCCTTCAAGCACCAATAAGATGCATTTTGTGACACGGATGGCGTCAAGAGTCAATCCTCAAATAGTGTAGAAATAGCGGTCATGCAATTGCTATACATATTTGATTTTTAGCCAATTGATGAAAACATTTATAGTGAGTTCACACACAAGACATGCACTGTCTCTGTATTCTTGTGCCTGTAGTTGAAATAATACAATCTCATATTCATACTAAGCAGCTGAACCCAGTATGGTGCTTAGGTTCTACAACTCATGCAAAATGGCAAAAAACTAGTCTTTTTTTGGTCTCGGTCTCGATCTCGGTCTCGAGCTGAACTAGTCTTGGTCTTGACTTGGTCTGTCTTGGCCTTGGTCTTGGTCTTGGTCTTGGTCTTGATACTCTCTGGTCTTGGTAGTGTCTTGGTCTCGGTTTAGGCGGTCTTGACTACAAGTCTAGGCATTACACACACCAACCTCCAACTGTACTGTCGATGGCCAGGTTGCATTGTGGGTAATATAGCAGTTAGGTTTGACAAGGGAAGAAGAATGCGTTGTGGCTGCTTCTGCTGCATTCATTATTGTTTGTGCTATACATATATTTTAAGGAAACTGTGGTGGATATTAGTATCAATAATGCACATTTAGAACTGCAGTCATATTTTGGACTCATGTTTAGTTGTTTAGTTAAAGTCCCAGACACTTCAAACTTTACATAAAATAGCTGGTAGCAGTTCATCTTATTTTTCAAGTTATTCCATTATGTATGAATGTATTGATGATTTATTGTATTTAAAGGGTCTTATTTAGTTTTGGAGAAGCAATTCCAACTCAGAACTTTACTATTTCAACATTAATGTGGTAATAATACAAAATGTTTCCCATAAATGAATAAAGAAGCTGTTCTCAGAGGAAAATAATGTCTCCAGAACACTGTTTTAAGCTAGAAAGGTGGCAGGGTCCGCCACGTATAAACAAAGTAAAACAATATGAAACTGTGTTGTCCTTCAAGGTCAGTTTTTCTTCCCCAAACTTACATAGTGCCCCTTTAATCTTTCAGGGCACTGTACAGAATCAGCTTTTCTGACACGGTCCATGTCCTGTGTGAACTAGCTGTCACCTCGACAATGACCAGCTGACAACCTTGAGGCCGATAACGGATCTGTGAACAGACCTGGTTCACGTCAAACACACATTCCACCAATCACACTCGTCTTTAGTGGGACCATCTGCCTCCAGCCAACAGGTGAGCTCACACACAGAGTTAAACTGTTAACTGTGACTTTTCAGGCGAACATAGGCATATTTCTCCATCGTTTCGGCAAAGAGACCTGACATCTGTAAGACAGTCAACATCTTTGAGCTTCTTTCTAGGAGAATCATCATCTGCCACACAGGAAGTGATGCATTTGACTCCAGCAGTAACAGGGATTATTTGTTTAAAATAAACAGGAGATGTTAGCATGACTGGTGCAGTTTACACATTAAAGACCACAGTTTCATTGTGTGACAGCTTTAAAACACCACAGCAGCACTGTAGTAAGACTTCTGTAAAAAAGTTGGAGAACAAGTCCCACGGTAGATCCAGTATAGAGTAGATTTAGTAGCAGATCTGTATATTTAGTGTACCATAAAGACATCTCGTGTGTGCCTAAGCCCTACTGGGGCCTGCTCTGTGTCTGGGAAACCATTTTTTTTGGCTGCAGTTGTGGTGGATGACTGTGACCACAGCAGCCAGTGGTGAGTGTTGTTACGAGTCCCTCTGGCTCAGAGACAGTGAAAACACTGAGAAGAGGCAAACAACTGACAAACATCCTTATACAGCAGTTTCAGAGTATCAGATGTGGCCCCGTATACCCCCGAATAATCCCTCAGACCACCGACAGAGAAGGCAAGATTAAAATGCCAAATGTCTCACAGTGTGTTTCATTTCATGTAAGGTGTGTGTGTGTGTGTGTGCGCTTGTCTTATCGTGCCTTGTTTAACTTAATCCCAGGCACCGCATGAGGTCTCGGTGGAGACTAAACAATGAGATCTAACAGTAATGGTGGCATTGTTGTACCCCCTCATGAACACAGGAGCAAAGACTAGATCATATCTGAATGTTTGACTTTTGATACTTTGCACGAAGTAGCAGAGAGTAAACCCACCTTAACCCAGTTGATCATGCTATTCTTACTTACATTAAATCATTCTCACACACACACACACACTTACATAACGCACCCTTAGGCTATGGGCAATATGAAAATAAGATCACTGTCGAGTCTACTGTAACAGTACTTTAAAATAAATGCTAACATTAGCATGTTTAACAGGTACAATGACTACATCTCCCTATAGGTTTAGCACAGCAGCCTGCTAAGATTTACCAATTAGCACTAGAGCGCTGCTGGCTGAAACAAAGTGTTGGATGAAGCAAAGTTTCAACCTGATGATGACACCAGTAAGGGATCGGCAACGTCAATTCACGTCATACTGAGTGAATTATGATCAAAGGTTCGTGACAATCCATCCAATAGTTGTTGTAGATATTTCAGTCTGGACCAAACTGACAGAGCGGCATGGCTATCCCGAGATCTACACCGTTAGCGTGGCTAAAGAACCCGCTCTCAAAGCATATATCACAACAGTGCTATACACAGTATGATAGAATACATTTCCCATACATTTCAGTGGGAAATGGTTTATAGATACGATAGCCTGACTTTATAGCCCCAAGAGGACATTTTTAAATGTTTGGAAAAGTATAATTGGTTGTAGTGGAGGGTGTGTTTTATCCAAGTACACAATAGTATAACTTTTCATTCAGAAAAAACACAGCAGGGATCTCTGCCTGTAGCAACATAAACACAAGCAGCATCTGTGTTGTTCGTTCATGTGTTGTGACTCTCCGTACCTCGGCTTTGTTCTGCTCCGTGGCCGCGGGGTCTTGGGCGTGCGCGTTGCCGTTCGTCTCCTCCATGCCGACCAGCTTCAGCTTGAGGTACGACACCTCGTCCATCAGGTCCAGCTTCTGCGTCTCCAGAGAGGTCCTGCTCATCAGCTCCTGGGGAAAAACACACACACAGACACACACTGTAAGTTACAAGTGTGGAAAACCACACGAGAGCAGCTTTTACAAACCACACGTCAACGCACGCACTGATATCGGCGATCTACGCTGCGAGAAGTCAGCGTGCGACTCCGCTCGGTACAATGTTCTTCCCACACGGACAGATCAGGCGAGGCTGGGGGCCCAGACCCCACGGAGCTAAATATACACACTCACACACACACACACACACACACACACAAGCCGGCGAGGGACTCTATTAATACATCTGTGCTCCTTTGGTATGGGACAGAGAAAAAACAGTGTGTTTTAAAGCGAGAGAGAGCGAGAGCGAGGGTACGCTGACCACTGAACATGAAGAAGTGTGTGTTTTTCCCTGACTCACGCGGAACACACATCTCTTAGCCAACTCTCAGTGTGTCTGTTGCTTTCGCTTCCTCATCTAAACTACTTCTGATCCCACTTCCTCTTCGCTAAACTCAAACTTGTGTCGCCTTGGATTTTTGTTTAAGCCCCTGACATCCATCTTCTTACACCCCTCTGGCTGAGATAAGGAAGGAAGAGAAAATGAGCCTGCGAACACTTTGCCTACTAAATTAATAAACTCGGTCTCGTGGAAGATGGACTTATTAGGAGGGGCTTTACACAGCCTACAAGACTTGTGCAACAATGCAATGTTAAGATGATGGTAGGACCGAGATCAGCAACTTTCTGTTTCAGATGACCCTCCTTCCCCCCTGAACAAATGAAGAAAAATGAAGACGATCATTGGTGAGTCGGTTCTTTATAGGGATGTTAATAATTATTCACTATTTGATCAATCACGTTAACAATTTATTAGATCAAAAGTGTATAAACCGCCAATCAGACGTGCACAAATACATTAAAAAGTATCTGGTTACAAATTACAAATACTTGCTTATCAAATACAATTTGAAAAATAAAATCACTGGTATGACAAATTGTATTTTATGAACATACGTAAGTAGTTTTTTTAATTTTAAAAATGCAAAAAGATCTTTGATACAAGCTGATATTAAAACATGTTTGCTATTTAGCAGCCTTGGATTTAGTCAGGCCAGTTGATGAATCTCAACAGACGGGAGCTCCGCTAGTAAGTAAGTCATTATTTTGTGTTATTTTCTTTATTATACAAGTAACTTGGTGTTTACTTCATCTGTTCATTTAACAGCCAATTTCTAATGGAAAGACTTCCAAAACATTTCATATATCATTTATGATGACCTGATAATCCATTGTTAAAGCAGCCAACTATTGATTAAAGAAATTGTAAAAAAAATTTGTATCCCGAGTTTACAGGCCAGATTGACCTCTCATGTGCGCGTGTTTCACCAAAGTAATCTATATGTGAGAAAACTTTACAAGGACATGTAAGTGACACAATAAGGCAGATCAGTGTCAGTGAGCTTCGAACAGCTCTCTGTACGGCTCTGATGCCCAGTTTTAAGAGAATTTCCATGTTTCAAAGCAACATTTTAACCTTTTTAAAGACATTTTCATGCTTCCTAAATTTGATGTGAAGACCTTTAAATCTTATTTTGAATACAGCTGATGAGAATTCTCTGCTGTGTGATCCAAAGAACAACACCGCCAGGAATGCATGTGTTCAGGGACGCAACAGCTTTCTGAATACAGAAATAATGACTTTTCAGACAAAGCACTTCATATGGGAATGTCGCTCGTGTTGCATGTACGTATGCAGTCATGAAGTAAAGGACAACCTGCCTACTGATAAAAAGTAAAAGGGTCACCCAAGTTATTAAAACTCATCCTGAGGGGACCACAAATGTAAAGGCAACCCATCGATCCATGTTGAGACGCTTCTCAAAAATATAATATCAACCTCATGTTTGTTCAGTCTAGAAGTTGATTATGAGAGTCGTTAATTCTTCTGGGCTCCATAAATGTCTGTGAAAAAACTTGTGGCGAACCATCCAACAGTTCAGGGTGAACCACAGTGGTGAGCCCACCGACACGCTGCCATCTATAAAAACATCATTTACAAACTTATCTTAGTCGAACTTGTGCCGACGCTTCAACTCATTTGCTTTCTTTTTCCTCTGAAGGACGAGTGTGTCACATTAAACACGCTCTCTTTGCCCACAGAGAGACAAAATGAAAATATCATGTGGTAAACAAGTTGTGTCAACGCCACAGCCACAGACAGACAGACAGTTAAAACCCCGTAATCACTGCAGCTCAGCGGCCACACACACACACACACACACACACACACACACACACACACACACAGAAAATCTGCTTAGTTATGGCAGCTGACCGTCAGTTTGCAATCGGACACCAGTGTCACTTACAGCAGGATAAGCTGCAGTCTTTAGAAGTCATTCATCAGAAGTGTGTGGCGTTGGCCCACAGCTCAGCTGCCTGACATTTGCCTTCCTTCAATTAGGAGGAGCAGCATGTGACAAATTATCGTCCTCTCTACAGCATTTATAGATCTCTTTAAAGAGGCTGCGCTCATCTCCAAAACTGGACGGTGTTATAGACGACACAGTCACACAGGCCAGAGCTCAGATCTGGACTCAGAGTGCTTAAAGTCTGAAGAACGTCATTTTAACATCAAGTATCCCCTATTTGGAAGACACCAGTCTGCTGGTGACTCCATATTAAAGTATTAAACGACACCCCAGTCTCACCTGGCACACACCTATCTGGATATGTTGAGGAGAAAACACACGTCAGTGGAGGTGTAAATGCATGTGTGTGGAACTGGTCAGGGTCGAACTGGTGTGGAATCTTAACCAGGTGTAAATGCAGTCTGGTACAATGAGTTACCACCTTCACCGGAAAGAAATCAACAAGTTTGAAGATCTCCAAACTCTGTCTCTTCCCGCTGGCTTTGTCAAAAGTGACAAGAATAGCAAACAGTGATTAAAGTGAATGTCCATTGACAAAGGGCATCAAGCTATAAACACAAATGCTGAAATGTAACTGACCTGTTACCAAACAAACGGCGGCCGGTCTACACATCGAACCTTCATTTGGAGCCTACTGACCACCTGATGAAGGCCAACCGAATCAGTGAAGCTGCGGACAGCTTGTCACTATGTTCAACATCCTTCATGTTCCACATGATCACCTGACCCGCCGGTACTTGAACACGATTAGTGCAGCCTTGTACGTACACGTAGTAGTGTTGTGTGCTGCTGCAGTTAACACTAACAGGCGGAGAGAGAATCTATGTAACAATAAATGTCTGTCGTTTCGACACACACACCAGATTCATGCCGCACACACATAACTAACAGCTAACTGTTACTGCAGCTTTTTCTCCTGCTTTTCCCGTCGTGTGTTGGTTGGCAACCAGCGCGTTACCACCACTATAAAAAATAGAGAATATAAATATACAGAAACTATTTAAGAGGCACTGGATTATTTACAGGATATAATCATGTGTCTATTATTAACACAGTATCAACATTTTCATTTTTTGAATATCACGGTTATTGTCAATACTGGTTATCAGAGACACCCCTGAATATGAATTAAACCCAGCTGACAAACATAAAGTGAAAGATATTGTAGAATTAAAATGGTCACCAGTTTGGAGCATCCTGATGACTGCATGTTGACAATGGAAACTGAAAATGTTCGGTGTGGTTATGGTGGGGTACAGTATGCGCAATCAGTATGCACAGTCCAGAAGTGAAACGGTCGGGTCGTTGAAGTTCTGGAGGTACTTCAGCAGAACGAGAATCACGTTGACGAATTTTAGCGATTTATGACGAGTTGAGTAATTCTGTCTGTGCGTACATCAGGAGAGATAATGACCCTTGACTGGAGCTTTATGTGTGTGTGAGTCGGTGTGTGTTTTCGTGTCCATAACACTGTAAACCGAGCGCACAGACGTGTCTCAATACAGTGATTTCTGTGTCTAAATAAAGGCACAGTGGGACATGTAGTCACAGTATGACTACATGTGTGGGTGGATCCCCTCTGGCATGAGAACACTGTACTGTGTGTGTGTGTGTGTGTGTGTGCGCGCTGACTAAGGACTATTCCTTATTAGATTAGTTGTGGTTCCCACAGCAGTCGCAGCCCTGCAGCTCTGACACACGATGTTAAATCTCCCTCTCTTCCTCCTCTCCTCTCTCGCCCGAACACACACTCGGTGAAGAGGGTGACACACACGGAGGACGACCCGCTGCAGACGTGCTGTCACCTTTTTACATCACGTAAACTTTCTAAGCTCTCTAGGTATATACTGAGGGGATTTGAGAGGAACAGATCCGGGAGATGATAAGTCATGAAAACAAAAAGGCAACACGATGCAAACAACAGACGCACAAACGCGCCCGGGAGCCAGACGACCGTTATCTTTCTCCACACTCCACCTTCATCTCTCTCTCCGCAAACATCGCGTATCACATCAGCTATTTGACCTGAAGACATTAACTGTGAAATGGGACACACAAACACTGATCGCTGACACACAACGGCTGCAGATCAGCAACACGTCCAGACCTACAACCAGTGGTGATGAAGGACTGTAAAGAAGAAGATCAGGCGCAGCGGCAGGTGGAGATCTGCAGGTGATTCAGTTTTACTGCAGCGGGGTGCAAATTCTGTTTTCGAACGACACAGAGAAGAAGAAGAAGAAGAAGAAGAAGAAGAAGAAGAAGAAGAGGAAGAAGAAGAAGAAGAAGAAGAAGAAGAAGAAGAAGAAGAAGAGGAAGAAGAAGAAGAAGAAGAAGAAGAAGAAGAAGAAGAAGAAGAAGAAGAAGAAGAAGAAGAAGAAGTAGAAGAAGAAGAAGAAGAAGACGAAGAAGACGAAGAAGAAGAAGAAGAAGAAGAAGAAGAAGAAGAAGAAGAAGAAGAAGAAGAAGAAGAAGAGGTCTCCCTCGCTTAGAAAAGCCTGTTCTGATGCCTGCTGTGTTTTCCTATAACTGCTCTTATTCGACGCAGACGGAATAAACGAGTGGATTTTTTTTTTAAAAGCAAGCTGGATAACGATGATAAACGTCACGGCCCTTGTGGGGTATTTATTCTGGGACTGTGGCCTTTTTATCCTCGCTCTTGACAACGCGGAGGACAAAGAGCCTGCTGAGGAGCCCAAACAGAGGGCTGATTCTCCTGATACACAGAGCCGCCGTCTTGTTGTGTCCTGCCTGGCAGAGCTCATGAGATTGCCGCATTAATGACGTCAAGTGCAGAAGTTGGAACAACTCGAGGACAGTGGGTGTTTCGCAACGCAACGCCGAGTCTTGGAATACGGCGTAAAGCAAATAAAACCAAAGGTGATAATTATGTAATGTGGTTTGTTGATCCTTTTTTATTCAATTGAAACAGTAGAAAGATTTATTTAGTGTTTAACCGACTGTAAATACTTATTGGGACTCTGATGGCGGCAACGTGTTTCAAACAAGTTGGGACAGGAGCAAGAAAAGACGGTGAAAGTTGGGAAATGCTCCAAAAACACCTGTTTGGACGTTTCACAGGTAAACAGGTTCTTTGGTAACAGGTGATAGTATCATGATTAGGTGTGAGAAGGGCACCTTGGAAAGGACAGGGCGAGGTTCACCGCCGTCTGAACACTTCCTAATGCTGTTGTCAGTAAACACAGCTCACTTGCAAATGACTGCATTCTGCTTTTATTTAGACAGTCTAGGGTTAGACTTTACTCTGGCAACCAAGCAAAAGTGTGACCTGTGTTCTGAAGCAGGGTTGACGTACGACGGATAAAGACTGAGGCTACCTTTAGACAATCCTGATGGCTCCTTCGTTAGGCGCTCTGGACTCAATGCAAACGTGCAGCGTGCCAATATGCTCCCAATGGAAACATGTCCAACATCTTACTTTGCATTTTAGAAAATATCTCTAAACATAGAGCACATCTGAGGCTGATGGAATGCCATTAGTTTTTGCAGAAAGACAGCATCTCAAGGAAGTTGATCGAACGCAACTGGATTTGGTTTTTGTCGTGAAGACGTTTCACCTCTCATCCAAGAGCCTCTTGGATGAGAGGTGAAACGTCTTCAAGACAAAAACCAAATCCAGTTGCGTTCGATTCAGCTTCCTTGAGATAACTATGACCTGGATGAATGAGAATATTCACAGGCCAGAAAGACAGCAATGTGTGTCGAGATGTTTCAGTTGGACTGAAGCGGTGGTTCCCATCAGGATTAAAAGGTTTGAATTTAACGATATCACACCCGTCTGTCGGCTCAAAAAGTTCTATAAAACCTGGTTTGGTTTTGGTCTTCTGCGACTACAAGGTTCTCCGCACCACCAGCGTTTGGATTTCAAAGTTTTCAAAAGTCTAATCTGTTCCGACAGCGCTCGCAGGTGCACCAGACGCTGTTGGCTCAGGCAGGTGAGGAAGCGGGATCGTTCTCCGTTATAATCCTTTCAGACACGCCGGTGATTAAGTTGCACATAAACACACAAACCTGGCACGCAGTGTCCTGTTACAGATGGTATCTTGGTTTCACAGATAACATCTGGACAGGCGTTATTCTCGCTCGTTCCAGTTTGTCTCATGTATCAAGCTGCTGTATTTTTCTATTTGCTCTGTCTAACGCACATCTCTGTCATCATTTTTCTTTATGAGCCAATAACAACTCACCGAACCCAGAAGAGAATCTTTTAGGCCTCACTACACTGATGCTGAGCCAACAGCAGCGCTTTAATCTGACAAAGTATGAAACAACAGTGGCAGCAGAGCAGTCCACAGTCCTTTATCCCAAAGGTCACCCTCAAACTCCGTCTGT
Source organism: Lagodon rhomboides (assembly GCA_039737535.1). Taxonomy (NCBI): domain Eukaryota; kingdom Metazoa; phylum Chordata; class Actinopteri; order Spariformes; family Sparidae; genus Lagodon; species Lagodon rhomboides. The sequence goes on from CM077793.1 coordinate 7,132,954, forward strand.
TTGAAGGGTAAACGTGCCCTTATCTCCTAACAATGAAACAAACACAGTGTAATGTGGAGCTTTGACCTGCAACATCTATTGTTCCTGTGCTTTGTGTTGAACATAACTGACAGGTGATGAGTCAGAGGAAGTATAAAGTCAGGCTGGAACGCTATGAATGAAACCCTGCGCCACTCCTTTATTTATTCATGTACGGTCCCTCTCTGCTCCCACCGGTACTCCGCGGCTCCTCTGCGAACATCCTGTTTGACAAAAGCCATCGGGCCGCTGCCGTCACTTCAGATCAGCGGCAGGACGCACATGAGAAAGTGTGATTCATCTGAGAACAATGCTTCATTTCATTTTTGCCTGTGATTTAGCTGTCACAAACTCATTCTCAGCTACAGTGTATCTTGTGAACATTCGAGAATAGATGTCACATTTTTAATATGTGCAGATGAATGCGCTGTGGTTGTGGTTACAGTGTTGGCTCAGCTGGCCGACGCACTAAACTCTCGCCTGACTAGTTTTAGAGTTTCTGCCAGATCGGTCAGCGTTTGAAGAGGATCACAAGGTTCGACATATCACCTGACCGTTCAGTGATCTGACTGTCGGGACTTTCAGAACTCTCGATCGGCTGTATTTCACTTTCAGGTAAAAGACACTTAACAGTAGTATAATGACTGAGACCGTGCACTGACATAAAACTGAACTTTGCTGCAGAACAGGTATGTTGTTGCCATCTGCGGCTCCAGATTTGTCTTTTTTCTCCTTGACTTTCCATTCACAGTTCACTTTTTTCTTTATTTTGTCAACAGTACTGAGAAGGCAGACATCTTCAACCGTTTCAGTAACATGTATTGAGATTTACAATGTTCAACACAGACCAGGGGTTTCATGCATTCCATGTTAGCAACCATGTAGTGGCGGTAAATTAATCAGCGGAGTGTGAGGCCAATAAAAACACGTGTTGAATAATAAAATTGGACAGTGTTTTAGTTCTGCTAAAGTAGTTTCTTTAACTGAACAGTCAACTGTTCTGTTTACAGTTTCCACCTGTGATGGATTTGGCTCTTTTACGTTTTTTACACATGATGTTTTTTTCACGCACGCACAAACAGGCCAACAGGATACAGTGAGATCCCCGCCACTGCCTTCATCCTATTTGACAGGTCAAGAAACGCGGCAACGCACCACAAAAGACAAAGAATGGGGAGACTGCTGGTAAACTGATATGGACGCAGGTTTCAAGATAGCTTTATATAAAATCTGGGCTTTACAAATGCTTCACCAAGTTAGTTTGACCTCAAGGACACAGACAACACTCTTCAGGGAACATGAAGCCCTCCAACACATAACAGAGCAACAGGAGCAGTAATCAGCCACCTGGAGGCTTGTAAATAATCTCTCACACTTTTACCTCGACAACACCGTTTGACAAATTTGACTTAAATGTGTGCGTTACCTGTTGCAGCATCTCCTCTGTGGAGGCCAGCTTCAGCCGGTGTTCCTCCAGGGAACTCTCCAGGTCTCTGATCTTCTCTCCCTGCGCCTCCACCTGGTCGGTCAGAACGCTCACCTAATGGGCGACACATTCGGTCTCCGTTAGAACATGTACGTGAGACGCGGAGCTGAAAAACACGCACAATGATGTTACTACATACGGAAATGTGCAAATTTGCAAACAGAGAGGCATGGAAACACACGGAAACATTAGTAAATATAAACACATATGTGAAGTACACACACACAACAAAACCCACTACATTTCACACACTCACAGAAATACAAATGTGCCTCTATACCGACGACAACGTGTCCCTTTCTCTCCCTTCACACACAAACACACACTCGTCCTGGCATACCTCCACTCCAAAACAACACACATTTACTCAGCAGTCTGTCACTCAGGAATGTGTTGCACATTTACAATAATCTCCCTGACAACACGCTCGCCTCCTGCCAAACACCTCACACGCACACACACACACACACACACACACACACACACACACACACACACACACACACACAAACGTCTCCTGTTCTCCTAAACTATGCCAAATCCCTCTGACAGCGGCTGAATCTCTGTCACTCCTGCTTCCCAGAGACTCTCCCCTGCAGCCACGTCTCGTCTCGCGGCGCTCCGGCAATAAAAGAACCTCCCGCAAAGTTTCTGGCTCGAACGTGCGTCGACATCCAGATCACAAAGGCGACAGAGGTGCGAGGCGGAGGAGAGCGAGCGATCTGACAGCCTTTGCTTCCTGTCAAACAGCTGAGTGAGTGAATGAATGAACGAGTGTGTGAATGTGCTACATCTAACGTCCTTTTCTGCGTTGAGCGTCTAAAACATGTACGTGACGCGTCCCTGACAAACTTAATGCATCCGTCTGCTGTGAGCCGTTATTGAAGGGTGTAGCACCGCAGAGCAAACAAAAGAACAGCCTTTTGAGACGACCGTTTGAACTCTTACCTCCTCTGCGCTCCGCCGCCGAGCTACACACACATCAGCACAGGTGAAAGTTCTCTGCTGAGCTACGAGAAAAGTTGGTGTGTATACACCAACACGCTGACACACTGAGGCAAGGCAACGCCTGGAGGACAGGTAGGTGAAGAGGAAAAAGTGGAGCAAAGAACCTGGACGGAGGCAGCACGTCAACCGCCAGTTAAAATCTCCCGTTGGGAGAAATAAGCCCCGGTCATCTTATATCTCAACCAATCACAGCGGGTCTCAGATGAGGAATGTGTAACAAGAAGGCGTGTGGGTGAGTGTGTGAGTGTGTGGTGGTGAGAAATGAGATATGGACTTTATGAACGAGAGTAGCCCAGGCGGGTGGTGCAACTTTAACTGACGCTCACACGAGATTACCCAGAGGAGAAAACAAACACACACACAGGTGGACAGAGCCTGAAGAGCAGGCTGGAAACTGTCATTTAGAAGAATCTAAAGGCAGGCAGTGGAGATCACAGCTGTATGATCTAAAGTGATCTAAGAGCAGGGAGAGCCGCTCGTCATCATATATTACAGAGGTATATAATCTTCTGCCTCGCCGCCGAAGCCCTGATGTTGATAGCTGCTGGGAGAGTCGCCAGTAAACACAGGCTCAGACGGTCTGAAGGTGCCCGGGCATGTTCCGTTATGAAATCACGTGAAACATCTGAAGTGCTTGGATTACAGACAAGGCACTGAGCTGGTTCTGCAGTGCGGCCCCGGATCCTTCAGGACAAGATACTGGCTCGCTTACTAAAAATTAGGGACTCGAATAATTACGTCAAAATAAACACAAGTATAATTCTGACGCCAAAGGTCCCGTTGACTCTAATGCAGATGCAGAAAGTTGTCTTAGGGATCTTTTTTTTGAGAGATGACAGGAGGGATTCGAAAGGAATTCCTCCTTGAATGAAACCGAGGACGTTTGTGACTTCACGGTGCACATTTTTGTGTGGCGGCGAGGACGACTTGTGAACAAAAACGTTGCTGTTGTAAAGAAGAAAGCTCAGTGAAACCGGCTGTGAACATGAAGTTTGTGTTACCATGACGACGAAAGGCCACCTGATTATGGATCTGAAATTGACACACGTGCAAACACACACACGTCTCACCTGTAGCACCAGAGACTCCTTGTCTCCCTCTAGGCGGAGCAGTCGTTCTTGGTATGTTTCATTGTTGGCTGGAGAACACAGGTTCACCTGGGTAAAGACAGGGAAAAACAGAAACAGTGAGTATCCCCGCTTTCCTCCTCGTTGTCCACACGTGGACGACAGAGTTACCTCGATTTGAAGCAACAGTTTCAGTTCAGCTAAACTTTTGTCAGAGCAGCAAGTCGTTTAGCCCAAAGATGATGCTTATTCACAGCTGGAAATACAGTTCAGGTTCCATTTATCTTTAAACAGTCAGGTTATTCTTTTTCAGGGTGTCTGTGTCCAGGGCTGCTGACACTCCTCAGCCTCCTCAGGGATTAATTGAAATGAATTTAATGCACACACATGATTTAATCTAACGATGTGACTTCTGTGACTGATGGGCTGTACCACTGGTGATGTAGGTGTCCTGTTATAGGTGGAGGAGACTTAAACAAGCACGTGGAAACTTTACCCCAACAGCCTTCCTCAAAGACGCATCTACCAACAACACAAAATGTTAGTTTATTCATTCATTTATGCTTATGATGGAAATGGTGCGAGGCCGCCAGCTGACTGGATCGTCAGTGAGCGTTCATTTTCCAAGGAAATAGCGAAAGTCAGGTTTATAGGGAACCAATGTGTTGTCCTTATTCTACAGCCATTTACACTGTGCAATTAACATTTATGTCATAATGACACACATTTAAACATTTCATGATTGTGATGAATTTCTGTTTTGATTCACTCAAGGGTCTTTTTCCGGTTGATTAGCGTCCATACAAGTTGCATTAAACCACAGCACATCTTAAAAGTGAATATTGTGTCTCCAGGCTGTAGACTATTAAAAAGATGGAAACTTCCAAAGGGGAGTGAATACTTTTTATATGGATTGTATTTGCTATCTGGAGCTTCAAGCCAACTGCTGAATGATATCTCCTCCCTTTTCTTTAAACTCTTCTTGCCCGTGGCTGTTAGAGGGGGCTGTGAGCGCTCTGTGCAGTGTTGTGTTGCTCCACTGCTTCATGTACAGCACCGCTCTGAGATAAACCGCTGCACAAAGAGCTGACAGAGCTGTTGCTGTTCAAATTCACATTTTTTTTTCCACGAGGCACATGATGAAGAGTTTCTGCGGATCATCTGACTTATTATTTATCCACAAATAGCACAGGAGAGACTGTCAGAGTGTTTTTCTTCTTCTCGTGTTGTGATCCTCACAGGACCCTGCCGTTCCCTGACCACTCCGAGGCTCTGAACAAAACATGTCTGAAATAAACAGATGTGGTTATTTTTTTAGCAAACTCACAGCCGAGTGGGAGAAAAAGCTGCGTCAGGCTCTTTCTAGAAATAGAAACGCTTGGTAATGTGTATTTACTCAAAGACTGTGAAAGAGATCTCTTGGTCAGAGGCTCTTATGCCAGTTTTGTGGTCGCCAGCTATTAAGGTTATGGTGGAATTATGTGTTCCGCAAGTCGTGAAGTAAAAAATGAAAATCCAAGCAGAAACTATTTGAAGTGATGTAGTCAGGACAGATTCCATTTTTTCTCCCTGTAGAGTCAGATTATCCCGTCTTTGAGTGTCCGTGTCCAGGGCTGCTGACTCCTCAGCCTGCTGCTGCTGCTAACAGAGAAACTGAGACGGAGGGAAACATTATTATCCAGCTAGAGAGCGTTTCTGCAGCTCTCAGCGTCAGAGCAGAGGACGGGCTCGACTGGCCCTTTACGCCCGTAAATCATCAACTTCATTAGAACTACGATTGATTAGAAATATATTTCGACGTTAAACGGCTTCGAACAAACGCGATGGCGTCGCTCCACCGAAATACACACTCAAGAACAGACATTAAGGGCCGGTGGTGGCTGCCCAAAACACACCTGTGCTCATGCTCTCACATTAAAAGGGGTTTTCCTCAACATATTAGTTGTAGAGTTGAATTGGACAAAGCGTAGGTGGTATATTTATGACTATAATGTATTTCAAAAATACCCAAACAGAGTCTCAGATTTTTAATAGATGATTTCAAGGCTAACTAAGATAAGAATAAGATAGAATAGAAAAAATAGAAAGCCTTTATTGTCATTGTACAGAATCCAATGACATTAGGGACAGTGTGCAGTGCAGCAAAGGATGACACGAATGTAAAAAGTATAAAAACTCACAGGAACAAAAAAAAAAAAGCCTCGGTAAACAAAGAGCCGAATAAAAGGTAGAAAACAGTAGGAATAATACATAAAACTAGTAATAAAGAAGAAGAAAACGAATACAACACAATATGAAAATTTAAAATCAAACTGTATTTTTGCACCAGAATACACCAGTATTTTGGTAAAAGCTGCATTAATCAATATTTTCCTCTTAGCAGCAAATCAAATGACTCTTTATTCTGAAAACTGTCGCACATTTTGACAAACCCGCTGAGAACCGTCACCCAGCTCTGCAGCTCCTCTCGGCCCTACTCAGCGTTTTAGCTCACCGGGTTTTACGGCCCACAACTTCAATCTGGTTCTCCTCTTTTGTTCTCACCAACCTCGCTTCCAGCAGCAGACGGCTGCCTTCAGCACAACAGCTCTGATTAACCCACTGAAAAACATTGATATCTTTAATAAAATGGCAACTTGACTCACCAGGGTCACTGCCTCATGTCTCCTGGTGGTGTAAACTTCTGTGTACTTGACTCATACAGATTAAATAGTATTTAGCGAGCCTCAGCTTTAAACATTTCAACTCTAGATGAGAAGATTAATGTTGCCCTGTGTCTGCTGGGTGATTAATGGAGCAACTGTTTGCTATAAAAGTTATAGTAGTCTATAATGACTTTATATGGGGATAATGTCAGTGTTTTGTTTACAGGTCGCTCCTGTTGACCACAAGTGGCCACAAGATTTTCAGAAATCCAATGACTTGTTTATATTATCAGTCCTTGAATGTGTTATTCATTTGCCTCAACAGTCCATCACACAGCTGTCTAACCTACGGCCAAAACACACTGCTTAAAATAGTTTGACAGTCCAGTAAAGGATTACAATAATACAGTATGTGTCCCGTGTGGATGTAGCTGCTGTAAGAGGCCCTTCCTGCTATCACGTCACGACGATGACTCAGTTCTGAAGAGGAGAATGTCAACATCTGCATTTTAAGGCTTTTAGCTGAAACTCTTATCTGATGCTACGTACAGAACAACCAGTGTAGAATAAGCTTGAAGGACAAGACCACCAACAGTGTGAACCAAAGATATCTGACCGTCTCAGAACGCAGACAACTGGCCCTAAAATCTGCCTGTAATCCTCGATGATCTGTCTGCAGCTGAGGTCAGAGGGCTCACAGGATGCGTACAGACCGGACCACCTGACGCTGACCATATGGACACATTAAACCCATTAACATACTGTAAACTAAGCGGTGAGGCGAGGGAGCAGATGGGGGGAGGAGAGAAGGAAAGTGTGGGATCAAAAGGCTTCGCTGGAGCCGTGTTTGGATGAACTGTCACCAAGAGGCACCAAAAACCGGCAGCGCGAGAAGAGCCTGTGGCTGAAAGGCTGCAGCTCTGCTGCAGTGTTACTTTCTCGGCCGTCACGCCGGTGGGAGCAGTCAGGAAGTATGTGTAACATGCTGTAATCACAGATATTCCCATCGGTCTGCGGAGAAGAAGGGCCGTGTGGGGGAAGTGACGCGGCACTTGGCGGGGCTGATAAAGACAACAAGGCCGGTCAGGGTCTATCTGTCTGTCGTCGCCTGGTGGACTGTGACCCGAGTGAGGTTCCTCGTATCGTCACTTTGGGGCAAGTTCTCCCAACGCTGGTGGAAATACAATCAAAGTTTAACAACATGTGCAGGTATACTGTCCCGTTAAAGGTTGTACGTAGAAGAAGAGTAGATGAAGGTACCAGGCCTGCACGATTAATCGTATTTTCATCGTCATCGCGATGTGAACGTGCGCGATAAACCCATCGCAAAAGCTGGTCTGAAGTGCAATAAGTTTTGTTTACATCCGCCATGCTTTCACACTCAGCTTGTGACATTTGGCCAATCAGATGCGGCCCTGAACACACGGGCAATGCATGCACACCGTTTAGCCAATCAGATGACGCCCAGCTCTGCTCACATTCCTGCGTGAGAATTAGTAGCCAGAGTAAACAGGATGTCGGAGGCAGGAGAGCAGAGCGGTGAAAACATAGACATAATATACGTATATATACGTATACGTATATTATGTCTATGGTTGAAAATGCAGACGAAACGCTTGTGGCAAAAAGAAATAGCAGCTCCGCAGTTTGGAGATACTTTGGACTCAAGCTAGAAGACAATTTACAGACTCAGGTACTGTGTAGGACCTGCAGAACAGTTGTAGCAACGTCCAGAGGTAACACCACCAACTTCCATCACCACCTGCTGCACCACCATTAAGAGACTGCGGTCAAGCCAGCCGTGGTTCGCGTTTGCTTGGTCAAACCAGCCGCACATTCTGCTCTAGTGCGCGAATCTTCTAACATTTACGGTATTCGTGATGAAACTGCTCTGAAGAGCTGTTGGTAGTGACTGTGGGGCAGACTGCAGTCTCTCAGTCAGACCCATGAAACATACGATACTTTTTTACAGTAATAGTGAGCTGAAGGTATCACGATGGTATCCTTCCGGATTTCAAAGTAAAGGCCGACGTGAGAATTTTTTTTTTTTTTCCATATTGTATTTTTTGGATTCATACACTGCTGAGCTAAGTACTTCCTAGACTGCTTGCATGCATAATATGAAGTACTTTTACTATGTACTTTTCGAGTAATCCTGGGTCAAAATCCTGACCAGATCACAAGAATAAGGATATTTCGACGAACTCTGATGTGGAATAAAAAACGTATTTTCCATAAGTAGTCCAAGATTCGTGTACTACTGAACTAAGTACTTCTTAGACTACTTGCAGGTATAATATGAAGTACTCTTACTGTGTACTTTTCGAGTAATCCTGGGTCAAAATCCTGACCAGATCACAAGAATAAGGATATTTCGGCCAACTTTGATGTGCAATAAAAGACTTGTTTTCCATAAGTATTCCAAGATTCATGTACTGCTGAACTAAGTACTTCATAGACTACTTGCATGCATAATATGAAGTACTCTTACTGTGTACTTTTTGAGTAATCCTGGGTCAAAATCCTGACCAGATCACAAGAATAAGGATATTTCGGCCAACTTTGATGTGCAATAAAAAACTTGTTTTCCATAAATAGTCCAATATATATATACTACTGAACTAAGTACTTCATAGACTACTTGCATGTATAATAAGAAGTACTCTTACTGTGTACTTTTCGAGTAATCCTGGGTCAAAATCCTGACCAGATCACAAGAATAAGGATATTTCAGCCAACTCTGAGGTCGAATAAAAAACGTATTTTCCCTAAGTTGTCCAAGATTCATGTGCTACTGAACTAAGTACTTCATAGACTACTTGCTGACTACTAAAGCGAGGATTACTCTAAAAGTACTTCCTATTATACATGCAAGTGCAAGTGTTTAAGAGTACCTCAAAGTAGGGAATCTATTAAAAAATCTGAAAGACACAGGAACTGTATGCAAACTTAAATATTTTCTTATTTATCGCAAGTCATATCGTCATCGCAATATTGAAGGGTGTCATCGCACATCGCACATTTTGCTCATATCGTGCAGGCCTAGAAGGTACAGTATATAACTGCAGACTCTGTGCAGTATGTCTCATGAAAGCTGGGCCGTGCTCTGAGTTTATACAAAAACAGCTCTGGCCGGTGGAGTGGGTGGGACGCCTGATGACATACAGCACATATGATCCCACTGTCTATGAATGCATGACAACATGCAGCTACTTTAATGCTTAACAGAAAAAAAGGGGTTGAACATTTACATGTAAACACAAAGCACAGGATTCTGTAACTGCCTCAAAGCCTGTCTTTACTTTTACTCGAACCTACTATTCTGATAATCCATTAATTGGTGTGTAAAGATTCTCTCATTCCAGCTGCTCGAATGTGAATATTCTCTGGTTTCTTTACTCATGTGTGGCAGCAATATCTTTGTGCTGTGGACAAAAAAAGAAGTTTGAGGACGTCATCTTTGGGAAAAACTGATCGACTTTTTCCGACATTCCAAGGACCAAACAACAAATTGATTAAGAACATAATCAGCAGATTATTCAACAGTGATCCACAGTAATTAGATCAGGCAGCATGCTCTTTATAGTCATTAGGGCCGCAACTAATGATTTTCTTCATTATCAATTAATCTGCCAGTTAATTTCACAATTAACTGATTTACTTAACATCATCATCACTTCTTCCTCTGTTCAGCCAACAGTGCAGAACTAAAAGTTTCTTCATTTACCGTAATTAATGACAAAAACAGCAGCTTGCACTGAAGATGTGGCCTTGAAGAAACGGTGACAGAGCCCAGTGTCGCTCCAGTTTAACTTTATGTTCTAATGAAAAAAAGAAAACAAGCACATAACTGAGCCGTCCTGCCGCCTGCTATTTCTGCTTCTTGTAAGTTTATTGCCTGGTCTTGTTGCTGTCTTCTTGTTGTTTTGCTGTCATTCTGTGGAGTGTTCTGTGTGCAGAAGAGAACCACAGTGGAAATAAGCCTTTGGGTTTATTCCACTATGATTTTAAATGCCTGTGGAGACTACTACGCAGTGTTTTATGCTCAATCTGTCTCATTCTTTTAGCATTTATTCAAGCGATTACCAAAATAGTCAGCAATAGTTTTCAGACCGACTTATCAGTTTACAGACTCATCGTTGCTGCTCTGAGTCACACATTCTCTCTTCACCTCAATCCTAAGTTTCCCATTTGGAGTAGAAAACACTGGTGAGACATTTTCTTGAATTCCTCGCTGCTCTCAAAGCGAAGCGCGTGCAGCACATTAGCTTAGGCGCTCTCTCGAGTCACGCCGCTGCGTCTCCAAATCTAATTTAGAAGCTGGTCCAATTGAGTTTTATGTCTGCACAGCTTGACTTATCAGCGGGGGAGTGCGGGGAGCGAATCTGAAGGTGAGTCGGTGGCATTTAGGGTGAACCGACCGTATCTGCAGACGTTAGTTTACGCCGAGGAATGGTTTTCTTCACAGTCTTAAGCGTGCTCTAAACACGTTGACTCACGCTACACGCGGCGATAAACAGATAAGAAGCGGTCGGTGACGTCTGACCGCAGTGTGAGCCGTCTCTTCAGCAGGACGTAAAGGTGAAACCGCCGCGCTCACACTCAGCTAACTAGCTGTTACTATCACATTTCCCTGAAGAGATAAAGAACAGGTTTGTGTCTGGACTTGACTTTGTTGCAGATTGGAATCTGTTGGCAATTTGTGATAGTATTTCATTTTTTTGTGGTACAGCTTGTGCAGTCTTTCAAAGATCCCATCAGACAAACTGGAAATACTGAAGGAAAAAACATAATTCATTGCAATATCCCTGTCTTTTATTCACTTTGGCGTACATTTGCTTTGCTGTGATACGATACGGAAACATATTATCAACACTGATTTTATGCAAATCGCTCCAGCCCCACAGCGCATGATGACTTTCATACCTACAGGCACAGTAGGAACAATTCAGCACATGAAACTAACTTGAACTTTAGTTCTAAAATATCACATGACATAACACATCTCACAGATTATTAATGAACAGAAGTTCATTTCATTTGAAGCCTGTGAATATTCTCATTCATCCAGGTCATAGTTATCTCAAGGAAATTGAATCGAACGCAACTGGATTTGGTTTTTGTCTTTAAGACGTTCACCTTCATGAGAGGCTCATCTGCTACTGCTGCTAGGCTGGGACTGCAGTACGTGTGGCGGTCCAGCTATTAACCTCTAGAGGCGGTCACAAGGCCACTGATGGTCGTTGAGATCCCGTACGACTGTCGTTGGCAATGATGGAGCACATACGACCCACAGACATCAGTGACCTTGTGACCGCCTCCTAAGAGGTTAAATAGCTGGACCTCCACACCGGCTAGTTGGACTAGTCCCAGCCTAGTCAAGCGAGCAGGAACTGAGGAAGCCTCTTGGATGAGAGGTGAAACGTCTTCAAAGACAAAAACCAAATCCAGTTGCGTTCGATTCAATTTCCTTGAGACACTTCATCTGAAGTGTCACTGTGTATCTGAGGCGATTTGAAGAAATGGTCCACAAAAAACATGGAGTCTCTTTCACAGACAAACTGCAAGTCAGGGAAAAAAAGTGAAGTCCATTCACTGAAAACAGATCCCTGCCTTGAAAGACTTCGGAATCAACTTTCCCCTATCTCTGTATCTGCTGTGTCAGTATATTGAATCAGAGAGAGAGCTGAATGTCCCGGAGAAGCAGGATATCTGCTCCGCAGGCTCGATTGATTAGATATCAGAGAAGTCTCTAGAAACAGAGATCGGCAGAGGGAAAAGTACCCAGAATACAGCACGGGATGACTGAGGCGAGATGGAACGGGGTCTGAAACGTGGATGTACATTTTGCTATTGTGTGTTGCCAACCGAAAAAAGCCACACTCAAGAGACAAAGAGTGCCACCTGCAGTAATTGGAACAGATTTGCACAACTGTTGATGAGCTTTTGGCACTCAGTCACACAGAGAGGGATCAGGGCATTGTGAGCAGACGTGGAGCCGGTTTAAAACAAAATCATCGCCATGAGAAATGATGTTTTTTCACACTTTTCTCTGTGTGGTTAAAGCCGTCGCATCAAAGTGTTGAATAGTCTGTGCGGGTCAGCTTGAGGCCACAGTAGAAAAGAAACAGCATCGTCTGGAGCTCAAATATAAAGACATCTGACGGATCCACGCAGACTTGGGAGGGCGTATCATCACACGCTAATCCGCTTATAAGACTCCGAGACAAAACAAAAACACAAGCCTGTTATTCCTGAAACTTCACGTCCGAACAACAGCGCGGATCTCCGGTGGCAAAGTCTCCCTCTGATTGAATCCGGCGGTATCAGACGCCGCTTTGTCAACAGCAATCAGCTGATGGATAATGCTCTTAATCTGATAACACAGTCCTTGTGATGCATGCCTCTGCACACACACACACACACACACACATACAACAAGTCGAGATGCAGCCCGGCTCTTGAGCGAAAGGAAATTGCACCAGAAAAACAGTCTGTCGCCGGGAAATCAGACAATAAGAGCGGGACGACAACACGCATCTGAGCCGCGGTGATAACCGTCTGACAGGGACGGAGGAGCTTCCCCCTCCTACAAATATGGCTCTTCGCTCCACTGTAAAGGAAACAGTGGAAACTCCTTCGAGGCATCGGCTCGACAGAAGGAATGTGACACAGGGAAGGACGCGAAGAAGTGAAATCAAAGTTCAGCGCTCACCTTTTTGAGCCAGGAGAAGTGCCTGTAGAAGTCAATGGGAGTCTCCATGCTGCCAGCCCATCGCTGCCCTGCCTGTCACCACTGTGCTCCTGTGCCCCTCTGCCAGACTGTGTGTGTGTGTGTGTGTGTGTGTGTGTGTGTGTGTGTGTGCGTGAGACCGGACAAAGCAAGAACGGATTCTTGAGTGTGCAGACTGCTGCAGCATGTGAGCGCTGTCATGTAAGAGTGTGTGTGTGTGTGTGTGTGTGCGATGTTCACAGCTGTGGAGGAGGGCGTTTTTACGATCCCTGCCTTCTGAGCGGGACAACTCCCCCCCTGTTCTGTCCCCCCCCTCCTCCTCTAGCACTTCTCTCCTTCCTCTCCTTCTTTAGTACCACTCCTCCTTTTCTTCTCTCTCTTTTCCCTACTCCCTTATCTCTTCGTTCACCGGACTCTCGCTGCCTCTTCTCTTTCCCCCTCGTCCTGGCTGGAGTTCTCGTTCTTCTTCTCTTCTCCTCTTTTACTTCTTCCCACTCACTCTTTCCCCAACACCCTCTCTCTTTCTTCTCCCTTTTCGTTTCTCCTCCGTCGCTCCCCCTCTTCTCCTCTCCGTCCCCGCTGAGGTCCGTCTCACGGCCAAATGGCCGAGCCCAGAGAGGAGGGGGGAAGGTGGGAGGGTTTGTTCTTCTTTCTCGGTCATCTGTTCGTGTCTGAGTGTTGGCCCATGTTCTCTCTCTCTCTCTCCCTCTCTCTCTCTCTCTCTACACACACACACACACACTCACACACACTAAACCAGCAGCATCTGATGTCAGACACGCGAACAAAGCAGCAACAGGCTGTAATGTCAGCACAAACACGAGCCGCGCCAGATCTCTCCCCCGTCGCTTGTGCTCTTTTTTTTTTTAATTAAGTTACGGCGAGAGCGCCGGCAGACTTCAAAACGCCACGCGCACGGGTGAGGGACTCTCTCTCCCTCTCTCACCCCATCCGTCCGCCCCTCTGTGGCTTATCATCTTCGTGTTTAGACCCATTAGCTCAGGTTCCCATTTCCTGTGTGTTTTACAAAACCGCTCACCGTGACAATGTCGGCCATCCGTCTGTGTGACAGGTTCATTCACACACACACACACGCACACACACACACACACACACACACACACACACACACACACACACACACACACACACACACATAAGGATAAATATTAAACCTCTCTTTACATTATGTGCTTCAAATTAAAAATGAGTCTGTGTGTGTTTGAACGTGAGGAAAGTGTTCTGAGCTGTGGAGGCTCAACAGGCTGAAGTTTAGGGCAGCACATCTACACCGGCCAAAATGTATGAGCTAATGGAATGCAGCCTACATACAAGTAGATCGACTGCACATGTGTAATGTGTGTTCTGTACAGTGTACAGAGCCGGGTGTGTCTGTTTTTCAGTATGAAGGACAATAAGGATCACTGTTGATAGGTAAAATAACGTGTGATTAGGTCACGTGACATGTGGCGCTGTCGAGTCCTTTTAAATCACTTCTTTCCACATCTGTATGTCACCAAAATCACATAAAACTCAACGGTTCTTTAAAGTTAGTTACTGCAAACTGATGAGCAACAGCTGTTTTCTCACGTTTTTAAAGCTGCAACTTTTAATCAACAATTGATCGGTCTACTGGTCAGACTGATGACCTTAGATCATCCAGCTCTACAGCTCCCCTCAGCTCTGCTGAACTTTAGAGCTCCTCTGCAGCTCATCCTCTTTGGTTTTGGTTTGTGTAACTACTGTTTTGGGTCACACTTGCTGCTGTCATCAGTTCTGTTTTCAGACACAGCAGGAAAGTGTTTTCACCAAAGAAAGCTAACTTCAATACAAAATTAGGGGATTAGGCCGATTACTGGGCCGTTATTCAGCATTTTTCCCATAATATCTATACCGTATCTGGGATTTTTCTGTCAGATTGCCGATAAAATAAACCAATTCAAAAATGTTTGACTTTGGCTCTGATGCAGCATCCTCTCAAACAACGATATCTGATTTGTACCACGTCACAATTGACAGCCTATAAACACTGATTGATCTGAATCTGCAAAATAACTATTAACTAAATGTATCAAATAAATGTCCCACTTACAATATAGTACGACTAAATTGTTCTTCCATCACTGTTTGTTCGAAATTTTGACACAAAGACTTTCATTGTCACTGCGAATGAATATCGGTCCCAAACGTCGTTTTCAGTCTCCTCGACTTCGAGGCCTCGGCATTGGTATCGGCTTTGAAAAAGCCATATTGGTAAACTCCTAATACAATTCCTTAAAAAAGATTGATATTCTTAACCATGTTTGGTACCATGTGTACAGACTGACATGTAGGTTAAATATAACAAGGCTTGTGTACTGTGAGTTAGAACAATAGAGTCTTCATTGACTTCTGGAGGAGGTGGGACTGTGTGGGCACTACAGCGGCGCGCATGTCAACTCTCTGTTGTAAAGAAGAGTGAAAAAACACAGTCAGTGCTGGTGTATCGATGCCGCAACAACAAGTATTAAACCGTTTCAGATATTCAGACAGAGTCTACAGCTTTGAGTGCGAGCCAAATTAAAGTAAGCTGCAAATAAAAGCCACCGTGTGTTGACTTAAATCTGTCTCAGTTTCATGACCCTCAATGTTAATATGAAAAAAAAAACATATCAGCCAGCTGGTTTCCGTCCTTTTCCCCGTCTCCAGCAGACAAACAAACACACGCTCTCTGACTACCTTTGGAAAAACTTCAACATCATCTGAAGACACGCTAACGTCTCTGGGTCAGCAGTAATGAGCAGCAGTCACAGGGTATCGCAACTTCCTGCCAATAATACACTTATGATGCTTCCTGTGTTTACATGTGTGTATCTGTGTGTGTGTGTGTGTGTGTGTGTGTGTGTGTGTGTGTGTGTGTTTCACCCCTGGAGAGAAGCCCACAGGGTGCAGACTAATTGCGGAGCGCGATCTTCTTTGATGCCGTTCCTCTCGGTCAGCAGGGAGGAGGAGGAAGTGGGAGAAGGTGGACAGGATGAGGATAAGAGGGAGCAGCCAACCTTACACATGAGGTGCCTTGATAACCTGCCAAGCTTTTGTTCATCGGCTATTGAAATTCACAGGGACATACGACCAGTTTTCACTGGGCCTACGAGAAGGAAAACGGGCCCTTTGGAAAACTCTGACAGCCATAGTAACAGGGATGTGTTCCTAGAAACAAATACTGATGCTGAGTTTGCCAAAAGCACGTTCATAATGCTTCCAACTTAACTCCTGAAGTTTTATTAAGTGTTTGGTGCTTTTTTTTTTAAACTGTGGAACTTAAAATGTCAAACTGGACATGATGCCCAGTGGACGAGGTGTTTAGGACAACCAATGACCAGCAACATCCGCAATGGATGTCAGGCTACAACTCACCATGGAAACACTGTGGCTGTGCGACATTACAACATACTGTTTATCATGTACTATAGAAAAACATCTATCGCTTCATATTTAGCTTTGATGTATTGCAAATCCCATTCCTTGTGGCAATATCTTTTGCCATGTGGACAACTCTTTGCGTTCCTCTACATGGCAGACACGCAGGGAGGGAATCAGCATGATGGCGTCACGAAAAAACATGAAATGAAATGAATGAATAGCTATTGAAGATCAGTTCGGGAGTGTGAACCCGAGGGGAGCAGCTGCTCTGAGGTCTGGTGGCATGGCAGTGGATAATCACAGCAATAAACTTTACTAATATAGCATTTTCTTTACAGAGTTACAAAGTGCTTCACAAAAAAATATAAACACTTCTAAAGTAGGGTGAACAGACTGTGGCTGGGGCGGGTGAGGTCTTTTAGTATCCTTTGGGATATCATACACTACAGATCCAACATATCACGACGTGCATCACTATCTGGATATGAACAGATCCATATCTGGATATTGGATCGCGGCCCTGAAGCGCAGCTGTGACACAGAAACACTGCCGCGAATCTTCCTCCAGTTTTTTCCTTTACCTTCTAGATGTTCCCGGAAAGACGCTCTGAGGTGTGATTACAACCAGAGCGCCTTGTTTACCATGAGCCGCGATGAACAAGTGTCAACAAGCGTGCAGCAGGAAACGCACCATGTGTGGGGACGTAAACTCAGGGGGGATGTTCTGTGGAAACCAATCTGCTGCTTTACAAAACATGCAGGTATTTGACGATTCAAATGATAAAAATCAACATCGGTGAGCCTGAGATTATTAAAGACATAGCAAAAATCTCTTTAGGGGATCAGAGTGCTGCTTTGCTCTTATAATACATAGTTCACTTAAGTTGAAATATTGCTTCAGGGACTGATTCAAGACAGAAATATCTTAACACTATCATATTAAACTGCATTATTGTCCCAACAGTATGAAAAAACTGAACCTGGAGAGAAAACTTGGGACGGCATGGGGCAGGGAAGGGGGAGTGAATAAGGGAGGGGGAAGAGACAGTTGGAGGAAAGTGAGAAACAAAAGAAGAAAGAGAGCTGGGGAGGGAGGGCTGGCAGGAGTGACTGTGCAACACGTGAGACATCTGCTGTTGAAACAATGTAGGAGCCTGAAACGCTGCTGAAGCGGATCCAAGATCCCCTCGCCCCTTTCTCAGCCTCAGCCGTCTCAATCAGTGTGTGTGAAAGCTCACAAACAGCAGCCTCTGCAGGACAACGCTCGGCAACAGCAGCAGCCAGCACAGTTGAATCTGACAACAGCTGCAGTGTGTGTCACTGACTTCAGCAGAAAGCAAGCAGAAATTCAAAACGTCACGTTTGTCATTTCAAAAAAGAGAAACCAGACCGTCTGTCTGTGTAATATGAAGTTAACAAAGTACATCAAACAGCCCAAAATCCCAAACGTCTTTGCTGGATATAGTTTGAACTCACCTCATAAGTCCTGAGCAATCCAATTCTCTGGTTAGAGCCTCGAGCGTCTGACTGCTACACCAAGTACGTCATTTACAAACACACTCACGTCAGAAACATAGGAGGAGGGTGTTCCAAACGTACAGAGAGGCGATGAGAGGGGAAGAGTGAGTAACAGTGTGCAGTGAAAAAGAAGGAGTGAAGGAAAAGAGAGAGAGAGAGAGGTAAAATAGTGAGGGCTGCTGTAAACAGAGAAGGCTGGGAGGCCATGCAGGACAGGCAGAGGGTGTGAGGGAGGGAGCTCAGCACAGGAAGTTGATAATAGTCGAGTTGTAATGGTGTCTCAGAGGGAAATTTAATGGAACCCGTCCCAAACCTCTCCCTTTGTTCCCTTCCCTCCTTCCCTCGCTCTGAAAACACTGACTGTAACTGTAGTTGCGGCCTGTCAGAATCCATCAGTCTTTGGAGAGTATTACATATTTTGACCTCAGTCTCTACCTGGCAGGTTAATGTATGTAAAGAGTTACTAAGGCCAGGTTTGTGTGTGTGTGTGTGTGTGTGTGTGTGTGCGTGTGTGTGTGTGTGTGCTACTGCATAATGTACATAGAAAATAGCAACAAGTGTGGGGTTACAGTATCCATTACTTGCCTATAATGTAGTGTGGAGTGATCATCAGGATTAGACTGTGTAGGGAAAAACTCAAGAAAGCTCTTCAGTTCTTACACAAAAGCCGAAAAAAGTTACCCTGATTAGTGTTAACTACAAGAAAGAAAGAAAGAAAGAAAGAAAGAAAGAAAGAAAGAAAGAAATGAGAAAGAAAGAAAGAAAGAAATGAGAAAGAAAGAAAGAAAGAAAGAAATGAGAAAGAAAGAAAGAAAGAAAGAAAGAAAGAAAGAAAGAAATGAGAAAGAAATGAGAAAGAAAGAAAGAAAGAAAGAAAGAAATGAGAAAGAAAGAAAGAAAGAAAGAAAGAAAGAAAGAAAGAAAGAAAGAAAGAAAGAAAGAAAGAAAGGCAATGATGAATCCAATGATGAATCCGATGAATAATGGGATGAACAGATGAAGAGGTGAGAGACTGGGACAGAGGCCAGATGTGCTCGTCCTCACAGCGACTTGCCAACCTGCTGCAGCAGAGAATAGCTGATCTGTAGCACAGCAGCTACATTCCTCTCCACTCCCTTTGACCCTTCAGCTGACCCCATGTGACCCCGGCTCTGACTGTCCCTCCACTGTGAAAACACTAGATGATGGATTATTGTCATGATGACAGATTATTATCATGGGAAGCATCAAGCAGCATCAATAAATAATCTAAAGTTAATATAATATAATATAATATAATATAATATAATACGATACGATATAATATAATATAATATAATACTTTGGCAGCCTTATATGGATGATATGCATATAAATACTGTGATAATCTGTGCATTGTAAGCGTAGATATTTCCTGTTTAAAGAGGCCTTTCAACATAAAACAGCTGTTTCTGTTGGTGAGCGATGCACGTTTGACTCCATTTCTCCGAGACAGCCAGCTCTCCCAACATCACCATGAATATACTTACATAACGTGGTGCATCAGCAGGCACTGCGCTCTGAGCGCGGGTGAACACAACTTTAATTCACCGAGACGTGTACACTGAGCGCAGAGTGCAACTTCTAACCCAGCTGTGTAATCTCTGAGGACAGTGAGAGTTTCACCACAACTTTAAAATGAGCAGCTCTATAAACTCTCTGGCTGTTGACATGGAAGTATGACATCTAAAAAGGTTTGCAATTGCAAATGCTATTGCTGTGGCTCTACGGATGGCAAGGTCAGTCCGTCAGTCAGCCCGTCACTCGGTCCAGAATGAAATATTTCAACGAGTGCAATACAGAGAGTAGCAGGTAATTCCTTCAACAGAAAGCCCATGGGACTTTCAATTGGATTTTGGATTTTTGTTGAAAAAAAGCTCTGTGGCAAACAGCTTAGGATGCTTGCAGGTTGTTTTTTCCAGCAAGATAATGAAATTATAAATAAAATATAAAACTATAAAATAAACAAACAACATCACAGTCACATGAATCTAACATCACCACCACGAAGCGTCCTACTACACTATACTGTAGACACTTAACTATAAACTGATCGATGCACAAGTTGGAAAGCTCAAGTTAGAATAGTTTACAGTAGTTTATGAGAAGAGAAGTCGATTAGAGACGAGGGAACCATAAGTGCAAAAATGTTTAAATATCTCCGGGTTTTAGGACTCATTCCTGTGGCAGCCTGCTGGATGAATTTCAACTCAATCGTTAGTGAGGACAATAACGTCTCATGTAAAATCTAAACCACACACGTTTCTCAAGTCTTCTCACGCTTCAAGTCTATTTCTTCCATTTCACATGCAAGACTACAGCACTGTTTATTGAACAAGTGCAAGTCCGGTTGAAACAAGAACTACCAAGAGTCACTACTGCCACTGAATGAGTCAACAGCATAGAAACCACTGTGGGAGCATCCTAATACAGTAGTTACTTTAAGGACTAAGCCTATTTATCTTTTTGTCTTGGCAAAAATGAGAAGACATGTCAGGTTATGTGCTGTACACGACATCTCATCTTGTCTCATAAAGCAGTGTTTATTATCAAGGCGCTGGACTTTTGTCTCATTGAAATTAAAATCACAACAAAGTTCTTAAGTGTCGTATTCAGTTTTAATTGAACAACCTAGACACTGTTGTTTGTTCTTCACAGTTGTACTGCTTGGGGCACAAATACTTATTAGTAACACTGTGCATTTATTAGCTTCCTGAAGATACGGCTTCAGGGATTTAGCACCATAGTCTACCATCGGAGGCCCCCTGCCTGGACCGATATAAAGCAACATCTGCTAACATCAGAAGAAATGACAGTGTTTTTATTTTTATGAGTTTAGAAACTTTTTAAATTGTCATCTAATAACTTTATTGGTACCGAGACTAGGAATCGGGAATGTGAAACAAATGCCATTTAACCTTTGAAGGCGCTGACTGCACGAGCCCAAGCGCCTCAGAATTCAAACATTCGCCATTCTTACCCGAGAGAGCGGGTGGTTCACTGAGGGCGAGCACGTCACACAAAGAGGGAAATCAACAGAACACAATGCTTCACAGGGATAAGGAAACAGCTCTTCACGCTCGAAAAGCCGAGCTTAACATAATGAGCCGAGCGGAATCCTCACGCTGGATGGTTGCTCATCTTCAGCCTTTTCTTCATGTGTTGTAACAAAAATAAACACCAAAGACGCAAAAAACTGCACAGCAGAAATCCACCATGCTGCAGTAATGTCTCACACACTGAAATGAAATTCCTTCTGAGCGCTCATTAAAACCACTACATGGACGCAGCCTGATATGAAACAGATAAATTAGGTGAGACGTCTCCACTTGACCCGGCTGCAGTTTGAGTTGTTTGAAGACCACACAGCAGAAAGCCAAACACTATTTTAAGACGAAAGATGATTTGAAGCGTGGCGGGCGATGTACTCACAGTTCCGGTCTGTAGCCACTCGATCAGAGCCTGGGCTGTTTCTGAAGGCAGCTGCGATCTGAGGCTGTCTCTCTCCTCCCGGTTGGGCTGGAGCTCCAGGGCGAGCTTGAGGTCCTCGGCCAGCTGAACGACCTGCAGCGGACCGGCGCTGACGGGAGAGCCCAGGTCGTACATGCTGTTGGAGTACTCCACCGCCGCCGCTTTCGAACCTGAGGAGCGAGGAGGAGAGACGAGAGACTGTTACTCACCACAGGACGGTTATTAATACCATGATTCAAAACTTAAATGTGACTGCGATGTAACGCTCATCTATTAGCTGTATTACCGGCCAATCGGCGAGAGGTCCGAGAATGGAGCTCTGAATACTAGTAAAGCAGAGTTTAATCAGAGACATGCATCCTTCTGGATGTTTCCAAAATGTCCATGTGTCACCTGGATCATTTCCCTGGCAACAACACACACACACACACACACACACACACACACACAGTAAGGCACACGCTCACATACACATCTGGATACACTCAAATAATTTGGACTGAATGAGCAGCCACACATTACAGCGCCTTCATACAGTATATGTGGTCCAGAATGAATAAATGGAACATAATGAAAACAATCTTTGCTTGAATATCTCTGTACAGCAGGAGCAGAGCCCGAGAGGAACTTTAGTCTAAAGAAATATATAGCTATTTTACCCAGGTAGGACCTTCTAGGCCAAATAACTGCGACGTTGTGGCAACCACAGTGACGTCCAGGTAGACAACTTCCAGGCGGTTGGTTTGCATTACGGCGATATGTGAAATCGGCAGGTTTTTTAAATTTCTGTTGTCATTTTCAGCCATGACTGTAAGGTTTGAAGATATATCGTCAAACGTGGTAGTCCTACTTATCTGATGGAAGTGAACATGAACGTTTGCAATGTGAACATAGAAACAAACAGAACCCATTGTCCCGCTCATCCCTCCATCCAACCATGCAGAACTTCAGAGTATCTGGGCCAGAGCACACAGAAGGATATTAACACACTGTTAAAACCCAGCGCAGTGAAATAATGCTGTGGTATTACTTATTCCACAGGAATGTCTAAGGTCAAGAGCGGTTAAAGGCCACCGTTGGAAAGGCATAAGATTAGTGGTGCTCATCTAAAAATACAGACATACAGTATATAGCTGTTGAGATTTGTACAATTATCCGAAATGGTCTGAAGAGTAAAATAACTGGTCATCAGCTATTCACTTTTGGTGCTCCTCGAGGCTCTCGGCAGCACAGAGCGGCCATCTTTGTCCAAAATACTACGGTCTCTAATGTGCTCCTGGGTGGCTGCTTTAAAAACTATTGTTTGCCTACTGTTTCATTTAGATATTGTTTTAGATATTGATTGGGGGCACTGGGGAACACCTTCTAATATTTGATTCATTTCTTGCTTTGAACAAGTTGCACCAAGACAATATGTTTTCATTACATGCACTCCAGTGTACAGTAATGTTAAAAGTAGACTCTGTTTGGACTTAGTGTGCGTACTTACAACATACTGTACAGGAAATTAAATATTAGTTAATAATTTATGATTCAATACTTAGTTTTTGGTGTCCATCTGCAAACATTTCGTTTCGAGCTTTCACTACTGTGATGCTTAACCGGAGAGAGCAGAACTGTTGATCATGGAATGTAATATGACCAACATTTCTAAATTCTGTTGATAAGTGTCTCTAATTTCCTTGTTAGTGATTGGCTGATCTTATCGCTAATGGGATTTTTAATGTATTTCTATTTGTGGTCACTGAGAGCCGTAACAGCAAACTCAGTGCACTCGATGAGGTCATTGGTTTTGGGCAAACAGCAGCGATTTAATGAGCTTCTTCTGCGGTACGTTGTCAACTATGTTGTTTCTGAGAGCGAGATGGAAAAAACCCTCGATACGGAGTCGCACAGATCCTAGCCAAAAATATAATTTGTCACATGTCAGTGGTCACAAAAAACATTCTAATTCTAAGGAATTCCCAACAACTCTGAGTCCCGTCTCTGCCCCTCCTCTCCTCTGTCACTGATGAGATGCTTTGCTCCGCTCGATCTTTGTTTTCCCACACACTGTCAGGCAGCGCACCGCATTAAACATTCACCCCGCCGGTTAGATCGTACTGCCCAAGGCTGAACCGGCTGCAGCAAACATGACCCCAGCTACACACACAAAGGCACGCACAAACACACACATGTATGTAACACACACACAAACACACACACATTAACACAGGAAATGAGGTAGTGTCACATGTGACGTACACTACTTAAAGGGATATTCCGGTGTAAATTTAATCCAGGGTCTAACACACCTTGACACCGAGTAAGACTCCCCCTCGAGAGGTCAAGTTAGCTGACCGCTAGCTTAGCTAGTTTTAGCACACTTAGAAAAGACCGCATGAAAACAATACACTGCAGCTTATGTCTCCAATTAGAAACCGCCATCAAAAAGCCACAAATAATGGTGAGAACAGCACCAAACTTCAGCAACAGTACATGTACAGTCCCAGCACACAGTACGAAGCATCTAACATCTGCTAGCTTTGCCGGATTTGTATTAAAAACACAGCTCAACTCACCCTCTCCTCCAGCAGCCTGCCTGTGTGGGGAAGCCCCGACGAGTCGATTACCGAGTGCAGTAGATTCCCGCAGCTCAAGGATGAAAATGTATGATTATTACTCCATTACTTCCATTATTTTCCCTGTCAGCTCTCGATAATAAGAACTGAGCATTCCATGGAGTAATAATCAGACATTTTCATCCTTGAGCTGCGGTCTTTTCTGAGGTATTAACCTGTATTTACTGGCCAACAAGCTACAGGACTCACAATGGAAAAAATGAGTTATTCTCAGCTAATAAAAAAAAAGAAAAAAAAAGAAAAGTCAAAAACAGTGAATATATATATATATACACCATATACCAACAAGCTCCTCGTGTGGCTCAAAGGTGTACTCTATAAATCCTGAATAAAAGAAATTCTGCAAATTTATTTGGCGACCCAAATAAAATCTTCTGACAACCCAGTCTTTGGGGATGACCAGGGGAATCGAACCAGCAACCTTCCGATAATAAGACACTGGTCCTACCCCTGAGCCACAGCCAGCTGTATTGTCACCATAATGTCAGCAGCCTACAGGTGACACTGACACATCCATACCAGCGAGGTAGAAGAAAAGCCACTAAGATCAAACCGTCTCAAAATCCAACCATAATATGAACTAATGTCGTACATACAGTGTTGGTATACAGTGAGTAACTGAAACATATTGTTAGAGACTACAAGCCTCTCTTTCTGACAAACCAGACCAAAGTGGTCTGTTGAACAGCTTGACTCACTGACTAGTGACCAGATGACATGTGATCTTCACAGTGCTGTCTGCATCATTATCCTCATGTATGTACAGACGCTGGTTGCTGTGAGAGCTCAGTAAGAGTGCAGAGAATGGGAACAGACGCCGGAGCTGAGCATGTGACGTCTCCTTCAAGCGCTGGCCGTTTCTCAAAAAGAATCTCAATCATGTCATAAATGTGACACTGCTGCCTCATAGCTCTTACCTGCGATGATGTCATCCATCTGCTCCAGCGCCGCCTCCAGCATTTGACTGGCCTCCGTTTCCATGGTGGCGGCGGGAAGCATCAGATGTCAGGTTTTCTGGTGTTCTGCGGAAACAAAAAGAAAAGAAAATTGAATTTATTCCCAAACTACTGTACATTGTGTTTGTATATACAGTAAAGAATGCTGAAACGACACGGTTTACACTAACATGCGTCTACAAACGTCTGAGGAGCATGTGAATGGTTTGTATTAGACATGTACAGAGTAAGCTGCTGTGCACGCTCTCACAAACCAGGCTGGTAGATGTGGGCGCTCTAACCAGCTCTAATCCAATGAGGACGATGCGGCTCGTTTGCTTGGCAACTTTCTATGAGCTCTGAGAATCTGCCACTTAGAAACGAAGACACAGAGACACAAAGGAGCCCTCTGTATATTTTTGCATATAGTTAATTTCCATGATACAGTAATATAGTTACTTATGTCTCGAAAAGCCCCTGTTAGCAGTTTACACAGTGAAACTGATAAATTCATAACACGAAGACATCTGATAGTAATAATCTGTATTTTTTTTACAGATGGTGGTTTTATAAGAACATAATTACATTTTACATCACATCGAAGGATGAAGCTCATGGATCATGTTTATCTCGACAGATCATTTTTATGACTTTTTATGTGATGGTCCTAATTAAAAGGGCAATCAGTACATATTTGTTTACTGTTCCAGGTAATAAAATGAGCATAAAATATTAAGTTAGTGAGGATATGATTATTGATCAATACCAACGACTCCGTGATGACTTAAAACGCAGAGCAGGACTGAAATCTCAGTGATGATGCTGCCATGACTGCTTGTCACCAACAGAGGTCCAAAAAGTTCAACAATTTCAAGCTGCCCTAACTCTGCTTTATGCAACAAGTGAGGCGATGTGCTTGGTTCTTAGGATTTCCCCACTCATGCTGTTTATTTTTTTATTCTCTACATATGCATGTATCCCATACGTACACTCTTGTCTTTGAAAAAAAACACCACTGGCAAGAATAAAGTGTACACGCAGCCAGGAGCAATTACACACACGCACAGCCACACAAAACGCTTCTGCGTGTTTGAAATCCACTTTTCATCGCAGCCTCTGGCTTCCCCTCCTTGTTTCCTGCTTCTCACCGCACCCATCCTCCCTCCTGTCATCCCGTCTTTGCCTGGCGCTCATCCCTCCTGTCATCTCTCCTTCAAGGCTCTCATCCCTCTGTCACGCTGTCACGCTGACTTACAGACAAACAGGCGTCAACATGTGGAAATCGAGGGGAAACACGGTGATGTAATCCACTGATGCCTCGAGAGCACGAACCCCCCCCGCAGAGCAGCCTAATGCTCATCTGCATTAGCGCTAACTTTCACAGCACGACATGACAGCTGACACTGACAATCTGCAGAAAACACAGTCAATGGAGTTACGGTAACACGCTGTCATTACAACTCTGGTGCCATTCTCCCATTTTTCAAATGGCTCCCATGATGTGTGTGAGTGTGTGTGTCTGTGTGCATGCAGATGTGTTCGTTTGAAAAAAGGCTGCTAATTTTATTGTTAATAAGAATAAATGGCTCTGTATGAGTCTTGTTGGGTGAGACTCAGAGGGTGACGGCACCATTCAGACACCGTGACAGGCCGACTCTGTTCGACAGCACCGAGACAACAGTTGACCTCAACGGGACAATAATGCGTTTGTTTCTGTGTGTGTGAGAAAAAGAGCGAAAGACAGAGTGTGTAAGCAAGTGTTCCATTGTGACACTGTGTAGTGTCAAGGTGCTGATTTAGACATTACAGGCCTGTTACAGCACGATGACAAGACAACCCTGTCCACTGTCTCCCATATTGCACAACCTGTGAAACTGCTCTGTGTGTGGAAAACTGGTCGGTGTGTGTCAGTGCGTGAGAGACAGAAGACTGTGAATACTGAGAGTGTGTGTGTGTGACTTTCTCTGGATCTCCTCGTGATCTTGGATTATATTCTAAAAGGAAATGTCTAATGAATGGAACTGCTTCAGAGTTGAAATTCTGATTTAAAAAAGAAAGTTTTACATAATGTTTTGAACATTCTTTAATATTTTTAACACCCATAACATTTTAGTTATAAAAGCTGTCCTGGCGGCAAGTGGCATTTGTGTAAATCTGACCTGCACAGAATGAGACATGACTGGCGCTGATTGGCCGGTCACTGGTCATGGCTAAAACCGACCGACACCAGTCTCACGCCCATCGATCACTGCATCTCTAATTCTGGGTGCCAGATCTGACTTATCCAGGTCGGATAAACGGTATCACCAGCCGTATGTCTGGTAATACGGTACGGCACTAAAACAAAGTTCATCATGTTGTCCACAGGGGCCGCCAGAATCAAAAGAAAATCAAAGTTCCTTGCAGCAGCTTTTAGTTGCTAACCTGACTCTCGCCAGATGAATTTCGTTCCGCCTAGCTCCACTCATCCATCTGGGATCGCTCCATTGGAGATGTGTTTCAGAAGGCTGGGCCTTATCAAAAATCCTTGCATATGATTGGATAAACCACTTGCCTGTCGGAGACATTTGGTAGATCAAGCTCTTGCCAAATCCGGTCGGGAGAAGGGCAAAAACATCGTTTCCACCAACAAAAGCCTTCAGAGCCGTTCTCTGATGGTCTTTTAACGAAAAAATATTGGGTAGATTGGACAACACGGATGAAATAGCAGCATCAATGTTGACGCTTGCTTCCTCGATGCGAGCCGCCATTGTTGTCTGAATCAAAACAGTCGCTTCTCCGCTACGTCACATCTATGAAACTCCCGCCCGGCGGTCCTGATTGGCTCTACCATAAAATCTGGTGCCGAAATCCCTCCCAACGGGAGCGATCCCAGATGGATGTGAGTGGAGCTAGGCGGAACGAAACGCATCTGGCGAGAGTCAGGTTATTAAGTTGCAGGGTCACCACTGATTTACCAGCTGTACAATGTATTTTGCATTTTTCACAACTGTCTGTAGGAGTGATTAGGTAAATAACATAGCTACGAGTTGATTTTAGATGTTAATATAAAAACAATATTATAAAAAATGTAGTTAGAGTCTAAGGATTAGAGAGCCGTAACGATCTGAGCGCTCTGGCAGGTTCCCATGGCCAGCAGTTTTTGGATTACTCACTCACACACTGTGTAATCATGTGATTGTTTTCATTACATGCAGACAGGTGTTTATGAAGAAACGACCGGATCATCTCCCGAGGTCGAACTGCATTGCGCAAGCCACTCGGTGTCTCATTCATGTTTTGGTCGATGTGGAAACAGACACGCCTTTTTCCCAGAAAGAGACACCAGATAAACTCGTTTGTCACACGTAGAAAAAAATGTGACCTGTTTCTTACGGCTCCACCCGCCTCGGTGTTGACGGCTCTCTCTCTCTCTTAAGCCGAAAAGGAAGCTGGCTCTCTGCGCAATCTGTCGGGCAACTTCACCAACATAAAAAGCAGTGTTATCAGGTGCTGATAGGAGGTTTCGGATACACAGCTGGAAACTTCGGATAGGGGCAAGAGTTGTTTGGGTGACGCGGACATTTCTCCAAAAGTACTGGCATCAAGCAACTACAAATTTGTCATTCAGCTAAACACTCAACACTAAAGAATACAATGCCTACTGACACAATGCACACACCCTATGCAAACACCTAGTTGTGAGAGGCTACTTACTAATGATCCTCAAATCCAGCCCCCTGCAGGGTGACCACATTTGTTCTCGGTTATCAACACTGTGGCCCCGGCTGGTTCCACGGACACTGACAAAATAAACACTGATAATGTTTCCACTTTCAAAAACACAAAGGCAAAGTATAGTTTCTGATGCTGGGCTGTCAGTCAGGGTTTTGAATGGTTCACTCGTATCGCAACACAGCTGTTTTATCCCCATTGTACATGGATGTGCCCAACATCTGGTGGGTGCAAACAGTGCTATCAACGGATCTTTCCCTCACCTCCAGGCTCAGGCCACCTCGCCGCACACAGAGGACCCTGTGTGAGAACACGAGAGGTCGAGCGGGACGGGAGAAGATAGGAAGAGAAGGTGTTGAGTGAAGAGTGATTCAGCAGCGAGTGTATCTGTGCCCACAGCTGACGGAGGCACCCATTCAGAAGCTATGTCCATTAGCCGCGTAGCTACGCCGCTATCAGCTTCGTGATTAGCTCCATCAGGACCATCACCAGGCGTCGCTGCGTTACTGTCACCCAGCGCTGCTCCTCATTACTGCTTCATTCGCTCCCTGCTGCTCTGCACACCAACACAGACTTCTACAAACCACCGAGGTTCAATGTACATAAAAGCTCTTCTCTTCATTCCCCACCTCTGCTGCACAGCTAGCTCTTATCCGTGCTGACTTGCCAATTCCTGTCTCTGCGTGGAGCTGCGCCATTTTGGATGTCTAATCAAAACCTTATTAGTTGACCTGATTTACTTTGGACATTTCAAAACAAAAGTCAAAGGATTTGATGAATTTGATGATGTGTGGTTTTGCAGTGGAACTTTAGCTGTGCAGATACTTTGACCCGTTACAGAAGGAGAAGCACAGGTCCACTTAATATCATTAATGATGTCTCAGTTCCAATAAGAATAAGCCAGTAAGCCATCATAGCTGGCTCACCTAAATGGAATGCAGCCATTATAATATTGTTAATATTCTCCACCAGGCGTAAGCTGGGAAGGGATCATTCGTTTGGTTTTGTGTGTGTGTGTGTGTGTGTGGGTCCATGTGTATAACTGTTTGCGGCTAATCTTGCACACAACTGGACACATCAGCCTAATACTTTTCATGCCTATTTATCTATGTAGGCTCAAGGAAATCCAGTGCTTGTGGTGATTCACAATTTCTGAAAAAGCTATTTTATTGACTGCTCGGTTTTATATCGCCGTTGACTGCTGAGGCCAGCGGAGGCCACACAAGTGATCAACCACTGCTTCAGTTTGGAATCCCGTCAGAACTACCGAGTACTGATTCATGTTGTGAACTTTGTCTTTTGGTTTGTCGGAGCGTTTTTGAAACAGCTGTTCGCAGCATCTGGGCAAAAGGTCGAGAGCTGTGAGACTGAAACAAAAAGTAAATCTGCAGCGAAAAAGTGTGGCCTGAAAGACACTAAAAGGATAATAATTCCTTCTACCACTACAAGCAACCAACTTGACATGATAGGTACTGATCCATTGTAAATATAAACATGGAATAATCCAGCTCTAATTTATTCATCTAAACTGAGACACTGTAATTTCTTCTTCAGATATACAGTATTAGTGCACATAAACCATGATAAAGTTAGGTTGAAGCGGGTTCTAAGACATCAGTTCTTTTGCAACAGCTCATCATTGATAACCTGACTCTCGCCAGATGAATTTCGTTCCGCCTAGCTCCACTCATCCATCTGGGATCGCTCCATTGGAGATGTGTTTCAGAAGGCTGGGCCTTATCAAAAATCCTTGCATGTGATTGGATAAACCACTTGTCTGCCGGAGCCATTTGGTAGATCAAGCTCTTGCCAAATCCGGTCGGGAGAAGGGCAAAAACATCAATTCCACCAACAAAAGCCTTCAGAGCCGTTCTCTGATGTTCTTTTAACGAAAAACTATTGGGTAGATTGGACAACACGGATGAAACAGCAGCATCAATGTTGCCGCTTGCTTCCTCGATGCGATCCGCCATTGTTGTCTGAATCAAAACAGTCGCTTCTCCGCTACGTCACATCTATGAAACTCCCGCCCGGCGGTCCTGATTGGCTCGACCATAAAATCTGGTGCCGAAATCCCTCCCAACGGGAGCGATCCCAGATGTATGTGAGTGGAGCTAGGCGGAACGAAATGCATCTGGCGAGAGTCAGGTTAAATCATTGATGCAATACAGCTAACATACTCATAACAATCATAACAGATAATAGTTTCAATGGCGGATAGAGCTAAGTAAGAAACTAACCACCATATAATCATGTATGTACTGTGACAGCAGGACCATGTTGTGTTAGAAGACGAGGTTGCCAGTTGGGGCAGCATGAAAACTGAGAATTAAAGGGTTGCCATTCTGCACACAGCTTTACCACAGCACCACAGGTTATGTCTTGAGGCCAACCATGCTGCGAATGAACACACTCGCGGTAAAACAAAGTGTTTCGGACAAAAAAATACTGAAATCTCAACAACTGTGTCGCAGCTTTTCTCATTTTTACTGACACGGCTGCACTATCTGCTTTATGACAGCAAGAAGCATAACTTTTTTTTATTTAGTGAGATTATTTTTCTATAAGTGGGCTGCTTTTTTTCGCCACCAGCCCAGCACACAGACACAGAGGGGTGAGAGAAGCTATCATCTGAGCGCTAAGTCTGTGGGTTAGATTATCTTTTCTACTGTATGACTGTGGGTAGTGTGTGATCCGTGAACCGTGGCTGATGCGTGGCTGCCGGCGGAGGAGGAATATATAGTTCCATGTGACTCCCAGCGCCGCGCTCGTCTGCGCCGCTCTGTGTTGAACCGCTCTGCTCTTTATTGTCCTATTTAGCCCTGCTAAAGTGCATTGGATTCAAGCTCTGCTCGGCTCTCTCTAAGGAAACAGGGCTCTGTTTTCTGCTCTCTCCGAAGATGATCTGATTCCTTTCCTCCTCGGCTGCGCTCTGTGCTGCTCGCCGGTCCGTCCAGCTGACTTCTGCTCTCGTTTTTCGGGGCTGTAATCTATTTTGCCCTCGGAGTGAGGGTAATGAACCATAAACGCAAAACAACACATGACTTCCAAGTCAATGATCATCATGAGCGTAACGAACAGCGATGTGAACTTTCAATCATTACTACAAATCATTTCCTGTCATTGAAGGCTCCCGATTGTCATCAGCTTTGATGTTATTTATTGTAATGTTGACGGCTAATTGAAGTCGTGAAGCGTTGGGGAAAATAACAAAATTAAAAGTTGAGTGAACTGAGGTCAGGTTGTTGAACCCTCCGATGCTTTGCTACACAACAAAACAGACAGTAAGCAGGTCTGTCTGATCTGATCTCGTGATCTGATCTCGCGTGTCGATGACACAAGTCACAGGAAGGACAGAGGAAAAACAAATAAGTCACAGGAACTATATCACATCACAACACGGGCCTGCTGAATCCTCTGACATCCAAACAGACATCCAAACAGATACATCGCAGCAAATAACTACTTTTCAGGGCTGGGCAGTCTATGGATATTACATCATAATCGCGATATAACGATAATAAAAATACATTTAATCTATAAGTGCCTTTCAAGTCACACAAGAACGCTTTACAATTCAGATTAAAACAGTCAATATGTAATAAAGGAGACAGTGGAATAGAGGATGATAATACAAGAGGAGCCGCCACACTGAAAGCTCCGTCACCTACAGTGGAGGCAGGAAATGAGAGAAGATGGGCATCGGAGGGGCGAAGTGAGCCGGCCGAATAGTAATGATGGAAGAGGCTGGACCGTTAGGGAGGTGCCACTCCATCTGGAGACTGACAGACCAGAAGAAGAATCTTAAACATGATGCAGGTAGGTGTGATATTCTCTTGCAGCTGAGTTCTGGACATTCTGCAGTCGTTTTTTTAGGCCCTGAGTAGGTAAACCATGGAGATGAACATTACAGTACTTGAGTCTGGATGTGATAAATGCATGTTCCTCAGGTGAAAAATGCCGTTTTGGCGATGTTTTTGATGTGTGCATCAAATCAAGGGCAAGAATCTAACATGACATGACGGGTTTTGACCTCAGCTACAGAGGAAGTGATGAAACCAGGGATGGACGAGATTAAATGGGAGATTTTGCAAAGTGTGGCTGGAGAGGCAGTGAGGACAGCCTGGGTTTTATCTTGAGCTTAAGACCCTAAATTTACTTCTGATAGTTGAGTACATTTCTGTCAGATTATTTAACACAAAACTTTTACTCAAGTGTGACTGAGCAGTACTTTTTACAACACTGTAGAATCAATGCAGTGCCTGAGGAGATAATACGTGTGGAGGTTTTACTGTAACATAGACTGGTTCCTCTGGATTTTCAGTCAAAGAGATACATGTCACATGGTTATAAATTGCAAAGAATTACAGACTTCCGAAACAAATGATCATCTCGACGTATAAACACACTAATTGACTTCACACCTTTTATCTTGCAGCAACAGCCTGGAGGATAGTGATGCAGGGCTCCTGTCGTTCCTGTTTACACACAATCACACCTGGAAGGAATCCAGCACAGCAACATTCTTGTAACGATTGTCGTGGACCAGCTTGACTATAGTTGGAACCAGACTAAGAACTTGCCCAAGGGCACCAGCAGCTAACAATCAATAGATTAAACCTTTAAAAAGGTGTGTGTATTTGTGACTGACTGTTTGACTCCCAAGTAATCCTGCTGTGTTGGTATGAAATGCCATGAAATATCATTAAGCTCACTTAGATTCTAGGTAACTTTGTGTCTGTTGGTGGTGATTACGAACATTCAAATATTAAAACGTGATGCAACTAAATGTAGTGCAAGAGAAAGAAAAACACACACGGCGACAGAAAGATAAAGAGCCAGAGTGAAGAGGAGATAAACTATAAAGAGGTTTCACCCAGGGCACAGCTCGCCCAACAAAGGCACCCAGCAGAGCTGATACGAGCCGACACTGAGCGGATTGATGTACGACACTTAGCCTATGGACTATTATCGCGAGCGTGGCTTATTACTTATCATCGAGCTGACTTACTGTAATCAGAAGAGGATGGAGAGGCGCGGGCACACACGACCGTATGTCAGTGAAACACACTCGCTTTCATATTAATTTCCCCAGCGTCAGCCCACCATTCATTCAGTCGGCGGAGAGGCTCCAGAGGATCTCTTCTAACGATGATGTTGTGACAGCTAATTCAGTGCAGATTGTGCTTTTTGTTCATCAAACATTTCTCGGAGGCAGAGCTGCTCTGAGGTCAGAATACAACAATGAATCAATGCAAACGACATGGAATGAATTATATACTTATTAGTGATTTGGAATTCTTTGTTAAAGGCAAACTGGAACTCACCACACAGGCTGGCAAAGACCCCTTTTATCATGCGTAATAATTTCAGTGGCAGGCTAACTAACTAGCTGTGACTGCTAACTGTCTCAGCTCGTCTGAAGTTGGAAGGTAAGAAAGGCTAATTTACCATGAAACATTGCTTTTTTCCCCCAATAGCAACTACAACGTCTTTTTTTATTACTAGGTTGCATTTCTGAATGTCTTTAAGAAATGTGTCCATAATAAAGCAGCGCTTCATGTATCATAAACAGAGGGATGCTATTTAGTGTTCACACACAAAATAAACACCTGACAGAGCAGGTTGTGTGTGGGACTTCACAGGTAGACTTACAATTGTCACTGAAAAAGAACAACTGTCAAAATGTGCATATCAACATCTTAAAATATTACATTTATGACTGAACCATGAGAAACGTCACAGGATAAAAAGGCAGCACAGTGAACGCCATTCAGGATGTTATACGCACATTATTTTACTTTATTTAACTAAAACTCTGATCATATCTTACATTACCCCTTTATTCTGTCCTGCAGTGTCTTCTCGTGCCTGTAGACATCTTAATCACAGCTACTGTAAATCGCCTCCATACGGTATCTTCAAACTGACCTCCAGCGGCCTTGGAAGTTGTGTTCATTCTCTGGCGGTTAAACACGGTTAAGCTGAACCCAGTTGCTCGTGGTGACTCCCCCTGTGATCTGAGGTTTCAGTCCAGGCTAACTCTAGGGCCACTGGCTAACCATACCATGAGCTAATAAACTAGCGGTAGATAGCTACAGCCAAGCTAGTTAGCAAAGAACAGCAGTTGTTGGATACTCTGGTTACTGTATGTGTTGCCTGCTATATTTTGTAGCAACCTTAGAATTCTGGCCATATTTTCAGTCATCATTCTCTTGAAAAGCTGTCAAATCGACTCTGCTCTGGTGGCATTCATGACGTCATTCAGGATGTTATACACACATTATTTTACTTTATTTAACTAAAACTCTGATCATATCTTACATTGCCCCTTTAGGTCCTTGTGTAAAACACTATTCTCAAAAAATTACAGCACTGGCTCTTAACTACTTTTTTATAAAATATTTGTATACATCACTATAGTTATACATGAAACCAATGAACTAAATGTGCTGTTCTGTAAATGCCATCTACGGTCCGTTTCCCCAGCAGACCATCAATCTCCTCGACTGAATGGTATTTGATTTTATTGATCAACTAATTCGGTTTGAAATCACGATGTACGGCACGATATCAATTTGTGTAATGATGGGGAACTTTTCTTACCTCCCATTCTCGCAAATACAAAAGGTGGGCTCACCCTTCGCTGCATTCCTGATTATAACACAAAGGGAAATTTTGGGGGGGAGCGAGCCAGTGAACCGGGAACAGTCGAGATCTATGAGGAGAAAATGTTCCATCTGCAGCTTGTTTTCTAACTCGCCTGACAGGAACAGAAGGTTGGGAACATTATTCTAGCGTGCTCACATATATACAGAATTTGGCCAAGACATTTGGATGTGCATGCATTACGTATGCAAATGATGGAAGTATTCACAGTTACGTAAGAGTATCACGCAAAGGCAAAATAGCACCTCCGGTTACCAGAACCGGCCTTTAACTCAGGGATGAACACAGGACACAAACTTTTTACTCAGAATGAATCAATACCGCACAATCAGAGAGTCAGGGGCATCAGCGTGTTAAATATTAAGTGACTCTCCTTGTCAAACATCTACAGAGAGCTGTCATTGTGTTACAAAGTCGGAAAACGCGACATTTGAAATTCCAGCATCACAGAAACCCGCACAAGGTGCAATCATCGGGATGAGCCTGTGACAGCGGGGAATACTGGAATGCATGTGAAACCTGTACGGTTGAGGAGAACAGTTAAACATTAACGCAGAGAAACACAATGGGGAAACACACGTACACACAAAGAGAGGGGGGGAGTGTGTGAGTTTACCGTTCCTCCTCATTTGGCTTAGCCTGTTTGGATTAGTGTCACCAGCTAGAGGCCAGACCTAAGCCCCCCAGGCCCTCCTGTCACACAGGGTAAATACAACCGTGTATGTCTGTGTGTGTGTGTGTGTGTGTGTGTGTGTGTGTGTGTGTGTGTGTAGAAATGGAACCAACCCAACAAGAAACACCAGATTCCTCACCAATTAAAGCCGATGCGACGGGACCACTGACATTTAAGACGAGGACGTTCCCTGTTCTGTCCTTGAGTCCAGCCTGAAAGTCTCGCTCGGCCCCTCCGTCTCTCACTCTCTCACACGCAGTTGTAATTTCATTTTCACCATTTGGTGTTACTTTGACTGTTTATGTTACAATGTTCTGTTTTTTTGCCAAATTTGTCCCCTTTTTCAATATCGATGTTGCAACAATACCGAAGAGATGGCTAGTGTTATTTTCACAACATGCACACACAAAGAGATTTCTTATAAATAATCATCAGTACGGTGGATGTAATGACTAAGTGGGTAAAGACGAGTATTAGAACAGGTAGAACAGTCTGGTAAGTTCAGAAAATGACATCACTTTACTGTAATGCAGCCTTTAAAACCAGGAAAAGACAACAGTTATGCCATATCACGATATAACGATATCCTAAATCTATGACAATATATAGTCTCATCACAGGATAATGATATTATCATCTATTTTGCCCAGCCCTGGTTGAAAATCAGCAAGGTTCCTGTTAAAGAATCACATAAGGTTGGACTGTGACAGCGACCTCTAATAACACAGAATTCTTAAACATTCTCAGCTTTGTGTGAAAGCCACACTCACAAACACACACAAGCCCTCAAAAGTTATCCCCCACTGTTTGTCATCATGCCTCTACGCTTTGTGATGGGACAAATTCTCCCATCACAGGCTCGAATGTCTGAGGGCTGTCGAGTAGGTGCAGAAGTCTGGGTTTCTCAGGCCAACTGGTGCCAAAAGAAATCCTGCCTACCCCAGTTTTGATGTAACATGATGTCGACACATAAGTAGTCACATGTAAAACTTAATTTAAAAAAATCAAGCAAAACCAATCTGCAGCCACGTTAAAAACTCAAGAGGTGTTTACATTTCTTCTCACGTTGTGAATATTTCTGCCGTACGTGTTTTGGACAGAAGCACGTCTAAAGGTTGGATGAAACCCACCTGTGGTTGATTTCTACAGAAACATCTCAGGAGTAGGCTATTTTCAGCTCTTCCACCTCACCACACAAGTACGCTAACAAATGATCGTTAGGTAGGTCTCATACTTGGAAGTGTGTGTGTGTGTGTATGTGTGTGTGTGTGTGTGATGACCAGAGTAAAATTACTTTGACAAGAGAGGTTGCGCA
This sequence comes from Lagodon rhomboides, assembly GCA_039737535.1. NCBI lineage: Eukaryota > Metazoa > Chordata > Actinopteri > Spariformes > Sparidae > Lagodon > Lagodon rhomboides. Next base: position 7,170,247 of record CM077793.1, read on the forward strand.
GGTTCGTCACACATTCGAGTACTGTGCAGAGGCAGTGGGGGCGAGGTTGTCAGGTAGAACACAACAACAGCCTCACACACAGACAGCTCTGGTTCTTGGGTTCTCTGGTTTTCTCTTGGAGTGGTTCTCCTATGATATTATATGCCATGTGGTTGGCAACCCCAGTGTAAGTTCCTCTAATCTGACCCCTGCAGATAAATGTACAATTGGGATGGGCATTTGAAGGTTATTTCCATATTCCGAGTTGTCGCTTTAAGGTTATATAGGATGCAAAATGAACACAGAAGTAACCAATTACAGGTCGGGTTAGAGATAGCCTACCTGGACTGACTATAGAGATTAGCTTTCTGGAAGTATTCTCCTTCCGCACAGTTTTAAGGGGCAATTTATCAGATATGGTCAGATTTTTTGTTAAAAACATTATTTAAAAATTCAATAACATTATCAACAGAATTTGGAAGAAAAAACAAACAACAACAGTGTTGACGTTATGTCAAACACATCTATGTACTGTGTTGCAGAGATGTCTATTGAATTTAGCATCCTAACCAGCTAGCCCAACCTGACAGACTGACAGTATAGCCCCTATAGTTTAAGATGGGAGAGTGTGGTAAATGAACAACATAACTGCACAAGAAGAAGAAAATATTCTGGCCTGCAGTGTCTTCTCGTGCCTGTAGACATCCTAATCACAGCCGCTGTAAATCACCTCCATACGTTATCCCCTGTCTTCAAACTGACCTCCAGCGGCCTTGGAAGTTGTGTTCATTCTCTGGCGGTTAAACACGGTTAAGCTGAACCCAGTTGCTCGTGGTGACTCCCCCTGTGATCTGAGGTTTCAGTCCAGGCTAACTCTAGGGCCACTGGCTAACCATGCCATGAGCTAATAAACTAGCGGTAGATAGCTACAGTCAAGCTAGTTAGCAAAGAACAGCAGTTGTTGGATACTCTGGTTACTGTATGTGTTGCCTGCTATATTTTGTAGCAACCTTAGAATTCTGGTCATATTTTCAGTCATCATTCTCTTGAAAAGCTGTCAAATCGACTCTGCTCTGGTGGCATTCATGACGCCATTCTGCAGGGAACTTTTGACTTTCTCATAAACTTTGACACATGAGGCTAAATTAAAGTGGCTGGTGCAACACAGCTAATAAGCTATAACAGCTTTCTGTTTTGTACTTTCTGTCTGTTTCCTTTCCCTCAAATGTCAACGTGGTTAGCTTCTGGTCGACAGCATCAATTTGGGTGTCAAAGCTCACCGAAAGGTACAAATTTTCGCTGCTGCTGGTGGTTTGACGGGGCCTTTAGACTGAGCTGTTTGTGAGACAGAACATCTATACATATCCGCGGCCAATGCTCTCAAGCTCATGTAAACAACTTCCCTTCCTTGGAAGCGAAAACCACTAACAAACCAGACGGGTTCTTCTGCTAATGGCAAATGGTCGGAGCAGAATGACGCAGTTTTTACCGCGGTCAATCATTCCAGCATTTTCCATAGATGACTGTTGACTGATGGTCTCGAGCTTTGTGTCAGCTGTCAAGTTGCATATTGTTAAACATTCATACACATCACTGTTTGGTCCTGTTGGGTTATACATATGACAAAAACATAGTCAGATGCAACCAGTAACCAGTCCAACATATGTATTTTCTTTTATGAGACTGTAGAAAAACTGACTGCACAGTAAAACATATGGTTGAAGATTCTAGTGGCATTCTCTGCAAAAACAGTCTTAGCTGTGACATCATTTCTGCATTAATTTCTGGCATGAATCTAAATGCAATTAAAACAAGGCTTTTGAGTGTTACAAACAATGTATTATGCTTGTTTCATTTGATTCCAGAAAGGGCCTCCAAAACACAGTTTGACACAAACACACAGGCAGTTAAGCGGCTATTAAAAACCAAGCAGAAATAAAAAATAATCACTAACATACACACGTTTTTAGAGAGGAGATGGTGGAGACACTCATCATCTCATCTTTCCCTTCAAGTCTCAAGATAAAACACCAGGAGGCTATATTTTAAAAAGTTTTGTCCTCCCTCTTTCCTTCATTTTTCACAGAGTGGTGTTCAACTTTTTTTCAGGACAGTAATCACAGGAGAGCGGCCTCGCTGCATAAATTCCTTGCCTGAAGAAACAAAACTTTATAAGCCTCATAACAAAACTAAAATTGCCCTTTTAAATCTCATGCGTGTGCAGTTTCTTTCTTTCCCCTTTGTAACTGTTGGTCCAGAAAAAGAAAAAGAAACTATGTATTAATTCCGAGCAACAGCTGTGATAGGAAGTACAGCTGTGCAGTGGGCAGTTTTGTATTTCCAAAGCAGGAGCCGGTTCGTTTTGAAGCCCTGACATGGCCTGGGGCGCGAAACCAGCAGAGAGCTCGGAGACTAGTGTCAGCAAGCCAGCACTGTAAAAACAACATGTCAACACCACTTAATACACACACATTAAAGAGAGTCACGACCTCATGTGACAGCTGGGACCGACCAATCGGTACTTAGCTGGGGAACGGAAAAAGCCAATGGGAGCCGCGGAGAGTAATGAAGTGGGCGGTTAGATAGCGGACTCATTCTGCCATGCGTTGAGGCCGGTGAGATGACAGAGCGGAGCATCACGGGCGGAACAGGCGGGCCACGTGCTGTCGAGGCAGTTCAGACATGTGTGTGTGCACTCACATATCAGTTTATGCCGTGCACTACAAAACCAAAACACTGAGTCAAACAGCCACTGCTGGTGTTTGTTGTGAGTGAACACCATTCACTCCGAGTGGAACCTGCTCGATTTCAAGAATAATCTAAGAATATAAAGCAAGTCAAGATTGAATACAGTCACAAAAAACAGCAACTATATGGACTGATTAATAAATAATAATCACGTCAGACAAAGTGTTTAGGATGCGTTCAGGAGCCTCACAGTCTGAGGAGAGAAGCCGCTCTGTAGTCTGGTGGTACGGCAGCGGATACTTCTGTATCTTTTGCCAGACGGCAGCAGGGTGAACGGACTGGATGGGTGTTGTCAACCAGGCGATACAGTAAATGTTGTGTGTTGAATGAGTCAAACGGATTCATGGTCTAATTTATTACCTAACCAAGTATTGAAACTACAAATAATGTCAGCCACTGGCTTTGTTGAGTATTTTACAAAGAAAAGAGGAGGACATTACAATAATACTGAAGTTTGTTGATGGTATATTAAAAGTAATTTGTTCAAGTTGATTTAATATCAATTTAAGAATATTGGTTCTTCAAGTGTATACATTTGTGAAACACACATCCACATTTAATTTTAGCGGGAAATTCATTTGTTTTTTTTACTTTTCACACTTTATTCTTAAGTCACTGCATTGCTTAAGCATTTACTGACCAGCAACATTACAACATTACACTTCTTACATGTAAACACATCAATAATTTAAGTCCCATTGCGCAATATGAAAAGTATATTTTGTTATACTTGGATATTTGTTCTCTTTCAGTAAAGGGCCGGGGGAAAAGGGGAACAACTGAAGCCTCATAAACATAATATATGCTCAAGTGTCAACATCATTTTAGCCACAGGATACCGAATCTGAACAAAGAGTTACGATTCGGTCAATTCTGACCTTTAGGTAGGAATGCTGAATTAATTCAAGGTCTGCTCCTGCTTCATAATTAAACGCTGCAGCAGCAGGGGGGGTCGGGTATGAGATATTTAAAGAGGGAGTCCAGCAGTGGAGTCCCTAACAACCAATAACTTGGGGGCTTCATGACAGACATTGAAAAAAGAAGGTCAAAGAGGTCAGACATTTAAGCGGCACACATCTTTCCAACTCCATGCCCGCAGTGAGGTCTCCAAGCCCAAGCAAATTCTGCGTTAATGGCATTTAAAGGTACACTGTGTAGTGTCCAACAAGCCGGTGTGGAGGTCCAGCTATTTAACCTCTTAGGAGGCGGTCACAACAGTGTGTTACAACACAATAGAGCACTAACGAAGCTCGAAACCAACTTTCCACCATCCCCAACGACCGTACTCTAACGACTGTCATTGGCAATAATGGAGCACATACGACCCATAGACATCAGTGGCCTTGTGACCGCCTCCTGAGAGGTTAAATAGCTGGACCTCCACACCGGCTAGTTGGACTAGTCCCAGCCTAGTCAAGGGAGCAGGAACTGATGAAGCCTCTTGGATGAGAGGTGAAACGTCTTCAAGACAAAAACCAAATCCAGTTGCGTTCGATTCAATTTCCTTGAGATATTACACAAGCGTTTTCAAAGGTTGGGGTGCTCCTCGTGAAAAGAAAACTGAACTGGATATTAAGTGGAATGCTATTTAAGTCAAAACACAGCCAGCTCTCGGCCAGCGGAGTTTTTCCTAACTCCAAACTGTCATCATCCCCAGGTGACACCCAGGTGACATACAACAAAGGAAATCAGACCACTGCCTGCACACAAAAGTAATGGAAGTAATGTCTGGGCTCCAGACTAACTTTCCCACTAGTAGCACTGGTGTTTCCTACTGACATTTTCAGCAGCACCAGCACAATTTAAGAGCACCATTAAAATTGATATGCAACATTTTCCTCCATAATGTATTACTGATAACTCAGTGCGGGTTCAATGCTTATTGGAAAGTAGATAGTATGTCACATGTAAGCAATGGTTGTATGCACAACCTACATTTTTATACTAACTATTTTACTACTAACTATTATAATAACTATGAAAAGGTGGTCATGTTTCACCTCTCGCCCTCGTCCAGCCACCACATCGCTCCCTCTTCCTCTCCTCAGTGGTAGAGTTGTGTCACTAAAACTTAATAACACTGCATAAATGGATCAGAATGTTTAGTTTGCTTTTTCTTCATTGCTGTGGTGGCCGTGGCAAAATGCTACCAGCAGAATCACTTGCTCCTGGCGGCTCACACGATATACAGCGATGATCTCAGACAACAAAATCATGAGGAGATCAGATTTGCAGCGCCGCTTCCAGCTATAAAACACAGCTGTACTGTCTCCAGAAACATGTGACTGAATGGTCGCAGTCTGGAGCCCTGAATTACGATAGTAAACGCCAGAGCCACCTCCTGCTGGAGCCCGAGTGGAGGAAGCCGACTGAGACCGTTGAGCCGTTTGTGCTCTGCCAGCTGATTCAGATGGAGCTCAAAGATTCTGGCCGGCAGCCGCGTGAGTGCAGCAGACCAACATCCTCATTAGCCTCTGTCCAGAGAGAATGATGTTCCATCTGCTGAGAAACATTCTAAGCACAAGCTAGCAGAGGGTGATAAAAAAATATCTATCTCCACAATGACAGCCGAGCATGTAGCAGGACAAAGGAGTGAAGTGCTGCAGCCCAGAGACTGGCACCTTGGCTACGGCAGACTAGAGTTACAAAGAGTCCGAGTCACGACCTGTTAACAAGCCGTCGAGACGAGAACAGAGACGGATCACGTTACAGGATAATGTTACAGTCACATAAGCGCAGGCTGCGTGTGCTCGTCTTTTAAAGGGTCTCAGGTAAATGTCATCAAGAAGCAGGTGCACACACACACACACACACACACACACACCCTTCATTTCAGCTAAACCCATCCAAATCTCAAGCTCTGAAGAAAACAACTCGTCAACATCCTGCCGCTCCGAAGCAAAGCGGAACAGAAACAACTGTCTGCGTCACGGCGACGTGTGTTTTGGCAGGACTAATACTCAAACGAGTTAAAGTTCACTTTCCATTTCCATTTGAATGTGAATTTCCTTTCTTCTCATATCCACAGGCTTCAGCTAAACCAGAAAAAAGGAGAGACTGGGATAAATATTCAAAGCTGTGATACCATCTACATCTCGTTCTTCCCTCCGAAATTAACACATCTTACCTGTGCACTGAAATCTTGAACGAATTTCATTTCAAAATGAGATATCTCCCTTTATAAAATGATCGGTAACATATTCATTTAGGCCTCACAAACTCACACTGTCCAACACTGAAACCCAAAGAGAGACCAGTCAGTGCAGAAAATGTACCAGGAATTGTGCAACAGAGGGCAGAGTTAAGACAAATAATACACCCGAATCAAATCCAGATCAAATATTGACATCGGATCCGTCTCCTGGGGTGATTATCAGCGCTGATCTAAGTTAAACTCCTGCATGACCAGGTTCACGTCCTTGTAACACAGGAGCACGTACAAAAACATAACCTATATTTACTGTAAGTAGGTCAAATACTTCAATATAATATTGCTCATTTCGTGTTCAGCATCAGATAACTTTTCATTTGTTTAACTGCGCAACATGTCGATCAGTCCCTCCACGTGGACCGCTGCACTCTGCCACCTTAGTTTTGCTCTCATTTCCAATCTGTCTGTGTTACACCGTTCTGCCAATCATTCTTCTGATTATTCGATTGGTCGTTTTAAATTTCTGAATGCACTTTACGGGATTTGTCTGTGCGGTTGGTTTGGTGGTGGGGGCCGAGTATTTTGTGCTCCTGGGACAATACTCCAACGCACAAATATCAACGCAGCTCCAAGTTGTCGCTTAGAAAAACAGGTCAAGGATGCAGCTCAAGGATGAAAATGTATGATTATTACTCCATTACTTCCGTTCTTTTCCCTGCCAGCTCTCGATAATAAGAACTGAGCATTCCATGGAGTAATAATCAGTCATTTTCATCCTTGAGCCGCGTAAATCTACTGCACTCGGTAATCGACTCGTCAGGGCTTCCACACACAGGCAGGCTGCTGGAGGAGAGGGTGAGTTGAGCTGTGTTTTTAATACAAATCCGGCAAAGCTAGCAGATGTTTGATGCTTCGTACTGTGTGCTGGGACTGTACATGTACTGTTGCTGAAGTTTGGTGCTGTTCTCACCATTAATTGTGGCTTTTTGATGGCAGTTTCTAGTTGGAGACATAAGCTGCAGTGTATTGTTTTCGTGCGGTCTTTTCTGAGGTTGCTAAAACTAGCTAAGCTAGCGGTCAGCAAACTTGACCTCTCGAGGGGGAGTCTTACTCAGTGTCAAGATGTGTTAGACCATGGATTAAACTTACACCGGAATATCCCTTTAAGCACATTTACATAACCACTTCCAGCACAGTGTAGCCAGGTTAAAAAAAAAAGATTCCCCACCACTTCAAGAGTATAAAAACTTGTATTTTTTGCAGCTTTTGGTCGACATGTTGCTGATCTCGTTCAATACATTATATATTTTAAAAGTAACTTTATGTAAATCCACCTGCTGCCCAGCCCCCCTCGCTCTCCTCTGCTGCTCCTCTCCGGCCCTCACTGCCTCACCCCCTCACTCTTCTTTTACCTCCCTCCGTCACCTCTTCTCTCCTCTGCTTGTCAGCTCTATGTCTGAATTGTTCCTGACAAGTCAAACAGACATGGCGATGCTCACATGCCCCACTTTTTTTTTAGAGGAGGGTCGTGTGCTGTGTGAAACGTCTCCCAACCAGAGAATATTAAAGAAATGACTCGTATATACGAGATTATTGATCATCGCTAGCTCCAATACTTTCCACTGATGCTGAAAAGCAGACATTATTCAACAACTGTGTGTGTGTGTGTGTGTGTGTTAACAAATTTGGCTCTGCTCCTAAAGTGCTACATCATCTTAACCGCGTCACAATCACTCCTTTTCTCAGTCAGCGGAGTCGGAGCAAATGGAAACAAAATCGAATAATACAAGCTTTTATCCTCCACTCCTTCGCTAACAACGCAGCTAATTCCCCTTCTTTCAATCTTTGTTTGCCATTTAACACTTCCTCTCCTCGCCCCTGCCATCCATCCCTTTTAAAATTGGACTAAAAAAAAAATCCCAGAAACGCGCATGTGGTGGATATATCTATATCAGGATTTCTGACTCCTATCTGTAGAGGCATCTGTCGCAAAAATCAATCAATTAATAATTATTAATAATAACTAATAATTAATAGAATTAACATATATATTTAAGAAAAAAAGATTGTTGTTGTTTAAGACCCATTCTGACTTCATGTGTCCACCCCACAAGCAAACCTCTGGGTCCTACAATAGACAATGTAAGGTTATTTTAAAGGGATAGTTCGGGTCTTTTGAAGTGGGGTCATATAAAGTACATATCTACAGTCGGTCTATTCCCAACCATAGTTGCCGATCAGCGCCGCCTCAGTTTTGAGAAGCAGAGAGCCGCTCCAGCTCAGACGCTCAGCTCTGTACTGCAGTGAATGGAGTCCAGATGCAAATTTTAACCACGTAAAACAAGGCCCACCTAAAAAGATCTATATCAGTTCAAGTGTATGTTGTATAGAGAAAATTCACACTGCTTTACATCGCCGTCAGACCGTCTTTTGGCACTCTAGCTGAGCATCTGAGCTGGAGCTGCCCTCTGCTTCTTCAAACTGAGGCTGCGCTGATCAGTTACGATAGGGAACAGACCCACTATAGATATGTACTTTATATGACCCCACTTCAAAAAACCCGAACTATCCCTTTAAAGAACCATGACCATCCATAGGTTCAGAAACAGCCCCCTTTATCGCCAAGATAATGCCCCGATAAACAAACTGAGATTTGGTTTTCTAAACACTGGAAAACAGGTGAGTCATCTAAAACCTTTATTATCCTCCCTGCTCCTTCCCTCGCACAAGAGGCTCGTATCTCTAAAGGGAGTGTGCCAAAACCCGTCTGCAGGCAGCACCGGCTGCACGGTAACCACGCTCAGAGAGGGGATTACAGTTGTTGTTAAGTTCCGTGACACGCCACGGTGATACAACGTTTGCATATTTCTGAATAATTTATCGAGTATTTGCACCGACACAGTGCTTTCATTCATCATTCCTCGACTCGTCCCACGTCCACTCAGGTGCAGTGTGCACTGTCATACAAGCAAAGCGATGTCTGAGAAAATAAAATTCAAAATCCTAATCCGTTTCTTTACTTTATCGCTATTCTTCCCTCTTTTCCAGAAATCCTCTTTCTCTTTTCATTTCTTTTTTCTCTCTGACAGGAATATGACTCCAGCCTAGTGTAGCATCTATCCTCCGCTCTTCTCCTTTAACCCTTTTCTCATTTCCTTTCCTCCCCTTCTCCCTCCCTTGACAGCAAAACAAAGATAACCTCTAATAAACTACAGTCACTTCATTCTTTTCTGCTTCTTTTCTTTCCTCTCTCTCCGCCGCTATCTCCTCTTCCTCTCCCCGCAGCATGTGGAGGATTATTCCTCGTAGATTAACCGCCTGACTTTGTCTTCCTGGTCTCTACCCTCTTCCCCTCATCTCTCTCTTCCACCCATTCCCCTGCCTTAATCTCGCCTACTCTACAGTATATCTCTCCTTCTTTACTCGTTCGCGTCTCTTTCACCGCGTCGCCATCAGAGAACAGTAGATTACCTCCAGTGAGCAACACTTGGCGGCGTGATTAGGAGCGGTGGCTAAGATGACAGAGCAATCATCTGAACCTATACAGCTGCAGAGAAAAAAAAACACCACTTCTTGGTATTACACAAGCGGCTTTGATCACAGGGATGAGTGCCATCATCTGCTGATCCCGTGTGCGTGCACTATGCATGCATGTGCGCTCTAAAAGCTGCTCCGAAGTGGGCTAATAACACTGTCAAAACAAAACTGTCTCATAACTGTTGAAGTTACAAATTCGGGGCGTTTATCTATTGCCACTTCACTCCGGCTCCTGTTTTCGCCCTCTGTTGTTTCTAAGTGCTCGCGCCGCCCAAGTGCCAACCAAAGCGGGCTTAATCAATTCGCTGTCGACGGCGGCGACGATGCCTTTCAACTGTCTCCCCTTTTAAATGAGATTTGCAATAGAAAAGAGGCACCGGCCCGCTGTATTCAGTGGCAGGAGGCTCCTTCAGCTCTCTAAAGTCGCCCGTCTGTGATGTGTGTGCACGTGCACGCCAGTGTGTGTGTGTGTGTGTACGCTATCTCCAGCGTTAGATGAAGCAGCAGATGCTTCAGCAGAGGGGAGCCACACATCAGCCTTGATATCATGCCATTAGCATATCAGCATCCCCTGGTTTTTCTCCCTCCCTCGCCCTCCCCCCTCCCCCTCTTTTTACTCACGCTGTCAGAAATTGATGATCTGCAATTACACAGCGTGTGTCAGTGCGACTAAACATCATTTAATAGCTCCGAGCTGCCAGTGCATGACTGAGCAAGCGGGGAGGCACCAGTGTCACAATAAAAGTACCATGTTTTCTGTCCTGGAGCACGACGCTCGTACACAAGTCAAATTCGCTGTTAAATAGAAAAAAAAAGTCCAGCAAATGGCATAAAAGTTCGTACTAAATAATCCACAGTGCATCTATCCTGCGTGTGCTACGGTACATGACTACTACACCTATGACAGCATGTACTTACGGTAGGGTGACCACAGGGATGAATTAATTTACTGTTCACCACAGGCCAGCAGCATAATCAAAAGAATATTCTAGCATGAATATATAAATATATTCTCGTTCATGTAAGTACAGGTGTGAAAGGCGCGTTAATATCACTGAAAACTCACTGCAGCACAGACATACAGTATATTGAAGGTGTATTATCACTGTTTTTACTCAGGGACTATATTCCATCAACCGTGGCATCACCTCTACAGCGACAAAAGAAAGAAGGGAACATTGACGGGAAAGAAAAAACAGCTTCAACTGCTCTTTCATGTCAAAACCGGACAATTATTCAGGACGGACAGCCGAAGAGAAGCAATGACAGTCCCTTCAATACAGCTTAAAGACGCACTATGTAGTTTTGGAGGAGATTTCTAAATAAGCAAGATTTCTGACTGAATAAACTGAATAAACAAACTGACCTTAACCTTAAAAGGAGCACTATGTGGTTTAGGAGAAGAAATTTAAACTCAGAATTTGAATATTTACAATATTAATGAGGTAATAACACAAACTCAGAAATATATTTTTTCCATAACTGAATAATCAAGCTGTTCTTAGAGGACAATAAGCTCCCAGAACACTGTTTGAAGCTAGAAAGGTGGCAGGGTCCGCCACATATATAAACAAAGTCAAACAGCATGAGGTTTTGTTGTCCTTTAAGGTCAGTTGGTTTATTCAGTTTATTCAGTCATGAAAACAAACAAACTCTGTTTATTTAGTTTGTTAAGGTATAAACAGCCAATGAAGATCTTCCTCTTCTGATAAAAACTATATATTGCACCTTTAACGGACAACTCAATTTAATGCAGTTTTACTTTGTTTATAAGCGGAGGACCCCGCCACCTTTCTAGCTTCAAACAGTGTTCCGAGGACCTCATTTCCCTCTGAGAACAGCTTGTTTATTCACTTATGGAAAAAAATAAACATTTCTGAGTTCGTATTATATCCTCTTTAATATTGTAAATATTAAAATTCTGAGTTTAACATTTCATAGTGCCCCATTAAGAGACTTGCCTTTAGTTTGGCTAACTTAAAATGATAAGTTTATGGCAAACTTAACTCGGTTTCTCTACAACATTTATACAAAATGCACAAAAGAAATGAACTACGTGACACACGCCTGTAACACCAAGCTAACCTGACAGTATCCCAGCAGCAGCAGCGGCAGCAGCAGCACGCTCCTACAGTAGGCTCATTAGCTCCATGCAGTTATGTTACTTACAAGATGCGTCTCCTTCTGAAGCTTTCTCGAACTAAATCCTTTTCTGTTGTTTGCGGGCGACACTTGACGATAAAGTGGGTACACGTACACGCGCGCACACACACATGCCCCTCACACACACATAAACACACTCACACGCGCTCCGGGCTGTTGAGCGCTCCCTGGTCTGCACTGAGCGCCGCGCGGAGCTGCGCTGAGGAGCGGGCTTCCTCAACTATCACCTGCCATGTGATAGGCACGGTGCCTTCACGGGCCCCTCGTACATATCCCAAGCGCTCGATTGCCTCTGCTCAGAATAGATTGATACTGGACAGAGTAAGCGAGTTTTTACAACAAGCACTCAAACTAGTACTCGCAATCAGTGCAAGCGATTCATCTGACACTTAAGTGTTTCTTTATCAAGTACCCGTCCGACATCAGTTACAAATATAACAATCAATGTTTAACTTAGATATAAATAACATGCTTGCAATCTCGTTTTTCTCAGTATAGTCTACAATAATATTCTGACTAAGAGTAAATATAAAATATCGCATTTTGGCAACACTCCTCATAGAGGGACTGGATGAACTAATAAGAGCTGCCTTTATCCGGCAGTACGTGAAGGCAGCAACGTGTAGGCGGTTATCCTAATAATTTCCCGCATCATTTGATTTAAAGACACGAAACTACAAACTCCAGGAACAGTTCCCCGAGTTTGCCTGCCGTACAGCCTCCCATATTTCCACTGCACCTCGTGATAAAAAGGAAGAGAACTTTAAGAATAAAACACAAACGGCGCAATGAACTATTAGGCCTGTATGTTTACGTCCCATGTTGTTTTAATACGACTCAACACCGCCATCTAGTGGTATAATGTATGTTTCAATATACAGTACTGAAATTTAATTCACACCTCTGTTGACAGCAGGCCTAGTGTTTGTCTCTGATGAAACTGATTTGTTTATGTCTGGCTAGAATGTTTCATGTAAAAAGTGTATGTGAGAAAATAAGGAAGAGGTGCCAAAATAGTACCGATATAACTGTTTCTGAGCCAAGCAGGGTCATTTTTTTATTGTATGTGTTGAAATCTACTTTATTTTTTACCTGTCATGCATTGTTTGTAAATTGTTCTTCCCCTTCAAGTCCAATAAAATGTTAGTGTGAACTTCACCAGGAGATCAACTTGTGTATTTATGATATAGATATATATTTCAAGTGAAAAAGTTAAGTTTTGAGATATGGCTGAGGACCCGGACAACTTTCTTCACGTTGACCTTGTTTCCATTGTTTCCATTGTTTCAGTTGTTTCATTCAACAATTTGACTTGGATAGGAGAGCCAAAGAAATGGGTCATTAGCCAAATCAGGTTAAGCTGCTCTTACAAAACATGTGTGATATAAGATGTGCTCTATGGCACGAGGTGGAAGTGTTTAAAGTATGAAGTCATACCAGAGACACTTCTGGATCAGCTGGTTTTTGCTCTGGGGATGTCTCAATATGTCAACGTCACAGTTGTGGAAGCTTGATTTCTGCTGCAAAAACTGAAGGAAAAATGTCATTTTTTTTCACTGACCAAAAAAAAATCTTCAAAAAGATTTCTTGATCAAAAAGAAAACTTCTTGTTAGTACATGTTTCTGTGGCTCTTTAAATTTTTCCACATACAAGAATATAGTAGAACAACCAAATATAGCCTGGTGATTTGGGAATTTCATCTAACTGAGTAGTCAACAAAAGCATCAGTGAGATAATGATCCTTAAAATGTTTTTATCATGTATCGCCATTACTTTAACCAGAGTATGAAAACTACAGCACAACTGTGCAAAATGCCCCAAAATATAAACATGTCAAGAATATAAATGGCAGAAATTAGACAAATATTAGTCGTATTATAATGTTACCATTTTAATCTTGTAGGAGTAAACTATATTGTTTTTATGACATAGGTTATATGCATTTCTAACCTGACTCCTTCTGTTAAGGTTTTAGCAACCCACCACATATAAGCAACCCACATTTAAACAATACAATACAAAAGAATATGGCTGACACATGTATATTACTGTATACAAGTAAATGTAAACGCTTATGTACTGTACTTATCTACCGTACTGTGGTTTAAAACCGGTTAACTACAAACAGGTCAAACCAGAAGCCTGTTTACATCATCCAGGTCACTGAGGTCTAAGAGCAGTCTGGCTATTGTTGACAAAGTACTGCCTTTCTGTCTACCTTCAATACATTCCAGCCTCTCTGTCCCTACAAATATCAATAAGTCTTCCAAGAAGCAAAAGACAAGATGCGGCTGTACTTTGCATATGTTCCCTAAAGACCTGCAGGTGTGTGAGGTCACCATTGTTGAAAAGCAAACTCCAAAAGGCAACTATAGCTGAAATCATTACAATAAGCACAATAACTGAAATGATTACTACTGAGATAAGTATTTGTTTAACAATAATTAAATCCAGGCCTATACGAGTGGCTGCCCTTGGCTCAAATGTGGCCCTTTGACAACCTTAATCCCGCCCATTGATCATTTTTGTTAGCAGACTAATCAGCCCATCCATTAGTTATGTCCGTTGCTAAGCGCAAAAGTACATGATTCCATTAAAAAAGAATTTGACACAGGCTGTTAAAGCAGATGGAATTCATGAGAGCCAACGTCAAAGGTCAGACGTAGGGAATGTCAGACTCCTGTCCCTGTGCTCTCTCTCTCTCTCTCTCTCTCTCTCTCTCTCTCTCTCGCTCTCTCTCTCTTATGTCTGGCCCTTCTAATAAAGTAGTTCAATTGGCCTGATGTAAGCGTTGTCAGTGACAACCACAGCCTGTGACCAAATCAGACGCAACTACACAAATGAAACAGTAAAACTTACAGCCGCAGAAATCACAGTAACTGAACTATTTCACGCAGACGTCATCGCAATGTGATGAAAAAGTGAATAACTGTAACTTCTGGCCTTAATAAAGTAAACAATGCTTTATCTTTATCTTTATCTTTATTTATATGGTTTGTTCGACAAAAATGCAGAGCGATTAATCGGTCCTCTGACCTCAGACCGCAAAATACTTCAAGGGACTAAAGTTGTTACATGTCATTTGTCTGTGGCAATTTTTCATATCATAAATTTGTTTTATAACATACCGTCAGCCACTGAAGCTCAGTCTCAGCTCAAATGGATAAGAGCCTCAAAGCAGTTTCTGCATGACTACATTGTAAATTGTATCAATATTTACATGGTGCTTGAAATTGATGTGTAATTGAATTACCACAGATATGAGGTCTCGAAGGCTCCCTAGTTGGTAAAAATGACCATGAATGTCTGCAGAGTGTTTGTGTTCCTGGTCTTTATTTTTCCAATCTTAAAATATATGGGGGAAAAAATCAATCATTAGAAAAATAACCCAGATCAATCACATAAGTGTATATTTTACATTTTTAATTGAAATGTCAGATCACAGTGTGTATTGAGTGTTCCACATTTGGACAGTTGAAGCGGTAAAACCAGCAGGAGGCGTCAATGTGCACATAACAGGCAACTGTACAAGTTGTTCCAAACAGCGGAGTTGCTGTGTCAAATTAAGAGGAAGCAACTATTGAAGAAACACACCAAATGCATTTTATTTCTGAAATGGTTACACTGAGTAATGGCTATTTTATAAACAATCCAATTTAATGTTTTCAAATGTTGATATTTCATATCACATATCGTCCACAATAAGTGTCAGAACGTGAAGGCACTTGGTATCATATTTAAAGCACCAGAGTACAATATAGGGTAATCAGGCTCAGGGCCAGCCTGTGTTGCACGCCTTCCAACTACATGACTCGTGATGCAGTGCTCTCCACACACTCTCACACGCAAGTAGCCTCTGCATTCCGTTCTACCCCGGCTGTCATTGGTCTACTAGCACGCCCGTCATATTTTCCCAACCCGAACTTGCGTGTGATTGGCTGAAAGGGCACCTCCGGCGATAGCACACACGCCATTGGTTAAGAAACTAGGTTAGTGGTCCGACAGGCATGACGGTGAGGAGAAACTGGGTCACCGATCGAAAATCGTTTATGTCACAGCTCTTGGGGTTGCTATTACATATTACCAGCGGCTTCCAATGGATAGACGAATCACATTGGACCTACAGTAAGTACAGAATTAAAAGAAGCGTACGGGGTATCGTTATTGCAGCTTGGTGACGTTGCTTGGTTATAATCCATGATGGATAACGTTATCGTCGATGTTTTCCCAGCGCTGTGGTCATGTCAGTGTGGTTTTCTAGAGCAGGAGGAGGGACGTTAGCTCGCTGGCCAAGTCTTGACAGCTAGCGTTTCTTAGCTAGCAGCTGTATGCTAATATTAGTCAACGGGACTTAACGCTATTATGGACAAAAGGTGGGGATTTGAAAGCGCCCCCGGAGTGTCACTCTAGCTGTAAGTGTTGTCGGCAATCACCGGGGCTCTACGGAAGCTCATGCACGGGTAAGTGCCGGTCCGTGCCTTGTTAAATGTTGACTGAACGTGACCTAAGTGCGAGCGTCTTGGTGAACAATGCTACCAAATGCTAGCACGCTAGCGATGTAAACAGGCCTTGGTGGGTAACTGGCACACCGTTTCTTCGACAGCATCCATCCTGCCGTGGTAACTTCAAAGCCCCCTTCAGATAACACAGTACACGGTGGTTAGGGTTTCGCTATGTCGAAACAGAACAGAGGCTAACATTTGGTTATGAAATATCGTGACACAGTGTTGGCATTGGCAGTGGAAATGTAGCGACCATTCGGTGTGTGCAGTGCCCGCAGTGGTTGCTAAAAGATGAATATGGTCTTGGGGCTTTGGGATATTGGTTATATTGTGCGCCAGGCACAGTCAGTGGCTTTTGTTGTATGCTTTTCAGCAGGGGGTCCCCAAACATGGGCTCATGAATCAACGGGTATTAATGAGGAGGGTTCCAGGAGGTTTCCAACAGGATGAGAAATCGCTGCTTTTTATTGTTATTTAATCTTCTGAGTCATACTTACCAGCATGAGTCCTCACAGACAGTCTTCTTCCGGGGGGTGGGGGGGGGGTCTGTTGTGGATCCATTCCAGGATCATCGATGCGAGAAAAGTCTGGCAATTGTTGATCAACAGTCTGCAGTGGCCTCAGTTTTTTTTAGGGTTATTTTAAGATTTTGATTGCCTTTTTTTTTATTGCCTGGATTGTTTCATGCGCAGCTTGTGTTTTGCAACTTTCAGTAAGAAAATCTTTCTTATTAGTCTGCCTCCAGCACAGTGTTATCAGTAGTTTATGCATTAACCTTCTCGTGACAGGGAAGACGTCCGCTTTGAACTTCAGACTTGGACTTACAAGTGTTATTTTTTACTCATGGACAGGTAGCAGCCAGCATCAGAGTGCTTATCACTCTTGATCGATGTTGCCACGAAGGCATTTAGATAACAGAATCAGCAGGGCTGCACTTCACCATCCTGTGGATTAGTGCTGCAAGTTATGGTTAAACTATCATGTTGGGGTTGTCTTTGGCAGATATTGCGATATGATTCACGATTAGAGGGAATGATCATTTTTGCATCGCAATTTTCATTTTTACTGTGAAAACTCTGACAATAATGATATTTTCACATTTGTTTGGGTCTGTATCAAACAGATATGTCTTCTTACTTATGGAAAATGAGATCTGTAGTTAGGACATGTCTGCTGTTTTGTCATATTTTTACCTTTTCATTAAAATATTTTGGCACTTGGCCATATTGAAGTTTTTGATTACTCTCAACAGTGTGTGTACTGATCCGACCTAATTCTGACTTATAATGTACGATAATATGATTTTTCCCAGTTTGGAACCTTACTGAAACCCAGTTGAGTACGCATTTAGTTCAATAGCACTTGGTCGTATTCTTCTATGGTGATGATATTTTGTTACCGTCTGATGTAGGGTTACCCTAGAGCTGGGTGAGTTTGGTTATTACATTGTGATGACACTTCATTATTGTCTTTTTCTGGTCTCATAAGTGGCCACATCACAGACAAAATTCCCTTTACTTTTAAGACTGTTTATGCTGATTGAAATGAAATGTTTTTTAATCCCATCTACCTATTATTGCTAATAATTGTTTTCTCAGTGTGTTATGGATACTATATATGCAAAGTATTGTGATATTTGATGGTTGCTGTCTGTATCACTCAGCTCAGTGACTGCCACGGGGGATGCAAATTGTGTATAATGATCAATCATTAATTGATTTATTATCAAAAATACAAAAATCCATCTTTACTTTAAGACTGAAGTAATTTAGGTCATTGACTCATATATTTGTACAAAACCTTGCACATCCACACAGGTGTTTTCAGTCATTCGGGCTAATTGGAGCTTGAACTTGTACAAGTTGAACTAGGCAAACCTGTGCTGCCATTTAGGTGTGGTAACCAAAGCCTGTACTGCCATCAGACAAGATGTCGTTAACCGAAATTGATTTGCTTGGTGATGTGAAAAGCAGGGAGGATAAGAATGTATCTTGGGCAGGGTTATGAACATGACATGCGGGAGCTAGCATGACTACCAGGCTAACAGCATTAGGCAAGCGGCAAGGTGGAAATTCACAGGTGAATTTGCATGATACAAACAAGAACGGATCAATTCATGACAGGAAAGGATATGTCTGACTCTCTTCCTCAGTCAAATAAATGGGGAAAATATTTTAATGTGATTGTACCTTCAGGAAAATAAATGGACAATTTGTTCCATTCTAACTTGCTGTCAGTTAACTGAGCTTTTCAGTCTTTGTGCTAGGCTAAGTTAGGCGGCTGTTTGTGGTTGCTTTGCATTCCCTGTGAACAGACATGGCATTGGTATCCATGTTTTTCCCCAAATTTCCCCAAATGTTTGACTATTAAGTCATGAAGGAAATCTTACAGATATTTATAGGCATATACCTGGGTCACAGATGACTTGTATGCTCCTTGTAATTTGTGGTTAAAACTTTGGTTGGTCGGAAAAATGCAGCAGTCATGGTGAACTTGTTAGATTGAAGAGCTGCAAGGTGAAAGGTTCTTTAGTTTGGATGAACTCGCACTTCTAACACATCATCAAGGTAAACAGCACCTTCGACTGCGCCATTCCTGGCAAATGGAAAACCACAGGCTCTTTCCAAGGTAGCCCTGACACACCTATCCAGAGTGGAGCTGTTTGGAAATTTTGCAGAAATGCAACTGCTTTGCGGGTTTGTTGCTGGGCCGTCTAGAAACCAGGGGGGTGGTTGAGACTCAGAGTGGGGTTACGTCTCAATGGACGCACGTCCTAATAGGCATGGCTTCATCTTCCCCCCCCATGATTCCTGTGCTGGATGGCCCGGGTCCCTGTTCTGTGGTATCTTCTTGCCGTGGGATGGTGATGTCGGAGGCTTGGCTGCCGGTGATCCTGTGAGGAAGGATGGTGGAGAAAGAGGGGGTCTGGGGGGGAGGGTTATAAGAACTTGAGACGAACAGGGGAGAGATGGCTTGGCTTACCTATGTAGGTCTCATGGGTGGTGGAATCGGGGCGGCGGAGATGGTTGAGTTGATTAGGCGCAGGTGATGAAAAGCGGGTGGTTAGGTTGATGGGATGCGGATGTTTTGATTGGCTGGACCTGGGAGGCAGGTTGGCGAGAGGAGTGGCGTGGTCCAGTTACTGAACCTTAGTTATAATTACTCCATTTGCTGACGTAGGATCCGTACAGCAACATCATCATCAAACCAGAAGATGCAAATCCAAAACATGCACTTGTAGAGCTCTGTTGTGGTATTTGCATCATCCTGCTTCCCTCTAGTCCACAGCCACTGTGTTCAGACGTTCAAACATTTTAAAACATTCCATCTTATAGGCAGCGTATCCAGAGGTACATTCAGTTGAACAATCTAAAATGTCCTCCAGGAGGAGGGGAGCAGCATAGGCAGTAATGAATAATCATACCCATGGAGCCCTGCCAAGTCGAACAAGGCATGTAGTCTATTAGCTGTTAAAGCCACCGTTCTTGGCCTTGCGCTTTGTTTGAACAGATCAAACTCATCCTTATCCAAAAATAATCACAGATATATGTGTTACTTTCGAAGTACTGGGAGAAACTCTTAGGAAGTCCATGTATTGGACTGAAATGATTCCAGTGTGACCCCTTGTGCTCAGGTCACTCCAGCCAGTTTAACTTGACCAGGGGCCTAATCAGAACGATTAACTAAAAATACCTTTGTTGGTGTTCAGGGACTTAAAGCGCTTTCTGGCCGTGAGCAGCTGCTGGCTCTGTATTTTGAATTGACAGAAGCAAGATGCAATACCGCAGCAGTGGCCCCGAGCTGCCTCTTATCCCATGAGCCTATACAAGACAGGCTGTCGCTACCCACTGTCCACCTAGTATAATCTCAACGTGTAGTTAAACACAGCAGATTGTAGCTTAAAATAGAGGAAATGGTAAGCAGTATGGCATAATAACTATAGCAAGATTTGTAAACAAGTATAATAAATGTTTATAAGGGGTGTGTGGTGCATGAAATTCACAGTTTGGTATGTATCTTAGTTTTGGAGACATGGTTTCAGAACATAGAGGAAAGAAGAAACATTTTTTGAAAGTAACACTATTGTCATTTATTTAGAAAAACTGTTAACAGTCTTGACAATAAGATAATAAGATCTAAAATACTGGCATAATGTCTGTCTGTTAGAAAAAATGCTCCACAACTGAGTTGTAGTAGTATAATACACTGCCCAGCCCCAAAAAACTCAGACACAATTTCTTTTTTTGACCACTTTTAGCTTTGATTACAGCACACATTCGCCGTGGCATCGCTTTGATAAGCTTATGCAATGTCATACCATTTATTTCCGTCCAGAGTTGCATTACTCTTTCGCCAAGATCTTGTATTGATGATGGAGAGTCGGGCTGCTGCGTAAAGGCTTCTCCGGCACATTCCAAAGATTCTCAATGGGGTTAAGGTCTGGAATCTGTGGTGCCAACCCTTGTGCGAAAACGATGTCTCATGCTCCCTGAATCGCTCTTTCACATTTTGAACCAGATGAATCGTAGGATTGTCATCTTGAGAAGTAATCAGAGAAGAAAAAATCCATTGATGGACAAACAAATCATTCAGTATATTCAGGTAGTCAGCTGACCTCGTTTTTGGGCACATAACATTGCTGATCTAGACCTGACCAACTGAAGCAACCCCACATCATAACACTGCCCCAACAGGCTTGTATGGTAGGCACTAGGCATGATGGGTACATAACTTCATCCGCCTCTCTTCTTACACTGATACGCCCATCACTGGGGAACAGGGTAAATCTAGACTAATCAGACCACATGACCTTTTTCCATCGAGTCCAATCTTTATGCTCCCTAGCAAATTGAAGCCTTTTTTTCCCGACCTAAAGTGGTTTTAGTCACTACAGTAATTATCCAATTGAAAGCTCTTACCTATTTGCTTAGGTAAATCCAGGTTGTGTGTAACTCCTACACGAGTTAGGGGTCTGAAATTGCAGTGAGAGGTTGCCTGACCGCTGTCGGGGGAAGGACATGCCTTCATTCGGTTTTTGTCTTCTAAGGCTAATCTACACATTCGGGTGATGTGCGTAAATGACCGGGCATGTTTGAAACGTGTCCACAGACTTTTCTGTTGAACAATGTCTGCATACGGCTAGTGTCCAATCCACTAATCTTTGTATATATTTGCTGTAACTAACCAGGAAATTGTAAAAGCTAACGCACAGTGGATCATTGTAGGACCATCCAGCTGTGGTTTCTCATTTGTTCTTGTCATAAAGATAGCAGCAACACCACTTGAGTGTGGCTAATCTGCCTAGCTGTGTCCAACAACTGATGCAGTGCCAAAAAAATCCCTACTCTAATTACTGTTCTGCACGTGCAAGTTCATAAATAGACTATTTTGACAGCTACTGTTTGGGTTACAGGACATATCAAGTCAAGGAATTTGCGTCCTGAACCTGACATCATGTACTGAAAGGTTCAGAATGAGTACATGTTCCGTTACACCCCTGATGTCAGTGATGTTCAGGAAACTCTGATAGGACTAAATTCGGCTCCTGTATTGTATGCCATGGTTGCACAGTGAGCCGCGAAAGTTCAACCATCCTAACCTCTGAAGGTCACTGCAAGGACAGTTAACTGCTCACTTTCTGAGAGCAGCTTAAAGTTATTCAGGTATCAGTATGTTTTAAACATGACTGTATTGCAGTAACTGGGATACTGGTGCTGGGGGCAGAATATTTTGATGGTTTTGGTTTTTGATTTTGTTGCCCTGTGATTTCCAACCTTGCCCTCCTAGTACGGAAGCTGCAGTCTCATTTGGCATTTCAAATGCACACTGACCTTGTTATTAAGAACACTGATGGGGAATTTTGAGAGTTGTTGCAGTGTGAAACAAATGGTTCAGGAATCGGCTGATGTAAACTGTGAGTGGGTGTTATTGGCTGTTCATATTTGGCACATACATTGCATGGAGTCAGCGGTTCCCTTGTATACATTTTGATTATTGTTTATTAAAATGATTGCCTCCGCTGCTTCCGAATTTTATGAAATGCCACGAAGTCGCAATTACAAGACACTGCCGAGCTCCACTGAACCAAACGGTAAAATGACTGTAACACCACAACAATGAGCTCAAAGACACTAAAACGCTCTGTAGAGCTGCAGAGCCAGGTGATAATTATTCTCTGGGTTAATTAGTATGAGTGTCACACTTTCCATTACAGTTATTTGTCGCATTGTTAATTTAAGTGCAGCTTTAAAGAGGCTAAACCTAACAGAGTCCGACCACTCTGTAAAAAAAAAAATGTGTAAAAATTGCAGCAGGCCAAGTTCTAACACAAAACATAATTGCTTTTCCGAATCCTTTCGTATCGTTGCCAAATGAAACGGTTGGGTTTTCATTTAAACACTTGTTACGCACATTACTGCTCGAACAGCTAAGTATGTGAAGGCTTGAAGAGTGGTCATCAGAGTTTTTTCGTGTAACACAAAACTCAGCAACCTACAGTAAAGTTCAGTCATCTTCAGTGTTGGTTCATGTGACTACACAATCGTGGGAATCATCTAAAAAAGATTCCAGCTATTATAAGCAAAGAGGTCGAGTGAGCCAATGTAGCATGACTACATTTGTGCATTCTACATTGGGCAGTGGCTCTGCGGCACAGCCATTCACGGATAATTGTGGACAAATACAATTAACTTCCAGTCTAATTATATGTAGGTGAGATTTTCTTTGATTCTGTTGCATGATCAAAGCTCATATCGTAGTTTAATGAATCCATCTCATCCAATGAATTGGATGTGATGGATTTAAGGGTGCGGTTTGTCATCCTCTCCACTGCTTGGGGCTATGTTTGTTATTATTTCTGTAAAAGTAAAAAAAAGTGAATTGATTGCACAACTCCCCTTTAGTCATAAAGTTTTGGGATATTGGTCAATATTGGTATCTAGCCTGATGTCAATAAAATCTTTTCCCACGTCTCCTAAACTATTGGTCAGGGTACAAGGTTTGTCATGTGTGAGATTAGGATGCTGACTTGCTGCCTGGATGTTTCCTTGCTTCATGAACGGGGCCTTACTGGCTGCTTCCTGACTGTGTGAGTGGGTGGAGAGTGTAGAACAGGGAATGGCTTGCTGACTCACTGATGAAGTAGAAGTAGGTGGTGGATGGAAATTGAGGCTGGCTGGTTTTGAGACCATAGAGACTGGCTGACCCAGTTTCCACTCCAGCACCAGTTCCTTTCAGTGTTCAGTCATGACATAGTGGTTTCCCCCTTCTCGCCCAGAGCTTTGTCCCAGTAAAAGAGCTCACCGGGCCTGTCCTGACCTACTCTGCTGCTTCAACAGTGCTTCTTGAGCTTTGCATTTTGTTGTAACCGCACATTAAACATTTAGATGGCTCACCGCCGTGTTTTGTTTTTCAGCACTCTCACAGGAATCAATGTTTGAGACTGGCTTTGATTGTGTCATTATTTTTCCTTGATAAAGATTGTTCAGTCTTAAGGTTAAGGCTGGATTGTGTACATGTAATTAATATTTTCTTGTTTGTCTGACTTTTTTAAGGGAAGACTGACATAAATAGTTAGGTAAATGAGAAAATACTCAACAAATTCAACCGTGAAAATAATCATTCAGGAGCTTGAAGGGTGGTATCTTGGAATACAAACAAGTAGGTAAGCTTATAGCAGCCAAACAGAGTGATGGCATAACAGTCTGATGTTAGATGTCTCCTTATTACACAATATGAAGAATAACTAGCTCTACTTTGCCATAATAAAACAGTGCTGCGCCTTCCATGTCCTCTACATGGATCAGCAGGTGAGGATGCTGACGGTTCACCTCAGTCTGTTAGCGTCATGTAGGCACAACAGGTGCCTCATTAAAAGCCATTTTACAGGGTTTAAAAGGAATCGGCTGGAAACACTAGAAATTTAGTAGGAGTCTGTGTTTTCAAGCAAACCACATGGAGCTAATGTTAGCTTAAGAAGCTAGCTACACTTGATCATTTCTGCCAGTTGTCATTTTAGCTGATAAAAACAGTGCTCACAGGCTCTGAATGAGAGTCAGAAGTTAGGCCCACTGAGAATTTTGAAAACAGTGTAGGTTTTTCAAAACTGAAAGCTTGACGGCCCCTAGCATGGCTTTCTTACAGCCATCACTGTCAGAACCAGCTGAGCTGTCAGCAGCAGTTCCTGAAGCGCTTTTGCAGCCTGTTACGGGCTTCATGTCTTCTCAGAAACCCTCTAAAACGAGAAGGACTAGAGAGGAAAAGTGCCAAAACCTTTTTCGCCTTTGTGTCTTCTAAGTCATCGGTTCTCAACGTGTGGGTTAGGACCCCCAGTGGGGTCGGGAGATCATTTCCAGGGCTCACCAGATGGTTGTGGGGAAAAAAATCAAATGACATATTTTAGCATGGGGAATGTTTTTTTTTACATTATATTGCCCGTGCCAGTGATATAATAAAAATAGATTTAGAGTGTATTTGTGAGGTCGCAAAAGCGAAAGGTTGAGAACCACCATTCCAAGTTGGAGGTAATTCATTTGGAACGTATTCACATGTTTTTAAGATCAGAGGTAATTCTGCTATCAGAGAACTCATGAATGGAAGAGATAACAAGTTACCAAGAAGGGAATTGTGAGTAAGATGTTCAAGTGTTAACATCAAAGAGCAGTAACACGCAAATTCAGGTTTGCATACAAGCGGAAACCGAGAATGCATTTAGCTGCTAGTTAATGCAGTTTCAGGAAGTGATCCAATTAGCCCAGATTCAGTTCTGACGGTTTTCAGGTCAGCAGGAGTGAGCATAAGGTGTTCTTCTGTTTCTGTGTTCCATATTTTGCTTTCAGTCAATTTGTGTGATGTTGTGTGTTTATGTGGTGTTGTTCATGTTTTCTGATGTATTACATTTTGTCCGTGAAAGGTTAGATTCACACCTGACTGTTCTCTTTGTCTCTCCCCAGGTGTAGACAGGACGCACCAGCTGCTTAAGGATCAGATCATATTGGTGCAGATTGACCACGTCAAAGTGGATGAAAGTAGGTCAGCCTGAATCGAACCAGACTCAGACCAGATCAGAACGGAGCAGACCAGCCTGATCCGGACAATACCAGGCCCGTCTCGGAGACCTGTTCCAGTTTCCTATCCAGGTGAGCGAAGCGACCCCGCTCTCCATGCACAGGCTGCTCCCACTCATATTTCAGAGAGCTGAATTTGAACCGGCGAAGGCTGCCCACTTATCCTTATGCATGAGTGTGACTCATGTAAAGAACTACCTCCGAGTTGAATACATGAACTGAAAATGAAGACGGTTTTACATATTCATCCTCCGACGTTTAGGGTCATGGAATGAAAGCTCGCCTTCCCTGAAAACAAGTAATCCCCTCTGGTGCTGTCGCATTCTGCTCGGATGATTCTGAGCAACTTGTATCAGAAGCTTGACGGTCATTGTTTTTTTTCTTTTTTAGTCGGATGTTTTTAAATAGGTGGATTTTTGTTACCCTCCAGAGTGAAGAAAAAATCCATCACTGAACAACCATGTGTTTGTGGAAATACACAATCAAATTTCCTAACAGCTGAAATAAGCTACCGTAGTCGGAATTGCAAAGTTTGCAAGATTGCAAAGTAATACCCACTAGGGACTGTGTAAGTAGGTTTCCATCTCCATTATACATCCATATATCTTTGAGTCTGACAAGCCATGAAAGCCCACTGCTGTTAATCCATGCGGCTGGCTGGTATTTACCAATACTGGCAAGTAAGGAGCTTTATGCTGACTCATCTGTGAGGCTCATGTACGGCAGCTATTTGTCCAATCAGTATTGTTTTTAGACCACCACTAGGTCAATATCTGCGTTATAATATAACATAATATAAGTGTTAATGACAAAAATGGGCAGTTTAAGTAAATGTGTTGTGTCCTCAGTGGTTTTTCTCTTCAACAGACTTGTCATATATTACTTTAATACACCATTAGTTATGTTTCCACGCACACATCGAGTACATTGTACTACAGGGCGTGTCGGTAAGCTGTGACATCACTTTTGGGTGTGGTTTCAGGTGCTGCAGAGAACACGTCTTGTTCAAAGGTGAAACAGACTTAAAACTAATAAGCAGAGATGGCGGCAGTGAAACACCACAAGCATTTTTGTTGATACGACAGGCCAATAGAATAATGCTTTTATCAGCGCACATGGCACAAAATTGTCCAGGCAAGTGTCATTCAGTGAGCTCACATCATCATCATCTCTTGACGAGGTTAATCTACATAAAAAATGGTGAGATTCAGTGGAGAAAATACCAGTTAATACTCTTCTGGGCTTAAATAATGGATTTGGAACACACGTGACATATTACTATTACTAATGAAATAAGATAAACGTCGTTCATGTAACTGATATGGCGTGACCTAAATCTCCTTGGAGAATAATAACCATGACATGCAGTATTTCTATAGATGAAGTTACTGAGACAACCGTGGCTTCCTGTTTATTCTTCCTCCACATTTGACCTAGATGGCTTGCTGTTTGCCGCGTGTGTCCAGGCAACTGTAACTGTGTGTCTGTGTTTTCTTTCTTTTTCTTTTTTTTTCTCCTTAAATTTGAAGTCTTTGCATTTTCAGAATGACAGTTATTTGTAAAACGTGATGTCTTTGTTTGTTCACAGTTGAGGGCTCCAGAGTGGATGGAAGGAGATGATTTTAACACAGACGCTGTGATGAACATCTGTGGTGAGTGTGATGTCATAGTGTTCTGCCTTTTAAACAGGGACACTCCCGGTTACAGCAGCATGTGTTGTTGACCCACCCTCAGGGAGGACGTGTATTATCCTCGATTTCCTTCCATGTGTCAGTTCTCTTAATTGTTCGGGAAGATTTATTTTGTCTTCACCCCGAAAACTTGTGTCTGCGTGCCCGGCGCTCGCCTGACTGTAGAGGCCGCTTTAACTCTTACAGGGATTCCTTATCACCCAGTTCTGCAATCGGTAAAGAGAACATGACTAACCCTGCACATGTTTTGGTTATTAGTGGACAGTTTATTTACATATTTGAACGGGCACCCCTTTCGCTCAACAGCCCCTCATGATTCATACTAGAGTGCTGTCGGATCCAGTTCCCTTTTGCACGTTGTCTTTAGAGCGAGTGTCCATTGTATGTTATTTACATTTCTTCTGTTGACCTGTGTTTTCATCGATTTCCATAGAAACCATCAGCGCTGCCCTTTTGTTTTTCAGTTTTCTTTATCTGTTGACATCAGAGCTTGCACACTTCATGTTTTGTTGCCATGTAAACAAAATTACAGGAAGTGTGTCTTCAGAGAATATCACACCTTTGATTTTATCGCCACAGCTAAATGCTTTTACCTTCCGTCAGTAGGACGACATTTGTCAGATATTAAAAAACACCTCTGCCCCATTCATCTCTTACCGACTCAACTAAAAAAGGCAGTTAAGAATGTCTTGGCTGAACAATCAAGGTTATTTTTTTGCCTTTGCTCTGCAGAGGACCTAATGGCAGACCAAAGGATGGACATCTCGTCTACAATGACTGACTTCATGTCCCCCAGCTCCACTGACCTCATCTCCAGCTCCATCAGCACACCTGGCATGGACTACACCCGGAAGAGGAAGGGCAGCTCCACAGACTACCAGTAAGGACACGGGGAAGGAGAGAAAAGAGGGAAACGAACAATAGGGAACAGATGGAGCGAGAAATGATGACAGTGAATGAGGATGAATGAAAAGAAAAATGATCCTTGGAAAAAGGCAAAGAGAGAAAGAAAGGAAGAAATAAAGGAACGAAAGAAAGACAGAAATAAAGATAGAAAGGGGGGGATAGACAAAAAAGAGAGAGAGAGGAAAAAGGGAGATGAAAAGAAAGACCGAAAGAAGGAAAAAAAGACAGAATGAATGACGGAAGGAAAGAAAAGGAAAGCGCTGCCTCATTGACTTCATAACTGACGCAGAACCAAATTTCATAATTTACCTTGCTTTAGTTGTTGTGACTGTGCAGTGCCTGTCACAGTCCCTACTGAAAATATGTGCACTATTAAACACCGTCACCTTTCTCATTGTACATAATCACATTTCTCAGTACCTCGATGGCAGAAACTAATTGTTAAATTTGTCTTTCCTTGCAGAATCGATGGCTTCTCATTTGAGTAAGTTCAAACATGACTGGCTCTTAATAGATTTCAGCAGAGTTTAATTTATCAAAATCTGAAATGTCCCACGATTGATTTTGCACCATGAAATATTGAATTGACTGAAAACAAACCTACTGAACCCAGTGAACCATTAAGTGCTGTAAACCCTCCTTTGACTGTTCTTTGTCTTCTCTCCTCAGTGACATGGACCCAGACAAAGATAAACTGGGAAGGTAAGAGGCCATCATTACCATGGTGATAAAGCGGGTGCTTGAATCTTCATGATTGTTGTATTTCCTGCAGTTGTATACAGTTCCCTGCTGCTCAGATGATCCAGTTTCCCTTTTAAATGATCAAATCATAGGAAACATATTTCCTCACTTAGTACAGTAACCCTAGTGATATCTATCAAGCAGATCGTTTTGGTTTATTTGTCCAAGATCCATCTCTGGAGATGTCTAACGGTAAACCAATACAATCAAGCGGAATGGAATTAGTTTGCGGCACTCACATGATTGGAAAATTACATTTAAGCTTTACAGAAAATCTCTCTTCTGGTTACTGTGATGAGTCACAGACCTCACAGTCAACAGTTCTCAGTGGGCATACTCTCTTCTGACTGTATGAAATCTGTAACAGACCTTTTTTGCCGACAACCCTCTAGATCTGAAAAATACTTACATCTAAATGAATTAGGAATTTTTAGGATTTTCTTTTTTATCTCAACAATCACAATTGCCTTTATTTTGTCAATTCACGTCGTACCTTAACATTCCATCTTTATTTCTGCCTGTACAGCTCAGGGAACTATGTGCCCTTACATAGAAACTTGCGTGCTTCAATTATGCAAATCATTTATTTTCAGGAACACAGACTCATAAAGTCATAAACAGGCTTTTTGAACAGAGTCATTAATATAGGTTTGCTGAATGTGACTTGAAACGTCAGCACAAGCAACAAAGGAAAACTATACTCTCTTCCAGTAGAGCGCATACATTTACCAAGGCCCGACAGCCCCCTTTAATTCAATCCAGCCTAATCCAATATCAACTCAATAGTCCCGTGTCACTCTAAATTGAAACCACCCATAACTGCTAAACCATAACTGAAGCTCACAAGATCTATGATCCACATCAAATCGTACTCTATTATAGATACCAGCTGGCTAAATATGCCAGATGTTTTTCATCATGATCCATGCAAATTTAACAAAAGTGTGGAAACATCTCCAATGTTAAAGACCGTGAGAAAAAAAAAAAATCCTGGATCCCTTTTCTTTATCCAGATACGCACCAAAAGTTAATGGGGTCTATTCTTGTCCAAGACCCATTCTCCATCCAAGTTTAGTGTAAATCCGTTAAGTAGTTTTTGTGTAATCCTGCTGACAAACCAACCAACCAACAACTGGACACGGCTGAAAACATAACCTCCTTTACTGAGGTAAAAAGTCTGTTAAGGAGACAGAAATGTTCTGCTGCAAGTGACAATGAATTCACCTCTTTTGTATTGGTTCGTAAGCAGCGATCTCAAAGATGGATATCTCACAATATGGGCAAATAAAATTGTACATTTGGTAAACTGACGTTTTAAGATGAGTTTGAATGGTTTCAAAGAGACACTGGACAACTGAAGCCTTTTGATAAAACTCTATTCTCACAGCTGAAAACACGCTAAATGTCACTCTTCATATCTGGAAAAAAATTGAGAAACGGTGTGAGAGTCTTTTGTAGTGGGTGTGCGGTGGAAACTCTCCTCATTGTTTGAATAGCAGTGCGTCAGAGAGAGAATGCAAACAGGTTTAATCAAAAATGACGTCATGTAATGTGTCACAGCAGTCAACAGGCTGTACAGTCAGAAATAACCTCGGAGCATTACGCTTGTTGCATAAGCTTTGATGCCGCTAAACCACCAAATGAGGTTGGTTACAGAACCTGTGAGGTTAGCCGAGGCCCCACTCCCTCCCTCCCTTCCCTTCCCATCATCTCTCCCTCCCTCCCTTCCTCCTCCTCACTCTTTTTAATACTTCCTGCCCCTTAAATTTAAACCTCAAACCTTCAAGTTTTATTCTTCCTCTCTCTAATATTTCTCTGTTTGTCTTTGCAGTGACCAGCAGGGCCGGATTAAGAATGCCAGGTATAAAAACCTCTCTCTTTCTCCATGTCTCATTTCCCCCCTGCCTTCTAATCTCTTTTACATGAATTAAATGTCACCCTGCCTGATTGGGGACAGAGGGAGCTTTGTGTACGTTGATAATAAGAAACTTTATACATTGAAGTGTATAGATCCCAGCATTATGTGGAACTAAGGGCCCGTAAGAGCATACCAAATGGCTAATGGCGAGCTCACTTTCCCTTGCTTGTCAAGCGTTCTCCCCTCAGTCGTAGTCGATGAAGGCAGGACAGACGAGTCGGATGTGTTTTAACGGTCCAGACTCAACAACAGAAATGCCATTTCATCTTCAGAGAGCGGTGTTCTTAGCTCTGAGCTCGCTGATTTATATCACGTTAGATAAGACGGTGATGTGATGGATAATCTGCAGCGCAAGAATGCAGCCCATCGAAGAACGACCGTCTGATTTTGCATTCCTGCTAGGATTCTGTCGTTTATATACAACAGGTGACATGCCACCAAAACGACTTTTATTTTTTTTTATCTGGATTTATCACAGCGAGATGGGGAAAAATAGATTTTTCAGCGCGCACCATCGCCATCTGTTAACGTCTGCTGCTTCTTCTTCCTCCACAGAGAGGCTCACAGCCAGATCGAGAAGCGTCGCAGGGACAAGATGAACAGCTTCATCGACGAGCTGGCGTCGCTGGTGCCGACCTGCAACGCCATGTCCCGCAAGCTAGACAAGCTGACAGTTCTGCGTATGGCCGTCCAGCACATGAAGACACTCAGAGGTTAGGATTAACTAGTAAAGTTGCTGAATACAGGGGGGGGTGGCTCGATGAATGGGAGTAATAGGAAGCTGTGGTTGGGACCATAAAACGACTAGTAAAGAGTCTGTCAAGAAGTGAAATTGGATCTTAATTTAAAACAGGTTTTAAAGCTAGCTGAAACATCTGCAAAAATATGGATGTTGATTTCCTGAAAATAATACTGCCAACATACTACTGGATATTCATTCTGTGTACACTATCGAAAAAGTAAAGTAATAAGGTTATTTTTTTGCCACTTGATATTCCATTCTTCCTTGCGCATGTCCAAAGAAAAAAAAAAAAACACTTCTAGGACAACACAGCTGGATTACTGGTAGCCTCCAGCTTCACTCCAAGACTCTTGTCTTGTGTGTACAAAGATACAACCGACTGGTACCAGAGGTTGTTTTCATTAATTACTTCGAGAGGAGAATTCACTCATATCAGAACTGATCATTAAGTGATTTGTACAGAAAAAAGGGAAGCCTATTCCACTCTGATGCGTTGTATTTGTAGTCTGAAAACAGAGCAGACCAACCGCAGTGTTATGTGACAGTGGATAATAAGGAGTTATTTTAAACACAAATTTAAAAGCTTATCAATTATAAAATCCTCTGATGAGTGATGAATACCCTAACCTTTTAAAGAAGAATTTGAAAATATAAATAACAGCTGTCGGGGCATAAAACCAACGCTCTGCTGACCTTTACAAATCCAGATGTGTTAGTCTAACATTTTCAGAGCAGTCAGTGCTGAAAAAAAATCATTAAATCAAAAATTGAATTGAATTCTGGATTTCCTCTTCTACTATCCTGCTATTCATGAATGGAACAATCTGATATAGAGCTACAGCGAATCACTTATAAAATAAATCATAAATTGACTGAAATTGATCAACAACCCCACTGACCGTCTGCAGCACAGGTTTAATACGTGTTAACTGTCGTGTGCAGGTGCATCCAACCCGTACACAGAGGCCAACTACAAGCCCTCCTTCCTCTCAGATGACGAACTGAAGCACTTGATACTAAGGGTGAGTGCGGTGCGAATGATCAGGCATGCCACACTCACTGATACACAAACAGACCATGTAGCACAACACTTTCCTCACCATGCCGTCTGTAACATTCTCAATTGACTGTTTTTTCAGTTTTTATTCAGTTTACCTTTTGATTTCATCAGTAATCAACAGTTTGTCCATTAATGATGATGCTCAAAACATCAAGCTATATATTACAGATATTAAACTATGTAATATCTGTGATATATCTCCTAATATCACTTTCTTTATGAAGAATGTATTTATGAAGCAGCCCTTATTTATCCCATTGTTTTTGTTGTCTTGGATAATGCAGGCTGCTGATGGCTTCCTGTTTGTAGTCGGCTGCGACCGTGGAAAGATCCTCTTCGTTTCTGAATCCGTGTACAAGATTCTCAACTACAGCCAGGTACGCCGCCGATGGTGTTTGTGCATTGGAGTGAAAAATAGAAAGCCGTGTGTGCTTTTTACTCAAAAGGCTGCCGTTGATTTGTAGCCGCCTTCAGATATCATCAAATCCACTCCGCCGTGAAGGACGTAGCGTGTCTCATATTTGAAACTCTCTCCTTTGTTAGATGTTATGCAAATGACGCTTGTGCTCGTAGTGGTGACCTTGTGTTTCCTGAAAAGATCGTTTAAAAAAGGATTCTTCCAAATCAGCAGAATTTCAACACCGTGAATAATCTAATTCAAGCAGCAGATGATCACAACTTTTTCACTAGAGTTGGAAATTCTGTCTCAGCAGTTCAGTTCTGGATTAAAGATTTAAGTTGCCTCGCAGTTTCCTAGAAAGTTTGCAACATCAACTAATTTAAGAATTAGGAAACGCAGCACGGACCTCAGAGATGTCAGCATTTGAAGCTGTGTGTAGAAGTCAAAGTTTGCTGCTTCTGTACTTGTCCATATTGTTTTTTCTCTCCTCTCACATCATTCCCTCTGTTCTCTCTTTGTCTCCGACTTACCTGCCGTCTCCAGAACGACCTGATAGGTCAGAGCCTGTTCGACTACCTTCACCCCAAGGACATCGCCAAGGTCAAAGAGCAGCTGTCCTCCTCCGACACCGCCCCGCGAGAGAGGCTCATTGACGCTAAAAGTATGTCGTGCGACATCAAGGATCAGGTTTTTGCTGATCTCTCGTGTTCCCTTCCCTCCGCCCTCATCTTACATCTTAATCTGTGGTGTCCTTATAATAACAGGGGAAAGTGTAGACGTCGGCAATCTCAAGGCTGCCTTCTGACGTCAGCACAAGTATTTATAGTGAATTTCGGCTCCTAGTTGTGTTGTCTATTGTTAGTCATTTTAAACTTAAAATAAAACTGCTTTGCTGCAGCTTTACAGCTCTGTTGTGTGTACTTTGAAGCAAAACTAGGACACTGACAGAGTATTAAATGGGTACGTTTGTTAGTGCGGCTAAAGATTCAGCTTCTGATACCAATATCTATTGTGAACAATAGCATGATTTGATGATCTTCTATGATATACAAGCTTAATTTTTTTAAATTTGGCAAAAAGAATTGTACAAAGCAGTGATGGAAGACTGATTTGATATTACTAAAAGCAAGTAAGAAGTTTTGACAATGAAATGGTGAAAAATTGAACCTCCCGACAGGAGACCAGGGGCTATAAATAGTCTAATACGTTTTCTTAATGGAAAAACCGGTGGGTTTTTTTTATAACTGCTCACACAGCTTGAGGAAAATGGGTGAAATGGGCGTCATTGAAGACTTAAAATGGAGGCAGTGAAAGTCTAAAGAATAATCGAATTTGGCTACAGGTCTGTAGAAGGTGTCAGACAGATGGAGACATTATCAGAATGGGTTTTTCTCCCTATGTTATTTTTGTGTGATTGAGAAGGGCGACACAGGAAGAACATTAGAGACAGTAAAAATTGTTTTTTGAAAGCTTTTGACTGGACATGAATTATGTATATATATAAAATGTAATATTGTCAGTGTGTTAACTGTATCGCGTGTGTTTGTGTGTATTTGCAGCTGGCCTCCCGGTGAAGACAGACATCGCCCCCGGCCCATCTAGACTCTGTTCTGGAGCCAGACGGTCGTTTTTCTGCAGGATGAAGTGCAACAGGCCCTCAGTCAAAGTAGAGGACAAAGACTTTCCCTCCACCTGCTCAAAGAAAAAAGGTACAGCAGCACTGTTCTCCTCAAACATGAATGAAGATGAGAATTAACCGCAGTCCTCCTCCTCCTCCTGCCCTCAAATGTAAGCCTGCCTTTCAGGCAGCCCTCTTGTCGCAGCTTTGTGCTTCTCAAAGCGTCTCCCCGTCAGTTTTCATCTCGAGTGCCAGTCAAGGGCTCCTCTCTACCTACAGCCTTTTCCTCACGTATTTAGACACTGTTTTTTTTTAATGCTTCCAGCCTTCTAATGAAAGCGAAAGCCCTGATTTCCTGCTGTTCCTCTCGTTCTATTTTTAGGGGCACATCCTTATTAGAACCAGGAATCCCACCTCAGTGAGCACCAGAGCATCTGCATTACAGAACCGAGGAAGTTGGCCTCTTTAAGTCGATACGCTTATGAATGCATTTACTTAACCCATATTTAAAAGGGTGAGGTTGAATTGTCACCTCATTATTCCTTTCCTAAACGCTTCTCCTTAACCCCGACGGTAAAAGTCATGCTGTCGAGGAAGGATGGAGGAGCGTTCATAAGGATTTAGGAAAAACTGCTGTGCTGAGAGCATCCAAATGCGCTTCCACTCGGCTGTGTGCACATGTAGTGTGATGCAGACTCACAGCAGAGGGAGAGAGAGAAGACAAGAGAGGTGAGGGGCGAGAGAGAGGCGTCGTTGATATGAACCGAAATGTTAACATGATATAAAAACTTAGTTTGATCATGAAGACTAATGTTACATTTATACTTTTTACTCTGTGCATCCTCGATAATGAAGCACGGGCGTTATCATTGGCTGAACTAGACCGAGCTGGTCGTGGGTCTCATCTCTAACCCCATCCAGGCGGCGTCTGTCTCTCCCTCATCATCTCATAGCATTTTTCATGCGTTAGTTCCACGTTGTTGACTTTGACATTGCTGTGGCATACAGTTCTGCTGTCTGCTGTACTGTAAAACATCCTCAGATTACAGCAGCATGATCGTATGAAAATAACGATAATTATGATCTGATCACGAGCCTGTGTAATGTAATGGCTTCGGAAAACCAGCGCGCAGCGAAACACAATGAAATGATGACTCGATGGTGCTTTATTAGTTAGAGCTGATACAGGTTTAATGTGAGACGTTGTTTGTTTTTGTGAATGGCCGAATGGTGCGCCGATTTAAATGTTGCTGGCCTTAAGGAGCTGTCGGACAGAATGATCTGCTTCTCTTTCATGAAGGATGGTCACTTCTAAAGGAGATACTAAAGGAAGCGTTGAAGCACCTTTCCCTAGCGTTTAAAGAATTCAAACAGCCGTCATTTCACTTGCACCTAAAACGTACCTAAGCGAAAAAAGACTCGACTCAGCGCTGCAGCAGCACTTTGTGGAGCTCTTAAGCTGTTGAATGTTGCTACCTCTGACCACCAGCCAAAGGATGGGTTCTAAAAAGGCAATTACATCCCGCCCAGAGTGATGTAATACAGCAGTAAATGATGAGGTGTCTTCTGTAATCGGAGTAGAACTCGCAGCAGTAATTGTTGGCAGATTATGGAAAAATGAGGTCGCTTTCACACCTGCCGTTCTGTGTTGTCGCTAACAGTAATGGAACGATGGATTCTCGGCATTATAATGTTAATAATGATGAACAGGTAGAAAAAGTTACTGCGGTGGTTGTTAGATTTCACTCCCTTTTTAATAAGACAGCGCTTGAAGCGACGACTTGCCCTCTTTTTGAACTCCTTCTCACTCTCAGACGAGACCTTCAAGCGCCGACACGCACACACGTCGCCATGGTTACAGAACTAGCCCTGCATAAATATTTACACCGCTTGCACAGCCTCCATATGAGATTGCCTCCACGGTGGTGCGCCAGCAGAGGATTTCAAAAATAGTTTAGCTTTTGAATCGGCGCTAAAATCACTCATTATCCTCTGCGGTCGGTCTGCTCTGCGTTCAGGCTACAAATAAAACTCACCAGAGTGGAATAGGCTTCCCTTTTTTCTGCAGTCTGTAGCTCAGAGATCCAGGAGCAGCTTTCACACCAGCATCAGGTGAACCACAGTAAACAGGCAAACCCCAAACTTTACTGAAAAGTTAAATAATTTGTGAGAGCGCCACGAGCCAGCTTCGCAGACAGTGGAGTTTTCCAGAGGTGATGAATGTCGCAGAACACCGGTGGTGCAGTGTTACATCACTTTCGGTGCAGAGAGATTAAAAATGTAAGTTATAGGTGATGTCGAAAACAGGCTCGGAGTCAGTTTTAACGCATTTACGCACCGTCCTGAAACACAGCGGCACACAGGGAATTCTGGATGACACGCAAAAACGAGAGTTTCTAGTCCAGCTCAGTCGCGTCATCCGTGCCGCAGCGGCCCGAGAGCGAAGTAACATATGGCCGGCCGCATGTCACTCTGCTTAGTCGCTGATGGGGTGAACTGGAGTGTGAGCTAAGTGCCTTTATAGTCGGAGGAACATTCGCAGTCCGCTCGAGCTCGGTCACGCAAACCCAGATCGGCCGTGTCACCATCCATGTTGAATGAAGTTTTAGTGTCTGACTGAATATTTCATCGGGATAAAACTTTATATTCTCCCTCTGATGTCACGCGTTGTGTTTCCTGGTGGGAAGAAGTGATGTTCAGTCGTGTTATAAACTCCAAACTCCTCAGAGGCACTCTGTGATATCTTTTCATGTGAGTGCCGAGTCTCTGATCCACTCTTTTATAGTCTTATTGAGCTTTAGGAACATAAATCAACAAACTGTTCTGACACATTCACATTGACAGACGCTATCGGCCGGTCATTCATTAATATCATTTAGTATAAGCAGGAATGCCAATTTAAAATCCTCCAGCCTTGTGTGTCCAGATCAGTTCTGCTTCTCAGACAAAATGTTTTATCTATTCCTGGAAGAAGGTTTTGCCAAATTACTTCTGCTTCATTGAAGCCCATGACGCATTTAAAGCGGCTTGAATCAAATCCATATTGATGAGGAATATACCAAACTAAACGGAACGGCCAGGACGTTCCTGATGGTGCTGACTTGTATTAACTAGAAGATAGTACATCCTTCTGCAGTGGTTCATTGTTCTTTAACACACAGCCATGGAGAGAACATTTGTTTGGCTAAAGTGGACACTTGAATAAGGGACCGGCGGAGCAGCAGCTTCAACAGTCCTCCCTCTGTGTTTACTCTGGGCGGTCATCAGTGGTTCTGACAGCACCAAGAGCTCAATGCTTCATCATTACTATAGTTAGACACTTAAGACAGAAAATAGACTAGAAGCAGGTTGTAGCTACACTCATTAAGAGAAAACCCGAGCCATTACACCGACTGTGGAGACAGCTGTATTGATTCCAATAAAAGCGCGTTTAGATGGACACCTGAAAAGTGTGGCTGAACTGCATCCTGTGCAGACGAGCTGAGGAAAGTCAAACTGAAGAAGACTGTGAAGAGAGTCATGCAATGGTATGTTGGAGTTCAGCCTAGCCGGAGCATTATGGGTGATATAATGGAAAATCCACGGCACACTGTGAAGGCTTTTGACTTTGTGAAGGCAAACTTCTCCTCCAGGGAGGAATGGTACTCTCCTGGGAAGCAGTAAACGTTTTAAACAGAAGCTAAACTTGGTCATGAAGCGCACAGCACCTACACGTCATACTGGAGAAAAAGCCAGGATGTAATTTGATAATAATAGTTGGTTGTTAGTTAGTTAAAGGTTACACAAATAGTACTTGGGAAAAGTACTATTTTCTAACAATAAATGTAGTTGGTATAAAAAGTAAATTGCTTGGATTTAAATGCGTCTACATGCTTTATACTTTAAGTCAACCGATTATCCACCTGGCCAATTCTCGGAGCCAATATTCGACATTTTTAAGATTTGCTGCTTTGGCTCTGGCGAAACATACAATCTGCAAAGTAACAGGTAACTAAGGTTCGCAAATAAACATAATGGAGTACAATATTTGCCTCAAATGTCGTGGATTGGAAGTATACATACGCTGAAAATGGAAATACTCACGTAAAGGTCAAGTACCTCGAAATTGTATTGAATGTGCTTCTCTTTATTTAGTGTATTTTTTTTGTTGCGTGTCTTTTCTGAATCCCGTTTTGTAACAGTTTCAAAATGCGATCGGCCAATCAGAGCAGCTTTTATAACCAGTGTCAGATTCAGTTCACTGAACTGTAACAATCTCCAATTATCCTCGCAGCATGGGGATGGCATCCCACCAAGATGCTCTCAGTCCATTTCCAATAATAACTCCCAACATTTTGTCTGTTTCCTCGTCCTCTCATTACAGCCGACCGCAAGAGCTTCTGCACCATCCACAGCACGGGCTACCTAAAGAGCTGGCCACCCACGAAGATGGGCCTCGACGATGACAACGAGCCCGACAACGAGGGCTGCAACCTCAGCTGCCTGGTGGCCATCGGCCGCCTGCACCCCCACATCGTCCCCCAACCCAGCCTGGCAGACATCAGGGTGAAACCCACAGAGTACGTCTCCCGGCACGCCATCGACGGCAAGTTCGTCTTCGTGGACCAGAGGTGAGACAGAGGTCGCCCTTCAACTGTCACCCACTGAACCACTTTATTTCTTTTTATGATGGCAGTATAATGTTCACCGTGTGCCAAGTCTAAGTAGTTCAGCTATCAGTTCACCTCTGTTTAGACTTTGGAGCGTGTAAACATGTTTGGGACATTTTGTTCTCACGGGGCTGATTATTAGAAAGCAGAAAAAAGTTGCACAATGATTTTGTGAAAGTACTTTTTCTCAATTACTGTAAAAAGCTGTCAGATGGTGGACTGGTTCAGTGCTTATATATTAAAGCTCCTATTGGTAAGAGAGTTGATTTTTTTAACCTCATTCCCAGGTCGTCAAATACTGATGCTTTGGCTTGATAGTTCGGGTTGACCCGAAGTGTCGGTATTTGACGATTTGGGAATGAGACTCAAAAATTGAAGTTGCAAGTCAGATGGGTTCATTTAGAAACAACAACCACATTCAGGCAAAAGTCACCAGCAGTGGATCCATAACTGCAGCACTCTGCTCTAGATCATTATGACTGCTGACAGCAGATGTGAAAACCTGTTGTCAATGCACAGATCACATGACTGACCTTATTGATCCCACCTCGCCCTACTTCAAGTTTCACCCATGTTACTGAATAAAAAAGTAAGAAAAGTGAAACGGCTTTTGGGCAAAATGCAAATGGGGGGAGTCTCTTAAATGAAATATTCAGGTAGCTTCTCACATAAAACTAAATTGGAACTGAAAGTGTCTAAAATATCAACTTGCTCAGGGCGAATTTGTCGAAACACGTCCGCGGACAACAAACACTAGATTGAGCTTTCACATAAAACTGATTTTTAGCGGGCATTTTTTTTTAACACAGCAAGCATATTTAAGACACGGCAGTTGAGGTCTCACGTTTATAGACGACTTTGTTTTTCACCTTCCGACATTTGATTGATACAGAAAAGAAATGTTGTGAATCAAAACTGATTAGATTCAGATGGTATCAATATCAATCAGTCCTTGTGCAAATCATCAGAACTTTGTCCAAAGTGATTCTGTTGCAGTAAGCAAGCTATATCGTCTCTTCACACCTCAGAGTGCTTCTACTTCCCAATTATCGCTGGCTTCGATAAATTGAACATAATATTGAAATTAGTTTTAGATTTGACTAAATGGTCGTCAGGATTTGTTGAAGATTGTTGCGTTTAAACGAGGCTCAACTATAGTGATTACCCGATCGCCCGAGACAGGTGAAATGCTGCGTCAGACATGATTAAGAATGTAGCTAAGGAGTGAGCCCTGTTATATCTTTCTCATCTCTGTTGAGAGTTGCACATGTGCAGCACTGATCAGGTGACGAAAAAGGCGCAGATAAAGCAGGTTTTGAGCTGTAACTCAAACGATCATTCCAACTGTCCTGGAGACGGGAGTTAAGTCAGCCGGGGACAAACGCAAATTCAGTATTCAGCGGTTACAGTTTGAGAGCAAGGCAGATAAGATGAGTCTTGTTATTTGATAAACATTTGATAAACAAATCAGTTTGTACCGGAGCAACAAAACAGTTGACAGATTTGAAACAGAATCACGTTGAGCCCTGTTGAGTTCTGTATGCAGGACACATTCGCAGGGCCACACACCGAGGTCTGTAAGCCTCACAGCGCTGGATACTAACTACATCTTTCTGAATTCATTGATTCGGTTTGACCGTAAGTCAACACATGTCCGTGAACTGGAGACCGAAGCTGACATTGATTTAATTTAAATGCTGGCTGTGAGGAAAGCTCAGCAGGAGTTGCTTTTGCTTCGGATCGATATGTCTGGAGCTCGTTCGCTTTCTTCGAGGGTTGCGAGCAGCTGTAAGTAAACGCAACCTTTCACGGTCTTATCTCTCCCTCCCTCAGAGCCACCGCCATCCTAGCCTACCTGCCCCAGGAGCTGCTGGGAACCTCCTTCTATGAGTATTTCCACCAGGACGACATCGGCCACCTGGCAGAGTGCCACAGACAAGGTACCTGCTGAGGGACGGACGCAGTAACTCGTAAACTTTAATATGTCTGCGTGTTTTTTACTCACCGTGTCGATGTGTCCGTCCACAGTGCTGCAGATGAGAGAGAAGATCAACACCAACTGTTACAAGTTCAAGATCAAAGACGGCTCCTTCATCACGCTGAGGAGCCGATGGTTCAGCTTCATGAACCCCTGGACCAAGGAGGTGGAGTACATCGTCTCCACCAACACCGTCGTCTCGTAAGTAGCCGAGGACACTCGCGCCTCTAAAACCGATGATGCTTGGCCGCTGAATATCAGAACATTTCTACATGTGTGTGTTTTCGTGTCCAGGTGTCCCATGATGGAAGGATCGGACTACCCTCAATCTGCTGCCTCGCCACAGAGCATGGACAGTGTTCTCACCTCAGAGGGTAAAATATCACTTAGAAATAACACAATTTCTGTAATTTCTCTCCCCCCCTGCTGTGAATGATTTATTCCCCGAACCGGCATTTGAATACATCGCTTTTTCTCCGATTGCTGTCGATCGGCAGGTGGAGGAAGGCGGGCGCTGCAGACGGTGCCCGGCATCCCCGGCGGCACGAGAGCAGGAGCCGGCAAGATCGGCCGCATGATCGCGGAGGAAGTGATGGAGATCCAGAGGTGAGCGCAGATGGGATTCTGGGCATTTCAATCCCGAGACCCAGCGGGGGTTTCCATCAGCGCAGCGGGCCCAAGTTGGCTCCCTGCCAGGCCGATATTTGAGGAATCTTTGAGAGATGTTTTTAGATTAAAATGTTTTATACGAGTAGAAAACTATTTTTAAAGAAAGAGAGAGAGAGGAGAGAGGGAAAGGAACTAGGAAATCCCTGTGGCCTCGTTTTGAATGCAGGTGAGACGACACAAATGTGCAGGACTTTGAGGAAACATCTCAGATCTTGTATTGAATAATTTCTACAGGTTTGAAACACATGAAAGAAGTGCCTCCACAGTGTGGAACAGCACTGAGCTCTCAGGCTCAGCTCTGAAAGCTGACTCAGACTGCTGCCGCTGCTGCTGCTGCGGCGCTAAAATTACACCAGTTGTCTCCGCTGATAGATGCTCTATCTGCTTACTGCCATGGCAACGCCGACAAAAGTGTTAAAAATAAGTCCTGCAGGTCAGATGTCTTTGGATGTGGACGTCGGTACACGTTATCTAAGTTGGAATGAGTCCCCATCGTTTTCGGAGGCTGAGAATGTGGAGCGTGTTTCAGAATCGTTGCAACCAACCATCTGTCTGTCTGTCTCTCTACCAGGATTCGAGGCTCCTCCCCCTCCAGCTGTGGCTCCAGCCCTCTGAACATCACCAGCACCCCTCCACCCGACACCTGCTCTCCGGGGGGCAAGAAGGTAAACACACAAACACAATCACTGTCTCCTTTTTCAAGATGTGTTCGATAGCATTTCATCAAATCAGACTCGGTTTGAAATCCACTTACTGAATCTTAACGGGATCATTCGCGCTGAGTTTTGAAGTCCCCTTGTGTTGACTGAGAAGGCAGAAGCACAGCAGGTCAGCCTAATTAATGCTCACTGAAAAAGAGGTAGGAAGCAGAAGATCAGTTGAATATGTAGCCGACACACTGGAATAACAGGTGTCGCCTTTTTAATCCTCACACCCTTTTTTTTCCCTTTAATCTCGCTCCAAATACTGGTGTTGCACCAGCTCAGAGCTATGAAATAAATCCACTTTCATTCCCATCATTAGAATAAGTTTAACAGGAGGAATCCTCCGATGAAACGCCATCAGCTGGATCATTTTCTACATGAGGACGGTGATGGATATGAGACAATATCACCTGTCCATTAAACACATCCGGTTACAGAAGAGGCCGCCACCTCTTTCTTTGCTGCTTCTGGCCCAAAAAATGTGTGAAGCTTAAAGATATGGATCATTATATGGGATCATTGAATTGATGTGTTGAAATCAACGGATCGTTACACCCCGAGGTCTAACAGAATACACTTTTAGTGAGACAATCTACAGTTGTGTTTGCTCATAAAAACAGTGAAGTTAATTCCGTTGGCCTCCAAATTTAACAAACCAGGGATTTTAATCTAAAATGCAGCAGCGCTGCTTAAACTCACTAATTAGCACTTTATGTTTTAGTTGTTTAATCCGTATAAAAGCCAGTGTTAAGATGACACGTCGGGGGTTGTGTGGCAGATTATTTCTGTAGCCTCTTCCCTCTGCTGGTTTTCTGTGTGAAAGTCCTTCTGGGAACATTAAATTAAAAGCATGCGCTCGCTGATAATCATCTAAAAGACGCCAGCATGGAGTCATGTGTTGATCATGGTGGAGGAGATCTTCGCGCCTCTGTGTCTTTTGTGGAGGAACACAAAGATGCTCGAGGACAGAATGGAAACATGTTCGGCTCAGGTTGAAACTGACCTGTTGTTCAG
Source organism: Lagodon rhomboides (assembly GCA_039737535.1). Taxonomy (NCBI): domain Eukaryota; kingdom Metazoa; phylum Chordata; class Actinopteri; order Spariformes; family Sparidae; genus Lagodon; species Lagodon rhomboides. The sequence continues at coordinate 7,213,483 of CM077793.1, forward strand.
TCAGCTGATCCGTGCCTGTATGTGTGTCACCTCTCTATAGATTCAGAACGGAGGGACACCCGATCTGCCGAGCACAGGAATCCTCCCTGGACCCGATTCTGTAGGCTACCCATACTCCAACCAGTCCATCATGAGTGAGTCCCACACAAACGCACCTCCTTACTGAACTGTGGGTTTTATTTCCGTGTCGTTCTCCTTTCTAATCATTGTTTCCTCGATGACTCTGCGCAGGCGACAACTCCCACTTGAGCATAGACATCATGGACGACCCCGGTTCCAGCAGCCCCAGCAACGACGAGGCGGCCATGGCCGTCATCATGTCCCTGCTGGAGGCGGACGCCGGCCTGGGCGGCCCCGTCGACTTCAGCGACCTGCCCTGGCCTTTGTGAGGAAGCCGGAAAAGGGGAGAAGCAGAGAGGGCCAGAGCCACTGATGGAAAAGAGTTCAGTCAGGTCGAAGTCTGGCTGCTGTGTTTCCTGCCCTCCGCGCGCAACTACACTGCAAAAAATGTCCATCTTAACACGCGATTGTTTAAAGTTAAAAAAGGGTGTATATAGTGAAGGTTTTTTCCGACCCACGAGAGGAGGCGAGGCTGTTCAGATTACACTCCTGCTCCTTGATTCATCATTCCCTGTAAGCGGACAAGTCACCCCGAATTTCTCCGGGGCAAGCAGAAGGACTTTTTGTATAAAACAAATAATCCAGCTCACAACGATGTTTTAAGATGCCGTTTTCTGCAGTGTTAGTTGCCCGCAGACGAGGCGCTCCCTGACATTGCCGCGGCCGGAGAACATTACTCTAACAGTCCAGCGAATGGAATTTCAAGTTACAGGATCGTGGTGCTAACGTGTCCGCTGATGGACTCGACTCTGCCCGGCAGTGGCTCTGGGTCCTGGCTCCAGGTCTGCAGCCAACCACCCCCCACCCCCAACCAACCAACCAACACGGGACTCCTGAGACGCTCACAGACAGTGGTTCGAGTTTGACGTCGGGAGGGGGAGCGCTTGATTTCTGCCTCCTGACGCGGCCCCTCTCGTCATCGCTAACTGTACGCTCGTCGGACGCCGATCGACTGTTTAAGCCGGCCGATCTCCAACACGGGAAGGGAACTGTTATCCTCCAGAGATTCGCTTGGAAGATTCTCAGAGGTGTTTTTTTTTTTTTTTGTTATTCCCAAGCCACAAAACTCCCACGAGCAGACGCATCTCAGTTTATTTAAACGATGACGGGATCCTTGTGGAGAAGGCCGCCTAGCTGCTGCTTCCTTTCCTCGCACAAACAGTCTCCAAGCTACTCTAAAGCTCCGCCTCACTAAACGCCCCGGAAGACGAGAGCCCATTCTGTATTTTTTTTTATTTATCTTGTAAACATTACGTTCTGCCTACAACTACCTGCAACGCTTCTGTACGAAGTAAGTCATGACGAGTGATCCGAACGGAGAGAGAACGTCGAGGCCGGCGGCAGCATTTTGAACACATAACCACAGAACATGTGAGTTCATTCGCCACACATGAATGGCATCGTGATGACCGACTGATCTGGCTCTCAAAGACCCTCCAATAGAGCTCGACGGTGTGCGCCCACTTTTTTTTTACACGATTCCAGAAGTGAATTTCCCGTTCGCTCACTCCACTGGCCTTTCAGAAAAACCTTTTGTCGAGAGGTTGTAAACTATTAACCCAAGCCGACCGAATAAAAGGTGAATCATGACCGTGTAACATTTTTAATTCTCAGCAAAAGAAGGAAAATGAGGAAAAACTCATTGATAATCAACCATTAAGAACAAGAATGGGATCTTCACCTCTGGATCCTCACCGTCGAGCTCTAGTTACACTGGACCGTATGGCTCAAAGTTTGATAATGGACATCATCATGTGGGAATGTTTCTCATCATTTTACAGCCATTGCTTCGATTTCCTGAAGCTTACATTGTGAAAGAAGCGCCTGTAAGACTGTCGATGCATTTTTTTTTTTGAGTGTCACAATCAGAATTTGAGTCATTCGGTCCGATAACGTGTGGAAAGTCTAAAAGAGGCGCACAGTGGAATCATGTTCATCCCCGTTCAGATGAGCCAGGGGCGAAACAAGAAGCTGGCGTTAACAGGGCTCCGACTCCGTGTCCAGTGCTCATTATTCGCCCACGCTCACAGCCCGGAGCCGTCCCCGCAGGCTTTCAGATGTGTCCCGGTCCAAAACTTCATACCGTCTCTGATCCTTAGTGATGTCTTCAAAGCTGATGGCAAGTCTGCTTTTATCAGCTTAGGCGATAGAACAGGCCTCCGCACAAAACAATGGACTTATTTTTTTTTTCCCACAGCAGACATTCTGACATGTCACAGTCTGTAGTCCACTCAGACGTGGTCCTGGTATCGTGTGTGCTGGCTCACTGGAACAGACACTTACCGAATCCGATGTAACCAGTGCTTTACCTGCTATGACAAAGTCAAGATGTCTGCTGTGAAAAGGCCCATGAGGCTGACTCCGGTTCGGAGCCGGTACTGCGATCGCAAACCTCCTGGCTCCTCGTCTTCGTCCTCACGGTGTGTTCTTCCACGCGTTTTTTTTAGCTGCAAACCCCCTGCAGGTCCTCACGGAGCGTTGAAAGGGAGGCCTCAGCGGGAGAAGAATAAACGGCTGAAGCTCCATTCTCGCAACAAAAAAAAGAATCAGACTCTAACGGGGAGGCTCGTTAAATCTGCAGCAGCTCAGCGTGCAGGTGTGTGTCGGCAGCTGTAAAGGTGCGCTCGATGTCTCTGCGGACGGTTTTTACAGGAGGGAACGTTCTTCACTGCCATTTTACTGAGGTCTGCTCCTCTCTCACACACACACACACACACATGCCGTTCTACAGATAAACACATGCTGGCAGGCTAATTGTCATTAGCCCGCTAACAGTGCAACCTGGTGGTCTGGGTCACAGAGGGATCTCCCATCAGCACCCACACCAAGCGCTCAAGATGCAGTCAGACCGCCAGTCGCTAAACTCTGGATCTGTATTCTAACTCAGAACCAGCTACAGACCTATTTTCTTTTGCCTTTTGTGATCCGAATATATTTAAAAATGGACCTGTAATATGTCAAGAGCCGCACCCTTCGAACCTCTGCTGGACTTGGGAGAAGTTAAAGAAAAAAAAAATACCTCTGAGTTAAATTCTGCTGCAAAAAATGACAGATTTGAAGTACGTGGATTCTGAACAGAAAAATCCCGCAGTGACTCGTGAATTTGGTCTATTTCAGCACTTAACGATCCACAGGTGTGCTGCGGCTTCACGTCACTGTCAATGCAAACTACCTTATCAGCTGAGAGGGCTATGACGTAGACAGGGGGCGAGGATAGAAACAGATAGATGTGGTAGAGAGGGAGGCGACAGCGATCCAGAGGAGTAGGAGCTCTGTAACGGGGACAACGGGACGGTTTTCTTACCATGTCCCGGGTCAACAGGCTCAGGAGGGACGCCAAGGAACGTCTTCATTTCAGTATCCCCCTTTTTCCTCCATGATAATGAAATATCTGCGACACGACCTCTTTACCTCGCCAGCTCTCCGCTGCTCACAGACCTTTTCGTTGTCGAGTGTGATTGGAGGTGGACCCGTCGGGGGAGGAGCCTCAGCGGTCCTGCCGCCTGCCCGCATGGCAAGAAATATGCGTGTGTTTGACGTCCAGAACGCATTTGTAGAAGTAAAACGCCAAAATGTGTTACTGAAAAGTATTCCAGGAAAGACCCCACCTGAGAGGTGTTTAACAGAATTTATTTGAATCTGCTTCTAAATACAGTAAAGTCTCAAATATAGAGAAATAAAAAGAAAGAAAACATGTCAAATAATTATTACAAAGGACAGCAATGCAGTTGTCATCTAATTTCGAAATAAACATCTGGGATTTATACTGAAAATGCATTTTAAATGCATTGTTATTACTTTTAACATACTGAAACTGAAATAAAGCGTCCATCTTTTACATTTTGCAGCTGCCTTTTTCAAATACACACCGCATCGTGGGTGTCAGATGGCCCTTAATCGTGCCCCGCATTGTATTATTTTAACATTCAAGTCACAGAGCCAGGCGTTAATCACCGACCCAGGAAGTAAACTCTGACAGAAGAGTCTTTTCTGAGAAACCATCATAACAGCTAACCATGTGGATGAATGAATTATATATTTTTTTGCAGATTGTGACTGTAAATTCTGTAAAAAAGCAATCTTGAATATATATAGAACAGTTTCTTGTGCTGTTCTTGCTTTTTCCACCGGTTTGAAGTGGGCGGTGAAGTGATGTCACATGCTCCTACACACCAGTGAAGATTCGGCAACATTTGTTCCAGAATCTGTGGATAGTTGGTGGGTTCCATAGATAAGTAAATTTTGGAGTGTCGAACAATTTCGAAGCAACGTTTTCTGGGGCTTTCAAACTGGAAAAAAAAAACACAAACACAGGCGATTAAACAAAACTTACATTTTTGGTTCACGTCTTACAGTTTCAGCAATGACAATGTTACTCTTCGGCCTCCATCTTTTATCCCGCTGTTAACAAAATATTCATCCTCATGGTTCAAGGAGTCTTTCTGGTCGTTCAACGACTTTCTTGAATGTGTCAAAACGGCAGATTCTCAGCTGTGGCACACACGTTCTTCCTATACGGGCACGACGTTTTTTTAAACTGACCTGACGTCGACCAGTTGTGGCTGAAAAAAAATGTCGGCGGCCCCTTTAAACGCGAGTCTGACCGGACCGTTTACAGGACTCGTTTCAGGCTCCGCCCCTCTCCTCCTGTCCTCCTCCAATCACTGAGCAGCTGGTGAGGTCCCCTCTGTATCTGTTCTAGTGGTTTTCTGTTTCAATGTTTTTACGCTACACACTACAATACAGTGTCCTCCTTGTTGATATCCCCCTCCCCACCTGACAATAATGTATCAAATCTTTAAATATTATCATGTTAAGAGTATACTTTATGCAAATATATATGAGTATGATGAGTGTATTGTATGTATCAGCAGTGAAATATTTTTAAAATAAAATTATTTGTTTCTGTCACGGCAGACTCTGTGGCCTCTCTGTCGACACACACACACACACACACACAGATCCGCTCCACACGATGGTGTTTTCTCCAGCGGGTGATGGGCTTCTCCGCAGTTTTCCTTCATGACTCTGGTTTAAACCTGGTCCCCTTCCCCTCAGCCAATGGGTGCAGCCTGGTGGTATTTTTATATGATGTTGCCATCCAGCTGCTGGAAGGTCTGCACACACACACACACACACACACACACACACACACACACACACACACACACACACACACACACACACACAGAAAGAAAGGCTGATGGAAGCGTTGCTAATGCTTTCACTAGGCAGCTGAGCGGAGGTCAGAGAGATGTGCTCTGCAGAGGTCCAACAGAGAGCTACTAGTTCTTGGAAAATGGAAAAAAAAATAGATTATTTAAATCTATTTTTTCTCCGTTGATACTCAGAGTCTCAGAAACTCTGGAAGCTTGTTAGTGGTTGGATTTCTGTGGTCCGAAAAGTCATTTAAAGCGTGAGCGTGCACTCATACATTCAATAATCAGAGTTACTGTGGGAGCAGCTCATGAATATTTAACGTCCAGGCCTCAGTCCTGAGTCAGGTCATCTGCAGCTACTGAACGTCGCTTTCATCGCCCCAGAAAAGCTCTCACGCCGGTTTAAAAAGGTAAAACTAAAAATGTTTCTCTGCATCCTGGAGACCAGCTGATGTTTTATTGTGCTGTAGTCACATTTTACTGGCATACAATACGTGTAAATTATAGATGAGCTTGTGGTCCAAGGGTGGTGCACTGTGTTCCCACATCTGGTCGCAGTGATGTTCTATAGAGGAACGTGTTCCATCGCCGTGATGACAGAGCGATGATGTGAGTAATGCTCCACCAGCTGGGATGCAGAATATGGCAAGAGCCAGAGCTGAGTCACTCAGATCAGCCTGTACACTGTGTGCCGGCCGGCCTCCAACCATCCATCAGACATCTTCATCGCCGAGTCATAATTACCATATCAGAACGGTGCCTGATGCATAGTAGTTATAAATAGAGGGCGCAATTACCGAGAAAAAGTTTGAATCATCCACATTTGCCTCAAGAAACTCACACACGAGGATAAAAGTGTTGGTGTTGCCCATTTTGTTAACTTGTACTTACTTTTATCTGACATTCTATATTCATACATGTGGAATATGTTCCTCCGTTTTCAGTGAAGTTTGTTTGTAATTTGTATTATATATTAAAGCTAGGGTCTACGATGTTGTTCAGAAACACATTTTGTTATACAGGGTGAAATGGTCCTTCTGTCCTGACAGTAGTCAATACATTATGTATTCAGAAAAAGGAGTGAAAATAATCAGACCTCTGTGGCAGCTGCATGACTGAGAAAAAGCTGACCAATCAGTGCTATCCGGTCTGAATGGCACGGATTGGTCAGTTTTTTCTCAGTGCCTTCATTGGTCAGATGCCTTCATGTCCCGCCCTCCTCCGCGCGTGCACACGTCCGGTTTCACTGATGCCGGAAATATTCAGCACACTCCTCTGCAGGAATACGGAGTTCATTTGGTTACAATGGCAGAGAAAATGCAGCCACCGTTACTTCTACCAACTCACCCCGCTAAAAAGGTAAGGAGAAGAAAGTCTGAGGCAGAAAAGGGTGCAACGAAAAAGGCTCTGGATAAGTAAAGTAAGAAGTCGGACCCGAGTCAACATCGGTGCTGTGGGGGCGTGGCTTTGGACGGAGCGCTGACGGGAGGGGGAGGGGGGATGGAACTTAGAGGAGATGCCACTTTGAAATCTTGCTAGCTATCTTGCTAGCTCTCTTGCTAGCTCTCCAGGATTGTAGACCCTAGCTTTAAATCATGCTTAAATGTTGATTTTTAATGATAAATCCACAGAAAGTGAATTTGGAAGGCGTGTCACTTACAGCTGGCACCAGAGCTTCAGTCCCCTTTAAACTAGATTAAAGGATAAGTTCGCTCCAAAATGAAAATTCTCATCATTATCTGCTCACCTCGACGCTGATGGAAAGTCAGCTGAGCTGGGGACTTGTGTTGTCTATACAGCTTGTGATGCGTATTCCAAGTCTCTGGAAGCCCGGAGTTCCCAAATGGATTTAAAATGATGTCATTTACGTCCTTTTTAAACCCGAAATCTTCATCGTAGCTGCCGGGCTGAGAAAGCGTGGCCCTGCTGCGTGGTTACACGGGCTCAATCGCACATTGAGGGTGAAATCAGCTTCGAGCTCTCAGGGCTTCTGGAGACTTGGGCAGCGTCCAAATGTCTGGACTTCACAGGCACGTTCGTGGGATGTCCGCACCTCTTTAAACTCACATTTCATTCAGTCCACGAGGGCCCTCAAGCAGACTTTCAGAGAGTCTGCTTAGGCTGCAGACTCCACTGGACGTCACTGATATATTTACCCACAGATTCACTGTAATAGTGACATTGTAGAACTTATTATGAATGTGTAAAACAGTTACTTTATTATAACATTACAAGTACAGACTGTAGACTGTAAAATGCATTTCATTATTGTAGTCTTTAGGGCCGTCTAGAAGTGGCTGATAATTGCCTGTCAGTCTCACGCACTCACAGGCTGGACGTGATGACAGTGAACACATCACATCAATGATGACTGAAGCCTGCGAGGGTTGAACAGAGGTGGAAATATGGAGTCAGCCTTTGGATAACAGCTGATTAGCTGTATGGAGCCATTTAATTAGTTGTTTTTTTGTGTTTTAAAACAAGTCCCCAGCTCCTGTGTAGGAGAAAACCACCTCACTGCTTTGCTGTGAAGCTCCAGCAATGTTCTGTGGGCGAATTAATTTCACCCGACTTTCAATCTGAATGAGCGCGAGCAGACTATAACTGCAGTTTCATTTTTAGGTGAACTGGTCCTTTAAAATAAGGAATCGAGTCATCCGAGACGAGAGTGTTGTGAATACCATTTATTAGAAAAAACATTGTGTTTAACATCTTTTGACATCTCTTCTGACATCCTGTGTGCTCACAGCGGTGGTGATGAACCTGTGCAGGTCAGCCAGGACGCAAACAGGAGCGAACAAGTGAAAATGAGGACTCAATGTAAACTGGGAACCAAATCAACTGGCTTAAAGAACAGAAGGAGTGGAACTTTTTCTTAAAAACGTGTACATGTGTAAACCAAAAATCCTTTCATCAAGGCCTTCACTGAGCTGGGCAGAGTGAACCTTCGCAGCCAACTTAACTCGCGCCCAAATAAACTGGAGAGGCACTGAAATCCACTTTCCCAGTGAGGTACAGTATCCTAGCATCACCACACACACACACACATGCACACACACATACACAGTGCTCTCACACATGCTTCATTATAATGTAATACAACACTCTTTCCTTTATCATGCACACAGAATGTAACTCAACTCTCCTTTGGTCAGATAAATAAAAACTAAGTGAACTGAGGTGGGTGAGGAGTCCTGCTGATGTGCGTCGTCCGTCCTTGGCTGGAAACTTTTCTCGTTCATTCGGACGCTGTGTTGACTGAGAGAGGCTGCAGCAGAGGTGCAACACAAGGCAAAGTGGTGTTTTGCCACTCAGGGGGAGGAGGAGGAGGTGGGGTAGGAGGAAGAGGAAGAGGAGTAGGAGGAGGAAGAGGAGTGGGAGGAGGCTGTGTTTGAACAAAGTCTGTGTTCACACTGAAAGCAACAAGTGGCCAGAAGTGCTTAAGATTTCTGCTGGGAGGTTAAACTGTGTGCTTATTGGCTGTTGAAGGCCAATCAGGTTCTGTGCTTCTTAGCTTAGCTTAGCTTCCCTACCCGTGTCACCTTTTCAATTTCATACTCCTTATAGAGGGACGGTGAGTTCAATGGATGGACGCTCAGAGAAGAAGTCTTTCAGTGTGTCAGTGTCTGATCTCAGTGTGATGATAAATCGGCCCTTGTTGCTGTCGGTGTGAACACAGCGGTGGAGGAGGGACTCGGTGCAGCCTGGCTCATGCAGAGGGTGACGGTGTGTCAGGGTCCGGCTCGTAGTGGTACGTGGCCTGAGTGTGGCTGCCGTCCTGCTGCTGCTGCTGCTGCTGGTTGCCGTGGGCCAGGCCGTGTGCCGCCTGGCTCGGACTGTCCTGAGCCTGCTGGTTCGGGCCCTCGTAGCCCTGCGCTAGCTGAGGGCCCGCGTTGTTCTCCGGCCCCTGTCCGGGCGGCAGCTGGTAGGGGTCGTTGATGCCCGGTGGCTGCGGCAGAGTGTCCAGCTCGTCCACCTGCGGCCCCGTAGGCTGCATGACCACCAGCTGGTCCTGGGGAATGTCCGCGGCGGCCGCGGCCAGGTTGGTGATGGACTTGGACTTGACGCACTGAAAGTCCACGTGGCGGCTCTTCCCTTCCTCTTTCTCCCAGGACATGCGGATGAAAGGACGCTGGACATAGTTGTAGATGACCTCCGGACGACTTCCAGGACGCCGCTTCACCTTCTCTTTATAGGTTGGGTATCCTGGAGGAAACAAAACAACACAAATTAACACAATTTACAGAAACAACTAGAGCCTTTGTGTCTGACTTCCTGCCAGGTTTAATGTGAAGATGGACACCATTCATGTCTGTACAGTACATATGCAGCAGGAGCTAGCAGATGGTTAGTTTAGCTTATTTTAAAAACTGGAAACAGGGGGAAGCTGCTCTGTCAGACTATTTCTTGGCCTGCTCCAGTTACCAGGCAACGGCCAGAGGCTTCGGGAAATGACTGATCCTGGCTGGGAAATATTTGGGCACATAATCACCTGCAGAACTGCAAACTATTCATTCAAGTATTTCTGCTTTGAGCTCCTGCTCGGGTTTGACATTTGATTAAAAGCACACTTTTAGAGAGCCTTTTATTGGTGTTGTGGAAACTCTTGCATCAGGGGTCAGCCATTAAGACTTTTACAGTGTGCTGACATCATCCCCGGTGTGTGGATACACAATGAAGCCCAATCATGTTAAAAGTTAAAGGTTTCCTGATGCGGTCCTAGGGGAAAGTTCCAGTAATCTTGGAACTGCTGCCATGACCCAAAAATGATCTTTCTTCGAGGCCCTTTTGGTTTTCATCTCATCGTCTGACAGTGTTGTGTTCGCTCCAGTGGAGAAAACAGCTGAAGACAGACCTCTACAGAAATCAAAGAGCCAGGGTCTGAAATATTGTGCTCTGATCCGTACTGCTGTAAAATGACCCAGATAATTCATCCAACGTCATTGCCTCCACACTAAATGAGCATGCTGGGAAATACAAGAACGTCTTCTCTGAGCTCGACACTCTACTGAAGGCCAGTAAGCTCCAAGTGCATTATCCTGACTGAATACTCTCTTCACATTTGGAGAATATATAAAAGAAGAAAACACTTGGAGTCGGTGAGTACCTTCTATTCCCAGTCGGATCTTCTTCAGTCCTCTGTCCTTCAGCACTGATTTGGCCACGTCTCTGTTCTCGATGTACTTGAAGAAGCGGTACAGTTTGGTGCTGTAGATGACTGTAGATGAAAGAGGGACATTCAACACATGAATCCACTGCATGACCTTCAACCACTGATCTGACGTTTCTGAAAAGGTTAAAAGGTTTCCTGATTTCCCAAAACAGCTGGTCATACAGTTTTTAGTAAACGTTATTCAAACAGGAAGAAATAGTACAGTTGTTCGGTACTCTGTGTGGCAATGACACTGAGAAGGGGAACAACATGAATAACAGATATACCAAGTTACTTAAAAGCTACTCAAACCGTAACTATTGGAGAAGCTAACCAGCCTCGATGTTAGCCTGCTGAAGAATCTAACATTGATACTAGCCTGTTTGATGTTAGCCTGTTGGAGAGGCTAACATCTAGGTAAAATCGATGTTAACCAATTAGAGAAGCTAACCCAGATGTTAGCCTGTTAGCTTTAAAATTTCCTGGACCATTTATTGATGGGTTTATGTCCTTTCTTGCAACGACACAATTAACACCTCTGAATCATTGAAGCTAAAACTGAACGCCCGTCTTTTCTTCTCTATTCTAGCATACTAACTAGCCAATGACGACTAAACTGAGACAGCTGCTGTCAAGGATACAGGCAGCGTCGTGTGCATTTTAAACAGATTCAGGCATGACAGGATGAGGGCCCACTGAGGAATAGAGTTCAACAGTTCAAGGACTTTTTAAGTTGAGATAAGATGCAAGGTCGGAGATAGTACGCTACATTAAGGACTTGTTTTCCGTAATAGGAAGACAGGATTTTCTATCTTTAAAAATGTAAATGGTAGAAGCACGTGTCTGTTATGAGGCCTCTGGTGAGTTTTCAGTGCAGCACCCTGGTGAATGTGGGACCCAGTGCAACAGTGTGACTCATTGATGTGTCTTTGAGAGTTTTTGGACAACAATGGGGCTCTATGACACAGACAAATGAGTACACACACAATACTTGTTAGGAGATTCGTTTTTTTGACAAAAACAAAAATACACATAATCACCAGACTTATCCTTTAAATCATAGCTCCCCTCCTGCATGTTCTTCTTTTTCTTTTATTCTTTTTTACTGAGATACTGTTCTTTTCACTAACAGCCTGGTGAGAAATTCCAGAGTGCTTGCTTTATCTGCAGCAGACTCAGACGTGACAGAAGGCCCTTCAATGACAAAAAGCTTTTTGAGGTTTAACAATGTCAATATTGGGCTTCGAGGCGGACATGTTGCTTCCAAAACAGGTCACCTGAGCAGCTGGGCTAGTTAGTAAAAACAGTATGATCAGCTCCAGCATCAGTGACGGTGAAAGAATCTTACTCTGTGAGTACTCCTCTCCCATCTGTGGCGGGTACTCTTCATCCCAGTCCACCACGTCGTCGTCAGTCAGCACCACCACGTGACACTCCCTCTCTCCGCTCTGAGCGCTGGCCACCATCAGCGGCAGCACCATCTCCTCCAGGTAACACTCAAACTGACGCCGGGCCCCGTCGTTGGAGAGCTCGTGCATCAGGGCGCCTGGGGGGGGAGAGGATGTAGGACACTGCTGGGTCACTCTTCCTACAGCAACTAGGGCAGCCAAGTGCTATTTTAAGTTTGAGAAAAGTTGTGTACCTTCATGGGAAATTAAATAAGTGTTCATACCAATCCCTCCAACTTTCAGACTTGAAACTTAAATTTCATGGATACTGTTAAGTAGCTTGAATAACTTGCTGTTTGTCAACCAATAATGATTCCATTCAAAACACATCACAGATTCTGCATTAAAATGATCCACATGAAATAAAGCAGGAGTGGGGGAAAATGATCGGTTATTTACTCTTAAACCAAAGGTTCCATCTTGATTCAGAACCAGCTGGGTGGTGAAGAGTACCAGACATCAACATGTGCGTCATGTTTACATTGGAAGCTAGGCTACTTCTTAAGAATGGCTCAGTGTGAGTGAAGAATCATTTCAGCTACTAATGGATCATTACAGACAGAGTCATAAGTAGCAAGTAGTCACAGGGAGAAAATCATGTATGGATCTAAAACATGTTGATGCATCAATAGTTGCTTTATAATCATATCGTAGCTCTCTGAATATCTACCTCAAAATGCACCCACATATCATGTGTTTGAGGCCTTTGAGTGTAACGGGAACAGTCATAAAGGCGCTACAGAGCCTCTTAAGTGTGAGCCCATGTTTTGTTTGTTCGCGTGCATAAAGCTGCACGAGCATATGAGTCATGTGATATCACACTTTTTCGCTGATCAACAAGCAGCGTTGATGCACCAAGAATTGCAGCAATGCTGCCAAAAAAGGCAAAGAAGAAGAAGACAGTGTAGAACATCATGAATGGACAGTTTGAGCAGACGAGCCACTGATTACTGAATACTACTGAAGCCAGGAATGACAAGGTAATCAATACTATGCTTTAACTTTTCTTATTCATGCATTGTTCTCGAAGTAAATGCTCTTGTATCTATAACTGCCTCCATAAAGTATTTGGGCTCAGTTTACACACAGGCACAGATATGAATATAGTAGTATTACAGTAACGTCTTCTTCAGACCAAACCTGTATCCTAAAGGAGCAGCTGATGATATTCAGACAGTACTCCACCACTTATGACCTAAATATTACCTGTGTAGAGCTGCTTTAAAATAGTCATTTCAGATATAATGAACCTCTGAATGCATATTAATATTCAAAGAGAATATATATGTGCAGCCTTTGTGTGGATCTATCCAGAACAGAGGGGAATTTAGGTCAAACTAGCAAAAAACACAAAAAAACACAAAAAGCAGCAGTTAATGAAGGAAAACCCTGCAAACCACACATTGTTGGTAAAAGAACAGTACCTGCTCTCCTTATTTTGCCATATGCTTACATAACAAGCGCTAAATCTTACAGCTAATCATGACCTACTTAGAGCCTGACACACACCAACACACACAAGCACACACACAGCGGCAGCAGCAGCAGCAGCCTGCGAGCTGCTCCTCCCACACACTCAGACACAAACAAGAAGCGCAAATGTGCAAAATTAACAACACTTTTATATCGAAAACACACACAGACGTGATGCATCATTAAATGAATGTACGCAAACAACACTGATGCAGACACACGGCGACATCAGCCTGTCTCCATACACTAATCATGGATGTACTGTGCCACTTTTAGCTCTGCCTGACTGCTATATTTACAGTAACAGCTACAGTAATGTCATCATTCTGTAGATCAGCAACACCACTGACTTATTACTACCAACAGATTCTTCATGAAAATAAGTCAGAAGCTGTATATACTCATCAAACATGCAGTGATGTGGAACACTCTGCAATAAAAACAAAACAGGAACAGTCCACTTGTGTTCCTCTCTAACGCACTTACACAATAACAAAGACTAAGCTCCACACTCACCCGCGTCCGGCAGCTACATCAGTCTGCAGCTCTGCTCACTTCGCAGAGTAAATAATGACAGTTGGAGCCGAACGAGCAGCGTGTACTCACTGAGGTCTCTGCACTTGATGGTGCTGTAGTTGAAGGAGATGCAGAGGTAGTCACATGCCTCCCTCAGCTCGGGAATGGAAACGCCGTCAGGGCAGCGGATTATCCCCGACTTGTAGTAATCCTGCCATTTTCAGCAGCGCACGCACACACACACACAGATGAAGACACAGGCAGAATGGCAGGCATTCACGCGCAAGCATGGGAGAAAAAACAAGACGCCATTATTGATGGCGCTCCACTCACACTGCCGCCAGAGACAGAGAGAGAGAGAGAGAGGGGGGAGGGGAGGGGAGGGGAGGCTGGGCGAGCGAGAGAGCGGTGATGAAAATAAAATCCAGCGGACGTCACAAGAGAGAGAGAGGAGAGAGAGAAGAGAGGAAGGGGTGTGGAGAGCAACCGGTGATGAAAGCAAAAGCTAACAACGTCACTTTCCCTCCCTGCTCCAGCTCCCCTCCCCTCCCCTCCCCTCCCCTCCCCGTCTCTGTGCAGCCTCCGTCAACTCCGACTCTCACAGTTTGAACTCAAACACAGGCACCGCTCTTGCTCCTGTCCTGTGCTTCTCTCACTCGGTTGTCTCCTTGGGTTTCGTTCAATCCCTACGTACTCATGCCAGAATCCATTATGCCATAACCACAATCAAGCAATCACTCGCTCTTTGTGAGTGCATCACCAAAGGCCTGGGGCGAACGGAGGGTTTCGCACTTGCCACAAACAGTTTAGGAGCCAGATAGCAACAAACGCTCACCAGGAATATTTTGTATTCGAGCTGGATGACTGCGGACTGAAAGATGAAATCTGTTCCGAAGCCATTTGAAGCTGACACTAAGTAGTCTTTCTTGGGAAAATCTACACTGAAAGGTTTTGTTTTTTAGCTCTGAAGATATATTTACCAAGATAAAATAACTTCTAGATGTGATAGAACTACACACATGCTACAAATAATCAAAATGTGGTTGCAACAAAGTATAAGTATGTACATTTTTGAAAGTAAAATATTTTTCATCAGGTAAAAAATGATTTATTGTTATTAATTTACATGTTGCAAATTATCCTTAGGGTGTCTTGGATGTTCAGTAAACCCTGTACAAGGATTTCTAATGCACTAATGACCCATCTCTGGTCTGCTGCCTCTGTGCAGCATCCTGTGCTTTTAGCCAAAATGTTTTCAGCAATACAGTGTTCGACTGTATATGGATCAGTCCATCTCCAAGTCATGTTGTGATGATAGGAGTAATTGAAATAGAAATACAGGTGAGCATAACAATAATATACCCTATAGACTGTAACACATCATCTGTAAATATTTTCCACTATAAGAAGTCCTGTCTTAAATGAATACTTCATTTGATGTTCAAAGTCTATTCTTGACCTTGGAAACAGCAGTTGACAGAAATACCTCACCACAAGGTCCATTTAGTAGCTGCTCTGGAGCCTTTTATCGATCCAACCTCATGGGCACTATCAGCAGATGGTTGGAGATGAATTCGCAGACTCTTCATCCATGTTGGCTTTTCATGACAACTGGGCAAATTTGATATGACTGACAGCTCCAAAACAGCTGATAAGTGGACCTTGTGGTGAGACTGCTTTCTAAAATACTTCAGCTGTTTGTGTGTTGACTCAGTTACGTTTTAAGACTTTTTCATGCTGCATTTTAGCCTTTATTTGATTTCAAGCCACTTTCAGACATAGAATACGCAACAATGCATGCTTCATCTGTTCATGTAATGCTGGATCATTGTTTCCTTATCTATGTATGAGATATTTTGTCATTGTTATCGGTTTCTTCCCTTTTTTCCTAGCTAAAAGGGGTTTTTGGGAAAGTTTTCCTTACTTGAAATGAGCGTCTAAGGAGAGAGGGCATCCTGCTGTTTACAGAATGTAATGGCAATGTGATATGTGATTTTTTTGGCTATATAAATAAAACTGACTTGAATTGACATTTATAGAGACACATGTAAAGGAGATATCTGGCAGGGGGTGCTTGTGAGGAAGGGGTGACAGTTCTGTTGAGTCTAAACAGTTCCGATATGAAGGGAAAAGGATGCACTGATGGATTATAAGACTTATGGAATGACCTTCCTGGCGATCTCCACCTCACTTCTAGGGAATTATCAATTGTAATTTCTCAGTTTCACCATTTAATGTAGGTAGCAATTTTTTTTTCCAGGCACAAGCACTGCATGTCAACACACTATGGTGGGAGTTGTTTCATTTCTATTGAAGACAGCATTATGCTGGATATTCATTTATTCGTCCATGTACTTAGCACTTGGTTCAACCGTGAAAGACTTGCATGAGTCCAAGTTTAAGTTGTGCCTTGTTGTCATTTACTTTCACACTTGCATAACGAGGTGCATGTCTGACAGAGGCAACACAGTAGGAAGGCAGACAGGAAGTGTGGGGAACAAGAGGGGGATGACGTGCAGGAAAGGCTGCCAGCCAGATTCTTTCATACATACTTTCAGCTGTACTCTGTGGACTCAAGTCCATGGTACACTGTAAGGCTGTGTTCCTAGTGGTGTTGTATTGGATTAAACTGAGAGATTTTTATGAGAAGCAAAATATTCTGAACACCTCACAGTATCAAGTGATTCAATTCAACAACACACACTATGATGACCACAGGGCTGAGGATTAGATCAATATTTTCAATCAATATACATTATTATCATCTTGATATTTCATGTATTGTCTGACATTTGGGATATATGATACAAGTGTTGTCTTTTCCTGGTTTTAAAGGCTACTTCACAGTACAGTGATGTAATTTTTTGAACTTACCAGGATTTTTTGGTGGTTCTACTAGAAATCTTGTGTTTTAAATATTTTATGGAAGTAAAATAATAATTGTTCTTTGGTAACAAGTGATAGTATCATGATTGGGTAATGAAAGGGGCATCCTCAAAAGGCTCAGTCCTTCACTATCACAACCTTCACCACTTTTTAAACACATGATTGTGTAAAGGATATTACTGCATGGGCTCAGGAAAAAACCAAGTGATTGCATTATTTTTTATTTATGTTTTACACAGCTTCCCTACTTTTTTTTAAATCAGGGAATGCCCAACTAATCTTATAACTTGGAATTGCGATTAGAAAATATAACTGAAAAGAAGTGAAATGGGTGGGATCTAGTCTGGCAAAAAAACTGCACACGGTGCCAAAACTGTAGCTGAACTGAAAATTCCAAACAGAAGGAGGGCTTCTACATAAGACTGAACACAACTCCCCTGCCGGTACAAGCGGCGGTGATGGACCAACGGAGTGGAAGAGAAGAGTGGCAGAAAAAGGAACAGCCACAGAGGAAGGGAGAGGTGGTGGTAGGAGTATTGTGAGACATCTCGAGTGTAATATAAATGGAAGGATGGGGGGAGATGGGTAGGAAGTGAATAAAACATGGGAGATGCAGTCAATGTTTCAGAGAGGTTCTGAACCCACTGGACCAAAGACAGTGGAGGGAGGAAAGGAGGATAAAATGATTAGAGAAACAGCAAGAGGTAAGAAGAACGGTGAGGGGAAAGAGGGAAGGAGCAAACAATAAAAGAGAAAAATGAGAAAGAGGAAGAGTATAGCCAAGTGTGATGAGGAAAAGGCAAAGAGATCGAGAGACAAGTCACAAAAAGCATGAAGATGAGAGGGAGCGATAGTGTTATACAGGGCAAACAGGGACAAAGTGTGCAGAGCTGTTCTGAGCTAAAACTGTCAGAACGTCACAGATGAAGACCTAAACTCAGCACTCACCAGAATGGCTCGGAACACAGTGGAGCTGATCCCGTCAGCCACCTCAAACTCTCCTTTTTCATTGGGCCGTGTGAAGTTGTTGTCCCGCCCAGAACCAAACATCCTGACAAAAAAGAAAACAACAGATGAAATCATTGTTGCTGTTGGAATCACGTTCTGATCAGCTCCAAAACTGGAACGGAACATTAAAGATGCTGAGGACACCGAAGCTTTTATACTTTCTTGTAATCACAAAAGAAACGGTTTGGTTTGAAAATGAAAGTCATCAAAAGAACTTCAATAAAGACATCACAACAAATCTCCATTTAAATGGATGTTATTCTGGGAAGAAAAGCAGCCCCAACTGATTCATGGTTTATTCATGACAGAAAAGTCTATGTGAATTATTCGGCATCACCAAATTATTAATAACCAACATTCACACATTTATATATACCACACACAAACACCATCTGCTGTTTTATTGTTAAGTGACAAACACTAGACGGTTATTGAGGGACCTGGCAGCATCAGAACTGTATTTCACAGGGTGAACGTTGAGGTCAAATTTTACAAGAAAGTCTGCTGGACAGTTTTGGGATATGAAAGGACACTAAATGGGGGGAGCTGTTCTTTCAGCACCAATGCAGTTAAAGCTTTTAGCTTCTGGGAATGGCAGATGGTAGGCAGAGTGAAAGGGGAAAAGATAAAACATCCAAAATACCTATCCTCTTTAGTAAAGCTTAAAGGGAAATAATAGTACTGTTATATGCATCCTGTAGTATGGTTTTACAGTTTATACCCAGCTGCTGCAGCACACAGTCCCCAGCAGCATGATTTGAAAACTCACATATAACACTCAACTATTTCGCACTCCACACACTCTGGTGGCTCACCCATTTGCTGCGTGCCATTCCCTCTCTCTCCCCCGTCATTCCTGTCTATCAATACTGTCCATGAAGAACCATCGTCCATCGACCATACGGAGGTCACCGTTTTGTGCATGCAGTCACACAAAGAACATATTTGACTCAGTCACACTATGATGAGAGCATATGTCAGTGGGTGAGATTACAACTGTTCTGATCCAGTAAATGGCCTAAAAGCCGCTTTCCAACTGCTATTAAACATCAAAAACAGAAGAAGGCAGCACTGGTGCCATGTACTGTGGCAAGCTCAAATGAATTGTTTGGTTGTTTTTGTGTTGTTTGTATTTCTACTGAACTCGTCCCGAACAATGACTTCTGTGTACTGTTACACCTCTACCACTGTCGAATACAGCATAAAATGACAAGCAAGAGCCGAATTGCTATTTTGACTCAGAACTGTAAGGCACCATAAATCATTCACCCACCATGGGCACCTAAACATAAGTACATTTAATCTATGTCTTAGTTATTACCTGCCCAGCATGGTGTTTGGTTGAGCTGTGAAGATGGCGGGATCCACCACAAATCTTGTATTGTCCACAATAAGCGTTACTCTCTCTCCCAGTCTCAGTCCACTGCGATGCCCCTCTTTACTGCTGAGGTCATACACATAGATCATATCACACAGTCCTTGGCCAACTGTCTTGGAGAGGTGCTCTGCTCCAGGAGGACCAAAGGATCGAGGTATGTGTCCCCCGATCAAGGCCCCTCCGAAATGGGAATAGGGGAGAGAAACCCTGGGAGGTCGTGGACTTGAGGATCTTGAGGACGATCCTCCGTCGCCACGTTCACGATCTGAGGAAGAGGAAGACGCATGAACACCACTGAAGCAAGCGTTCAATCAAACATGGTGTTACAAGATGGAGAAGAAACAATGACTTGGCAACTGAACTCTGACTCTTATTTATTTTTTTCCTCTTTCTTTTCTCCTCACCATGCTGCCGAGTGGGTGAAGTGACATTCCTGATGCAGGGCGTCAGCTGACTCTCCCCTCTTTCATGGGAGG
Organism: Lagodon rhomboides; assembly: GCA_039737535.1. Classification (NCBI taxonomy): domain Eukaryota; kingdom Metazoa; phylum Chordata; class Actinopteri; order Spariformes; family Sparidae; genus Lagodon; species Lagodon rhomboides. Next base: position 7,233,099 of record CM077793.1, read on the forward strand.
AGTCGCGTGAACGGTCGCTGGAGCGCCGCCGTTGCTCCCGGTAATGTTCCGCTCCGACTCTCTCTCTCGCCCCTCCGACAGCACCACCGCTGGCCCCGGCCCCGGCCCCGGCCCCATACAGACTCATGGTGCTGATCTGCTGCGTGTGGTGGTCGCAGTCCAATACTGACAAGCCACACTGTCGGTCACTGCTGGAGAGATGAGAACACAGAGAGTCAAAGTGATGAGCGTGTCTTTCATTTAAGCCAAACAGCCACAGAACTTAAACTTAAACTTGCTGAATGTTAGTTGATATGTTATTCAGACTGGACTACATCGAAGATATTTGGTGACACAAGAATGTCAGGTGGTCTCACTTTAGAGAATAGTAAGAATAAAAGATGACCCAAAGGTACGTGACTTCAGATGCAATCAATTAATGAAAAATAAGGGTACATTACCAACAATGCTTGGTCAGCGTAATGTAAGCCTCGTGACACTAGGAGACCCCGAATTGATTTGAGAGGATGCTACTCACACCATCAACGTCCAGTCAAGATAGTGCACCCACTTCAGATGGGGTGTGCGCCAATGCTTTTCGCTTAGCAGCTACAGTGAAAATTTCAGCTTGAAAAGGGTGGAAATAATGTCCTTTCAAATCAATTTGTGACCTCGAAACTTGGAATACACTGGACGAGCGGCAAGGAGCCACTTAATTTTTTTTTTTTCCGTTTTAAAACATGATTACATAAAAACTACTTGACAGATTTCTACCAAACTTGGATGAAGGGTCTAAGCCAAGAACAGAATTTACTTTTGGTGTGGATCCAGATAAAGGGACGGATGTAGGATTTTAAAAAAACAATTTCCGGTGTATTTAGGTGGCTGATATCTCTCTATGTGTTGTCATATATATAGTGGCAGACATAAAGAAGCTATTGCTGGATACAGAAGAGACAATCATTTTCAAACGTTCCCACCAACTTCCAGCCGACGGCGCCACGATAGCCTAACATAATCAGACAATGCAGCAAACGGAAAAATACTCTGTGAAGCTGAACTCCAAACTACCATAAAAGTCTGAACGTCAACTCCAAGTGGGGTGACATTACTCATCATAGAGAAACCAAAGCACTGATGCATGATTTCCTGCAACAATGAGATAGATTACCCGGAGCTCAGACGGGATCCTCTTTAGGCACACTCGCACGCACAGTTGTGCAAAAATGGCTCAGGGGGTAAAGGGTTTGTTTTTAGCGTGCTGAGCTGAGGAGCAAGTAGAGGGCTGCAGTCAACTCATGCGAACCCTTTACAGTGCCTGAGTGCTGCAGAAACAGCGCCGACACCAAACTACCAAACTCGGCCTGCAGCTACATACACACAACCCAGCGTCCATTAGAGAGTGTGTGTATCCACAGGGCAACACACGGAAACAGTTTGCTTGATCCTCAGACATTTTTTGACTGACGGGTTAACAACCCATCAGAGTGATGCTTCCTTGAGTGGTCTGCTGTAATTCGAGGTTTTTTTCCAGAGACAGACAAACAGCCCTGAGAGAGCTGTTGTAATATCTGCCCTCCATTTCAGAAAGGACTTAAACACACAACCTCGTGCACACATCAAGGCACATACTTGAGTACCACTCAAAAAGTAATGTGACTAGTTTAACTCTTTTGACATTTGTTATTTTAGGTTGTATTGCTCAGAACATCATGCTGAAAACAGTCCTTTTCCATTCTGTTACTTTCTCTGATGAAAAGTTTTATTCAGCCAAGGTTGTAATTTAATAATGAACGGGAACTCAAACGTATAATATGCCATTGACTTTGACAGCTATACAAAGCAGTTACAAGTGGGGAAATTTTAAAATATATGCAAATTAAATAGAAAATATATGAAGATCTGAAACCAAGAGAGGAAGTGAAGATGGAGGGGGGGTATTAGATGTAGAGCTGCAACAATTAATCAATTAGCTGAACTAAAGAAAAACAACTATTTTGATAGCTGATAAGTTCAAACAAAAATGTCAAACAGCTGGTTGCAATAAACTGAAAGGCTCGTAGTCCGCAAAAGGTTTTTGGAGCTTCACAGCAAAACAGCGCTGCAGCTTTCTACGAAACAACTGAAGCGGTGGGGACTTATTAAAAAAACAACAACAAAAAAAACAGCTGGTCCGGCACAAGTCTCCAGGAGCCCTGAGATACCAAAGTGATTTGAAAAAACGTTATTTACAATTTTTTAAAACTGAAATCTTCTCTATAGCTGCTAAGCTAAAACGGTGTAAAAAAATATCTTTTCAAATCCATTTGGTATCTCAGGAGCTTCGGAAGACTTGTATTACACTGTACAAGCTGTATGGAGCTATTTAATGTTTCTGGTTGTCATTTGTTTAAGGTTTTAAAACAAGTCTCCAGCTACTTCACAGTTGTGTAGTTTTGCTGTGAGGCTCCAGAAATGTTTTGTGGACTACAAAACTTCACCTGACTTTCCATCAGCATGGGGGTGGGTTGAAAATCACTGACAATGATAATACATTTTTCTTTTTTTGGTGAACTGTTACTTTAAATTTAAGAATTTGTTACTTTTTATTGTCATTAATGATAGTAAATGAAGAGTCTTTCATTTTTGGATTGTTTGAAGCTGTCACTTTTTAATGCTATAGAGCAGGGTTTGTCAATTCCAGTCCACGAGGACCACTGCCCTGCATGATTTAGACGTGTCCCTCCTCCACCACACCTGATTCAAATGAGTGGCTCGTTATCAGGCCACTGCAGAGCTTGATGACGAGCTGATCATTTGAATCAGGTGTGGTGGAGGAGGGACACGTCTAAAACATGCAGGGCAGTGGTCCTCGAGGACTGGAATTGAGAAACCCTGCTATAGAGCATAATGGCACATTCAGCCTGAAACATCAGGTAAATACAATTAGTCACATCTCAGGTGACATGCTCCAACAACAAGTAGCCTCACGTAAATGTGTGTTGATATAAGAAAGGGAAATTAAACCAAACCTTTATAATTCCAGTCTGTTGTATTATGATGAATTACATTCCTGTAACTGTGCTGATGAATGTCTCCATTTCACTTCTACTGTGACATTGCTCCTGGCTATCTGATCAATAAGGTTGAGCTTATAAGGCAGAAACACATTCAGATATCGGTAATGAAGAGAGCCTCGCTCTCTTGAGAGGAGCTGCTTTGAAATATGATGATGGCCATCTACTGTCGACTGTGGAATCAGAGAAGTGGAAAATGGGAGCAAGGAGGGGTGAGTGACAGAAAGAGTTCTTTTTAAAAAATGTTTTATAAAAAGAAAGTTGGTGACAGACAAAGAGCCAGAGTACACCCTTCTATTCTGCACAGCACATGACCAGACACACACAAACAAACCCACTAAAACATAAAACCCTGAACTGTCTCATTGAGTCACACAAATAAATAGAAATCCAGTGCATATCACCTTTTAAAGATTAAATGAGATTACTTTCTTTTGTTTCCATGCTCCGCATCCACTGAAAAGGCCATCGATGTTTTGGCATAGCTTCAAAGGCTGGTAATGAGAGAAGCCTGCCTGGATACTGGCTGACATCTGAACGTGCTGGACAACCAGTAGGTGGCCAGCTGACTAACAGACTGATTGAGTAGCTAATTGGGTAACTGTCTGGGAGGGTAGACCCAGACGGAAACGACTAAGATGTAGCGAAACCAGTGAAGAGATGACACTAAATCATCAACAGTGCAGTGCAATGGCTGCACGTCACCTTGAATTTCCACAACCGCCTAAGCTACACTCAGTCAAGGTCACAGATTAATTTTCCATTTTTGGTAGATGGCATCTCATCAGTCATGTGATGCTTAAGATTATATCTATAAACACAACACAGAGGATGTAATTTACATTTACAAAGGATTTAACAATGTTATTAATATAGATGTTAGGAAAATCAGTGCATACGGCGCTAGTTAACTTTTAAATCCTGCTCCAAAGGGTACATTTCAGAAATCGGAGAGGCTGTTCTTTTTCTCTTCAGAACATGTCAGCTTCGCAGTATAGCTGCAGACTCCGGCAGTGTCCTTGAAGACAAGGGTCACAATAGACAGCAGCTGAGGAATGGAAGAAATGTGCTCACAAAGATCCACATGCACGCACACACATCTCTTTCTGGTTCATTGTGTTCAGGTGGACCATCTGACAGGCACATAGGACAACTTCCTGCAGCCTGTCTAACAGACACTATCACTGAATATGTGAGAAAAAGGGTTAGGGTTCAAGGCACTTAATTGAAAGGTATAGAACAGTAGTCAGCTCTGTAGTTCATTCTGACATGCTTATACATTAAACTGAAGAGAATACTGTCATAGACGGCAGGGTCTCCTTTCTGAAACTGCCACAATTAAGTGATCTAGAAAGCTATAACTGTAACACTACTGCCTAACGGAGCATGAATGCATGGTACATCTCAAATGGGATTTAAATGCTTGGCAGAAATCGGGTAATAATAACTAAAGTGGGTCTTCCAGCCAAACAGGCAGGCAGCCAGTGGCCTGACCAGCAGGGTCGGGGGAACAAAAGAACTGAGGAGGCGATATTTCACTCAGGGCAAGCAGCTCCTCTCATCTTTCACATGGCAAAGCAAATCTACAGCAGCCAAGATTTCACACAGCCAGGAAGAACTAGAGGGGGCTAACATTTCACTTGTCCAATTTCCTGTTACTGAGCACCACCCCCTGATATCACCATTTCCCTTGTTATTTGCTGAATAGATCAATGGCCTATAGTGCTCACAAGCGCTCAACATGCAGGTTCAATGTGTTAAATACAAGCCAAGTTCTCCAACCTTTCCAAGACACAATAACCCAAGGCGGCCTATCAGTCTATTAAAAGCACGAGGTGAGAGCCCTGAGGGGTGAGGGTCCCATCTATTATTTAGGGGCTGCTGACACGACACACAGACGGGCAAAGACAGGGATTCTGCTCTCTGCAGCAGTCTGGGCTGAAATCCAGCAAAGGGATGCTGAAGATGTGATTTAAAGATGGAAATACCCCCATTTAACAACAATATGAATAACATCCTCATGTTTTTCATACATCTTTGGGGAAATATATCAATTTCTCCTATCATGTAACACTAAGGATTGCTATTATGCATCGTAAGATCAGTATTTGCTCTGTACTGAGTACAAGGTAGTCAGCCCGAGTAAGTCCCATAATAATACACTCAGAGATCTTCTTTCTAGGACACTAATAGAAATCTTGTATTTACAGTCAATCAGACAAAGAGCAGAGTACTGACAGTGTGCGCATGTAGCACAATGACGAGCTAAAATAAATTTAAAAAAACAAAGACAGAAAAAAAAAAACCCCGGTGCTTTGAAAGCGGACGTGCACCTACCGGTCGGTATCAGAGGGCCAATTGAAGACAAAGCAGCAGGGGATGAGCTGCGGGATGACAGCGGCACAAAAGCCTTGCGCTCCTCCGAACAAAGCGGGCTTCCCGGCAGCTTCAGCATCCTCGCTCATTACTTTCCAACTTCATCAGCATCGTTTCACACACTCGAGCTGGACTTTCACTCGCTGGTAAAATCCACCGCTACGACCAAAACCTCTAAATGTGTCTACAAGGCGAGGGAGACGTGCACCGGCGAGTCATTCAGAGTCACCGGAGGGACCTTAAACTGTGAATGGCCGCGTGCCTGACTGAATCAGGGCGATGCTGCGTTCACGTACTGCTCGTAAGCTCCCCCTTCCGAGTGCTGCCTGTACTAAAAGTGCATTTCATGGATGCTCGTCCTTAATAGCAACAACAGATCTTACTTATAGGCTATCATTGACTGCAGGATGTATTTAACAGCATTGTACGCAGTAGTCAGGACGCCCAACTAAACGTTAAACGTGGGAAATGTTAAGGAAACTACACCAGAATAAAAAAATCTTCCCTTGATCACCAGCTCAATCAATTTCTGTTTCAAAAGCTGGGGAAACGATGACAAAAATGACCTTTTTAATATTCTTAAAATGTAAATAAATAAATTTAAAAAAATACAAATACTCAAGACTTCTCGGCTATTTATGACAAAGTCATTAATAGCATTTGTTTTGTAAGGGACATACGTATTTATTTGCCATTCATCTTCTCGGATCGATTTCCAAGTACATTTATATAATTTTGGCAGAACCTCCCCTGATGTTTTCCAAAGGTATAATTTGATCTGTTGTTTTGTTTTTTCAAATAAGCTCAAATCAGACCACGTAAATGCCATATTTCCAACATCACTTGAAGGCAGCATCAAACAATCCTTTTTTTTCTGAAAGACTGTCTGGGGCAGTTTTCCTTCTTTTCGAAAAACATTTCGAAAAATACCCAAATTTTGAATATTACAAAAGTTATATTTAAAAGGTAAAAAAATAAAAGCTTTGTAGAGGCGATAGAATGTGTTGAGCTGAATAACTAGTATTCACACGAGCATCAAAAGTCCCTATTAAAATACAGTCTTGCAGCTTTTCTCAAATGGTCCCGTATTTTCTCTGCTCCTTCAGCATCAAGATTGCAAGCGCAAAACGCAATATGCCAGTAATATTATAACATAGGAATTGGATGACATGGCAATTGAAATATCACAATATTTTTGACCATATACCTCAATATCAATATTGCAACACTATTGTGGGGTTGACTTGGTGCTTTCACAATATTAACAAAACGAATATTAACACACAAACAATTGTGATAAATGTAGATATACGATGACCAATTGGGTAAAGGCAAGTATTAGAACAAGTAGAACAGTCAGTAAGTTCAGAAAATGACACCACTTTACTGTAATGCAGCCTTTAAAACCAGGAAAAGACAACGCTTGATGTGATATCATGATATCCAAAATCTAAGATGATATATACTCTCATAACACTCACAGTGATAATATCAATCATATTTTGGGGAAGAAATTTTAATCAGAAGACAAAGATCTTCAGTGACTGATTTTATGTTTCAAAACAAACTAAAAAGGCCAATTCTCTTTGGTTCCACGACTAAATTAACTCACCTTAGGGTAACACAATTTCATGCTGTTTTACTTTGTGTATATTTGGCAGACCCTGCCACCTTTCTAGCTTCAAACAGGTCCCAGACCTTATTTTCCTCTGAGAACAGCTTGTTATAGGAAAAATTAATTCAAAAAAGAATCTGAGTTTGCATTATTACCTTACTAATAATGAAAATATTAAACTTCTGAGTTAGTTTTCTTCTCTTAAACTACATGATGCCCCTTTAAGGGCACTGGTGGATTCAAAACTGTGTTCTGTAAGAGGGGCTGCTCCAGCAATGTCACCTTCTTGACACCAGGGGACTCATTTGCAATCATATAAGTCATGTTGCATCAGCTCTTCCAGGCTGGGAGTTAAGAGGCACATAGCTGAATGCATTTTGCTGTTATGCACTGATAAGACTACAGTAATTTAAAGTACAACAAAAACAGTTTTTGCATAGGCCAATAAGGGCCATATCCTCATCCCTTCTACATTTCATGGTCCAGATGGAGCCATCAATACGTCACCTCGGGCTTTAACAGAGTTTTATCTCTTACGATAATGGTCACCAGGAATTCAGTTCAAGGGATTAACCATAAGAACATCTGTCTGTACTACAAACATCGACCTTCTGAATAACATGCATCCTCTGGACAACTAGTGCTTTGGTGTTTTTCTGTAATATCTCCTGTATTATCAAATTAACTCCGGGATGATTGATCGGATTAAATGGATCTGGTGAATTTAGGTGGTAAACTAAATAATTTAAGCTCAGACATCGATCATCCGTCAAGCAGTATGCAAATAATAACAGCCACAGCTTGAACATAGTTGACCTACACGTCAAACGTCCAATTTATGAAAATGACTATAACATAAGTCTTCTGCAGATACCAGTGACCTACACTCACGGGTGTTCATTTACGGCATTCAGCAGACGCTTTTGTCCAAAGCGTCTTACAATAAGTTCATTTGTCACAAGAGAGAAACCACGACACATCACCGTCCATGGAGTAAAAAGAAAAATAGTAACAATTGTCAAGCCCTCACCTGAGGATCGTAGCTGTCATTTATCAAGGATACTTTAAGTGCAATGATTAAAGTGCTAACGATACGAACAAACAAGTGCATATACTCTTTTTTTGTTGTTGCAAAAAATGCAGACTGTTTTTTTAGAGTTAACATCAATACAAAGAGGGACTAACATGTCCAGACATGTAAACAGTGACCAAACGTGGTTGCATCTGCTGCATGACTGATATAGCATCCGTGGACGTTAGCTAACTCAAGCTAGATAGAGTGAAAAATGAAACAGATTCATGAATGTAATGCTAAAGAATTTAACAACAACACGGTTCCTAGTGCTAGACAAACGATGATCACATAAGCTGGAGGTAGGTTACATTCAGCAGTTTGTACTAGTTACCTTTTAACCTACATCTTCTATCGCCGCTGTTAACCAGGTGGCACCAATTAGAGGAAATAAACTGACTCACAGTTATTCTGTCTCAAACATCAATTTGCCACTGTTGTATACCGAATACATTTACTGCTGCTGTGTTTACGAGCCTAACTGTGCAAGAACTTACCAACAATGTCAAAGGCAAGGCGTCAGCCGACATCGTGCTTTACAGAGACTTTAGAGCGGATAAGAGGATTTTAGACTTTTTGGTTAGGCTGTTAAATTAGCGTTAACCGCTAAGCTAACGTTAAACACCTCGCCAGCCGTAAGGGGCTCTCGTTAGCCAGCTAGCTAGCTGGGTCTGTTATCAAGAGTTTAAAACAACTTAACTTTACCTCCTTACGTTCGGCTACATTCCGTTTTTAGACGTCTCGTCCGGTTGTTAAAACAGTCTGCTGTGCTATCACTCAAAATGCCAGGAGTTTTCGTAGACACCACTTCATGAGCTCACATCAACTTGGCTGTGGATTCTTTATTTTGGTTTGGGAGAGCGGAGTTCACGTGAAACCTCGCGAGACAACCGCACATGCAAGGGATAACGTCCAACTGGCACACACTCATGGACAACATTACAAACATTTTCTTTTGATGATTTGTATTTATTCATATTATACACCCATCACTTATTTATATAAAAATAAAACGGCCTAATGCAATGAAACATAGCCTACATATAAAAAATACACATTATTATTATTATTATGTTTTTGAAGTGCATAGTAGTAAGCCAAGACTTAGCCTAGATGTCCATTTTTTTCCGTTTTACACTCAAAATACGAAAGAAAAAGTAGCATTGCTAGGTCTACAATGTAATCACACATATTCTATAAACTAGATGCTATTTACATGAACTGAAAGGCAGGAATGCCCATTGATGAGGGCTTCGTCAAATCATAAAATCATAAACAACACAGTTGGTCCAGCTCTCTATCTCCTTCACTAAGCAGCTTTACGAGTGGTTTACAACACCACTTGTTCAACAAAAGTGCAAACGACGGGGAGGCTTTGCCTCGTCAAGGCACACTTTCCCCTTCAACAGTATCATCAACACCAATATCATAAATAACATTAAATAAATAAAGTGAAAATGTTTAAATAAACAAAATATAAGTAGTCTACAGTCTTTAAAAAGAAACAATTTAAACTAAAAACAGTTACAAAAAAAAAGGATGTTGGAAATGTTGCCGCGACCGTTTTGAAGGTCAAATAAAAAGAAGCAAAAATCACGTCTGCTTTGACTTGAGGAGCTTTTCCAGAAGGTTCAAAGCGAACTGGATCTCCTCCGGTGTCAGGTCGCTCAGGTCGGGCAGGTCCTCGGGACGCATCCTCCTCCTCGGCCGGCCCGCCTCCTCGCTGCTGCCGCGGGCCGGAGCCGTGTGAATGCCCCGGAGCCTCATCTGGAGCCACTCCCGCCGCTCCTGCACCTGCTTGTGCTCCCCGAGGTTGTGCATGAGCTGCACCTCGCTCACCGTCCGTTTCCTGTTCACAGGATCATGAAATAAAGCCCACGTTAGTTTAATCGATCTGCTTGTAAAATGAATATATTTTGATACGTTTATCTTAAAAGAGATAATAGCCAACTTGATAATAACCATCATTTATAAATGGTAAATGTATTGTTAATGTATTAATTGCAACTTTTGATAAACAGTTACTTAATAAATAGTTCAGAGAGCATTTCATTATTTGTTAACAGTGACATAACTGTTAACTAATGTTTAGTTAACTATACATTTACCATTTATCAGTGGTGGTTTTTGTGAAGTGATACCACATGATGAAGCAGTGAAGTTGATCTGACATTGATCTAAAAGGCCTTATTAAGATGGGGGTTTACCTGAGGGGGCGCCCTTCACAGAGAGCGAAGAGGTGTAAAATGCAGAGTGAGGTGAACACCATCTTATAGTCCAGATTTCGCATGTTGACCTTGATGACCTGTTAACGTCAAAATAAAAGAAAAAATGTCAATATTTTATAACATGAAATGTGTTGCAATCAACCCGAAATCAACCTAAAAATGTGATTTAATTAAAATGGATAAATGAATAAACTTGAGTTGATGTGTATTCGCCGACATCTCGGATGACAAACAAGCTGAACATACCTCTGGTGGCTTCTCTGTGCTCTGCTCAAAGCAAAAGACGTGTTGGTGGTTTAAAGTCAAGTCAGTCCGGTTTGGTGGCTATAGCTCCTAGCACTTATGATAAACACCGGACTCTCTCCGACTTCCTTTTATAGCCGCCGGGCCCCAGCCATTGATGAGCTGAACTCATTATTGCTGTTGATGTCACACCTTCAGCTCCTGGAGGGGGCTGGACAGGAATGACAACACCTCCTCTGAGCTTCAGGCTTTCACCACTGTCATACCAGAGCAGACTAATGGCAGTGCGTGATGAACCCAAATACCTCCACACCCACCTTACATGCACGAACACACACACACAAACACCCAAATTCCAAACCTTTTTATAGGAATGCCTGTTTCTCTGACATAAATCTATGGATTTATTGTTATTTCTGAAGGGACTAGGTGCCCAGTGACTTTTCATTTCTTCTAACGTTTCACGAAAATGTTTATTATCACATTTATGTATGTTGAAATATGAGTTATTCCTAAAAAGTGAATACAGCATAGGCTACTCAGATACAGTTCTTTAACTTAAAGGGTTATACACAAGGCTAGAACTTTCCCAAGCACTTTTGAGGCGCAAAAAAACCTCCATTAACATTTTTAATTTTGCATGCTACTATTTTTTCTCTATCTCAGAGTGGTCGGGCCTATTAGTCTTCATCTCAAGTGACCTTTTTTGTCTGACTCCCAGCCCTCCGCTCAACAAAAGCGCCCGCGTTTGGATTTATGGCTCTCATTGACCATTAAGGAAGTCGCCCCGGTTACATAGGCATTTTACTCAAGAATTAACATTGTTTTCATGAGTTCACATCCCCAAAAGAGCCGGCCTGACGTCAGAGAAAACATCCTGAATCAAAGGGGTTCAGGAGGTGTGTCAGTGGGTGACGCTGTTGCCGTCACTAGGTTGGTCATTAGTGCATGTGCGTTTTATATCAACTTCAGCTGAGCACAGAACGTATTTACCCTCACGTCCACTGTGCTGTCTGGACAGTAGAGTCTGAACATGAGAGGGTTTTTGAGTCTGAGACCAACATATTATACATGTATATATATAAATACAATGTATTTTAAAAAATATGGTAATGATGTATTGTTTTTTTTTAAGTTATTACATACTGTAAATACATAACACAAAGAAACTTAAGGATTCCTGTGCGTCCCAGTGGCCAAATTAAGTAATGGAGATACTCAGACTAAATTACCTCGAATATATTTGGCATTTCTGTGCTGCAGTTCATTTATCTGACAACATACCAAACACCGATCATCTGAGATAGTAAAATAGAAAAACAATATCTTCTCCAAAATATTGTCTTGGTTGGTTAGAATGAACTTATAGGTTCCACTGTGATAACTTTTGACTATAATCAAATATGGTTTTTAAAGGTATCTCTGTATAAGCCTTTTCCACTGCAGACATGTTGACTGGTCATCGCAGAACAAGCACAGGCTGTAACATTAACGACGACACTGCTGCTACTTAAGTGTCCAATTAAGCTTTGACAATGTGGCAGTGATGCAGCACGCACAGTGCCAGGACCTCAGGTCCGAACGGTGAAATCTTACAAGTACATTTACTCAGGCATTGTAAAACAAGTTGAAAGTGCTTTGAGTATTTTCGAATTACACCACTTAGTACTTCTACTCCTTTTCACTGCACTTTTTACTCCTCTACATTTTCCACAGCTGTTAGTTATGCTGTAGATTAAAATTTTGAAATACAAAACATATGATAAGTTTATAAAATATGACGCGTTGTTACCCAACAGCATGACTAAGTGAATAAAATGAGCTTGTGCTCAGCCCTGCTACAGCAGTGCAGTGCTGCTTACACACTCACTGCGTCGGTGATGATCACTGTAATGGTTCGCTGTGGATTTAGATTCACACTGACACTGGGATATTTTCCTGCATAAGTACTTTGACCTTTGATACATACAGTATACGTTGCTGATAAAACTTCTGTACACTTACTTATATTATTGGGTGCAAGGGATTTACCTGTGGTGAGGCATTTTAACGTTGTGGTATTAGTTTTATTAAAGTAAAGTACCTGAATTCTCTTCCACAGCTGAATCCAAAGCAGCTACAATTGTGATGTTGTATTGTGTTTCCAATTGAAATATTGTCATTGAAAAAGGCCTGTCACAGACGTGTCAGGGGCGAAAAGCTTAAAACCTGGGTCAATAAAACCCAATATTTCTTTAATAAGAATCTTCCTTATTTGATACCACTAGCTGGAAGGTGGGGAAGTCAGTTTTCATGGTCCTGATCCTCCAGAAAATACATGTTGATACTGATCACTCCATTCACTCTAACAAGATGTGTAGTAAGAAAGTGGTCGTAGCTGTCTTTTCAGATTATGAATCATCTTTTAGCTCCTAGTCCATGCCTCTGTAAGAGGCATGGACTAGGCCTCTACAGAGTCCATGCCTCTGTAAGAGGCATGGACTAGTAAGAGGCTTGTGTTTTTCATCTCGTTTCTCTTTGACAGAAATATGCAAATGCAATAAAGTTGTGTATGGAGTAATAGTCCGTTACTTTGGAACAAGCCTCCTTGGCTACCATTTAGTCATCTTACACACCACATAGTCTATTCTTAAGATGAATAATAATATTGCCTATGTGATACATATCAAATCTGAGCACCCTCCGCCCTCCCTTCTCTATCTGTCGTTCAGGCATCAGGGTCAAGTTCTCCCCCTCAGCTTTCAGCCACAGGTGTCCAGAGGAAGATGAATCCACGAGCCCACGCAGCTCATGTTAAAAAGAAGCACCCTGCTGCTTATTATGGTCACGCGCACATGCACACGCACACACACACTGCACATTAGGTAACCTCGAGGGTATGAGTTTTCTAAATGTAGAAGAACGTGGGAATGGCGATGTCATGACACCGAGCCCCCGAATCTGTGGTCAAACTGATGTAGAGGTTAGAAAAATTATAAATGAGACGGCAGTTGTAGAGTAGTTTATGTCACGATGAAGAAAGTATTAGTGCTGGTTTATTAAAGAAAAATTGCAGAACTTTAAGGCGTGGGTGTAAATGATGCCAGGGTGACCATCCCTGACAGGTCCAAACATACTGATCATTGTTCTCGTCCTTCTGTTCCCACGAGGAAAAAGGAACATGACGGCATCGGCAGAGTATGGTGTTATGCCAGGCAGCTCTAAGATTTCTGAGTTACTTGGAAATTGTTGAAATGTCCCTTTAAATAAAGATGCATTTAAAAATGTAACTCTGCCATGGCATTCAAGCATGAGGCGATCAAACAGCAGTATTGGTTGAAGTCCGCCAGCGTGCACCTGTTGATACATAAACAAATGGCTCACGTGGTCAGTGATCAAAGTTGCGTACATGCCAGCTTTATAAGATTTATGATGATCGGTGCGGACCTTGACCTCCATTTGCTTTCCCGGGATACTGTTACGGACTACGGTGGCCACGGCCTGTTTAGATGACACCCGCTGAACACATCGACCTCTGACCTCAGCGTAGGTCCTAAACCCTGTCGTCCTCATTACCTCACGCTGCCTTAATGCACAGCATGTTACCTCTGGCGTGCCACGGCATCAAGGTGCGTGGGGATACGACTCGGCAAGAGACTTTAGGTCAAAGTCAGCAATCCCAACGGATTCATCTTTAGATAGAGTCGCTCCGCTAAATGGAGCTGTAAACAAAGGAAGTGCTAACTCGCCGGGCACGACCATTAGCCTGACATTCTGTTGCAAGTCAGGTGCATCGGAAGGGCAAGCTGGTCCCCAAGACTTAAGAATAGTAACAGCGGAGTAAATAAGGAGAAGGGGACTGCTATTTCAGTTTAGGCTTTGACTTTTATAGAGGGTGACGGCATGTCCTGAAACGGGTGACAGAGAACATAAGTAACATTGCACAGATGCTGCCGGTCTCAAGTCACTCCAAAGAGCATTTGGAGAAAACAAGAGAACAGCTCTTTAGCTTACCGATGTAAGTTGTGGCTTAAGGTTATACCGAGTGGATTTAGATTTTTCTGAAAGAATTTGATTAGTTTATTGAAAATGTTCTATGTCGTATTTATACATTTTTGTCCCACTTGTGGCATCTGACATATTTTGTGAAATTTTTAGTATTAATTATCTACTCACAAGCATGCCAATGCAGAGTCAGGTGAAGTTTTGTAGTCCACGAAACATTTCTGGAGCTTCACAGCAAAACTCTCCTAAACAAATGTAAAAAAAAAAAAAAAAGGATCCAAAAATTCCACATAAAATGGTTACATACAGCTTTTCCAATGTAATCCAAGCATCCAGAAGCCCTGCGGTCTCAAATTGATTCGGAAAAGACATTATTTATAACGATGTAAATGCTAAATGCTTTTATCTTAGCAGCCACAGTGAAGATTTTGGCTTAAAAAAGGGTGTAAATAACGTCTTTTCAAATCAATTTGGGGTTTTGGGGCTACTGGAGACATGGATTACGCCACAGGAGCTGTAGGGAGGCATTTTATGTTTTTTCATCTGTTGTTTTTTAATGTTTTATAACAAGTCTCACTTCAGTTGTTTAAGAGAATGCTGCAACACTTCTTGCTGTGAAGCTCCAGAAATGTTTTGTGGACTCCAAGACTTCACCCAACTTTCCATCAGCATGGAGGTGAGTAAAGAATTTATTTTGATATCTTTTTGGGAACTAATCCTTTAAGATGAATGTGTAACATTAGCATTCATTTACAGTTGTGTCTTTGTCCACTTGATCAAAGTTGAGTTCAATATTCACTCCTCTTTTTAGTTCTGTTTTCCTTGCTTCTTTGTCTCCGTCGTTTGCCACCAGGCAGGTAGTATACAGTCAGTTCATCAGAGCTTTTACACTGAACAGTCTCCTACTGTGGCAAGAAACAATGTTGGTGAGAGCTTGTGGGTATGAACATCAAAACAATAATCTAAAAGAGGCTCAAAAACTTCACTTGTTTCACAGTGACTTTGTATTTTCATTTCTAGGACCAACACTGACACTTCGTCGTTTGATTTATTGTTAATATAATAACAATAATGAGCTAATCTTGACGTATCGTGGGGGGAAACATTTTGAAACATTATCTGTATTTAGCGTTGTTCATGAGACGAGGTGGGAATAAAAAGGTTAGATGTTCAGTTTATCCGTTAAAATGCCATTCAACATTTTCACATCAAGAAAATATCTGGCATCTGTTATGCTTTAATCTGACAATGAGTAGTAATGCCTAACAGCTCAGTGTGACCATCAGGATTTATGGCGTCGGGAGAAGGGTCAACTTTAACTGTGAGTGAGCTCATGTGCATTACAGGCAGTCCTTCGCTCCGGCCCGACCCTCTTTTCCCGGAACTGCACACTGGCTTGTCCTGCCTCTTTAGGCAACGCCGCGCCATCGTTTTACTCCCACCAGACACCACCATGTCGGGCCATTACCGCAGCCTTAACTCCTTTCATCTAGATAGACTGATTGCTTTGATCAGGCGTCAGGGAGACAAATGATTCATAGTTTGAGCCAGTCTGACTGCTGAAAAGTAGGCTATTATAAGCCATCAAACTCTAATTCTTATCTTCACACACCCAGCTTTCAAGCAGTAACTCTGCCACGAGCCTAAAAAGGCATAAAACCAAGTGCCTCCGGAATTTTGTTCAGTGGTTTCTGCAGCCTTATCAAGCGCGATCAAATTACCAAACTGATCGACAAAATGAAAGTCATGGGAAGGATCAAATGAAAGTCAATCAATCAGTCTGGTGGGCAGACTGGCACAATAAAACAGGATCAAATGAAAGTTAATCAATCAGTGTCAGGGCTCTCTTAAAGCTGCACTGTGAAAGATCTTCATTGAATGATTTCTTTTTATGCCAAAACAAACTAAACAAACAAACTCTCTTTGTTCTCGTGACTGAATAAACTGAATAAACTAACTGACCTTAACGGATAAAACAATATCATACTGTTTTACTTTGTTTAAATGTGGCGGACCCTGCCACCTTTCAAGCCTCAAACAGTGTTCTGGGACCATATATTCCTCTGAGAACAGCTTGTTTGTTCAGTTATGGAGGAAAGAAATTCTGAGTTTGTATTATTACCTCGTTGATATTATAAATTTTCAAATTCTGACTTTTATTCCTTCTCCAAAACTACATAGTGGCCCTTTAAGAGTACGTATAACAAACGTTGTTCCAGTTGTTGAGTCAAGGTCAGCAGTGACCAGAGATGTGGACGCAAGTTATGGTGACTTGGACTTGAGTTGAATCAAATCACTGTTTTGATGACTTGCACCTTGACTTGACAGGGAATTAATGACTTGAGACGACACTTGGACTGGGAAATTAAAGACATGATCACTCAAATGACCTAGGGCTGGACTCGACTTGACGCAACCTGTGACATGACTTGACTTGCCTGACATGGGGCTTGCCTGAGACTCGGACCAAATGACTTGAGTCACATGTCTGGCAGTGACTAATAGACACTGTGAATCAGAAACCTTTATGAACCCCGTCCTCGAACTACCAAAGCAATCTAAAATGTGAGCGCAAGTGAAATGAGATGAATCCAGCATGACTCATTTTGTTGAATTCATAATCGCTAGTGGAACCTATAAACCGCAAGAGGAGCTTATTATAGGTTCCAGCCTTTTCAAAGAGAGAGACAATTGAGTCTTTAAAAAGTGGGAAATCGTCTGTTGCCCTGGCAGCATGATGTGCAAGGTAAAAATGTGAAATATCACATCAAATACCAAATATCATTAACATGAAAGTCTTGAGGAGATGTTTGCCATGACGAACAAAACGTGAAAATAATAACAGTGAGTCACTATTTACCAGCAGTCACTATTTACCAGCGTTAAGGCAATACTTTCGTCTGGCAGAGACACCTGCTTAACCTGACCTCTGACCTCAGAAGTTAAAGACTTCAGGTTAAAGACCGCACACCAAACACAACTACACAACTACAAAGGAAGGCTGTCTGCTTCCCAGATTAAGCCTTGTTCTCCCATTCTTCATTCTTCATAGAGATTTCACAGTTGGATATTCGCAGGCAGGAGTAATGTAGCACCCTGATGAGTGTCATAAGAGACGAGGAACAGACGAAAATGGTACCAATCTACAATTCACATAATGGTATAATCACCTCATTCGTGTGTCTGGCCTGACAAAGACTCACATATTATTAAATCAGTCCTTTATAACGGGGAAACACCTTGGAATTGACCACAAAGAAACAAAATGTCAAATACAATCAGATTTTTACTTGTATGCCAATTATGTATGATGAATGGAAAGAGAACTAGAAGGACCTTGCTCAATCTTACACAGGTGTGATGCTATAACGTTAACAAAATCTGTCCATAGACAAAAAGGCAGACAGATACACAGACAGTCATATATTAACACCTGGCAAAGGAACATATTTTGCTGGAGCGACACCCACACACAGCCAGTCACAAAGTGAAAACTGTACCAGACGACACTGTCACAGCTGGTAGTGAAGTTCATTGTCTTCAACAAACTAGCTCAAATTGACAAGATAGCTGCAAGAGCACATTTTGTTTGAAGATATTGTTTTTCCCTTGGCATTTCCTGATAATGCAAAGGCAGAGTGTATCTTAATTGATTAAGGTATTATGTGGATTTTATGATACTGAGGTAAAACAGCCTTAAAATAAAGTTATCAGTGTTTGTAGGGCCGCATACACTACAATGAAGATGATGTTCCAGCTTCCTATTAGCTAATCCCTACAGTCAACCGCAGACTTTAACATCCCAAAAAACATAAACAGCAAGGCTAAAGGATGTTCTTGTGTTAAAGCAGGTGGTACAGACACAGTACAGGAGAGAGGTTTTTTGTCAAACTAATGGGATGTGAGATAGAATTGGGTCACAGCACTACTTAGGGGAAATTGCCAGCCAGACTCTATAAAGGAAATGCTGTAATCTTGTTGGTCTGTAATGTAAGGTATATGTCTCTCCAGTGGCCCTAACTAAAATAAAAAAAAGGGTTTGTGTGAAAAACTTTTAAAATTGAAATTGAAAAGTGCGGATGTTTTGGTTGTTTAAGAGCAATGCTGCAGTTAATCAACATTCATGAAGTCATATCAATTTAGATTAACTACTTTAGGGGATACATTTTGGACAAAACATTTTGGAAATTAAAAACATTCAACATGACCTTGGAAATAGTAATATGAAAAAATAAACAACATTATTTTAACTGGGGCTTTTGTGAAGCTTTTATCCACATCTCATGGCCTTCCTCAGCGGATGGAGTTGCTCAGCTATCATGGGATTTCTTTTTGCTATTACTTGTCAAAATTGGTCAAGGGTCAATATCATATAATGTCTTTCCCTCCCCCACATTTATTACACCATACACAGCCTACAATCATCCAAGTTTTGTCTGTGACTGGAGGATATTTTTGGAGAACAACTGGAAAAGTCCTTTCAGATGTCCTTCAGTAGATTAGTCTGCTGTGCAAAATTGAAGAGGAAATGGTCACAGACGAGCCCAAAACGCTGTCTGCTCTGTTGTCTGAAAGGTTTCCCGGCCAGCTCTGTGTCCTCCTCAGGCCACATCTACTCAGGGAGATTACAGTTTTGAACTGAGAGACACAGGGAGAGAATGAGTCATGAATCATAACAACAGAGGGACTCTCTGTGGAGAACAGGGTTTATGAAAGCAATTATTTGCACGGTGACAGACTAAATAAGGGTGCAGTCGACTAGGTTGTTGATGAAGGACGGATATAAAAAGTTCAAATGTCTCTTTTGTTTGGGTGTTTTCATTTTGTATAAATACACTGGCTACTCACATCACCAACGTTTTGACACTGATTTATGTCACAGTATGAGTTGCTGATGGTAAATTGCGGCATCTAGTGGTCATATTGTGAACACGTTTATAAGAAACTCCAAAAATGTTATTTTGAACCTTTTACCCACACATTATCACTGTACTCTAGTCTCAGACACAAATTTCATCCAGGAAAGTGTCTTTACATTAGACAGGGGTGTCTGAAGTGTCGCGAGAAGATATTTCAATGTATTTCCTACATGTGATGTACTGCTCAACCCGGCATGTTTGCACTGCCAATAGTCGTACGTTGCATTTAAGGCTTGCTATTAAAACTGAGAAGACATTTTGTTTTTCTTTAGAAGTTATAAAGTAAGTTACTTATATAAAGTTACACATACATTTATAAATGATTATATGTAGGCCTACTTGGATACAAATATTAGAGTAAACATGATGAAAAAATACAAAAATAAAGATAATGAAGTGTGAAACTGCTAGTTTTAAATCTCCCTGAACATCCTAAACGCGTAACAACGTGGAGCTTTACGAGAAGCACCTGAATGCAACATGAACTCTCGGCAGCGGAGGCGGTCTCTTTGAAGTTTCCCGGCTTCAGCTCAATCTACCTTCTGAGGTAAGTATTAACTTATTGCGATAAATGTACGGCTAATGACATTTTATATTACAGTTTATAACTTACATCGGTCATAATGAAATCGCCTGGTAAAAAGTATCTATCTTTTTCAACCGCGAGAATATAGGTTCATTGACAGAAAATGACAGAAAGGTCAAGTTTTAGCTAAAGCTGTCATGTTTGTGGTAATTGCGACCAATTGCACTGGTTTTCAGACATTAACTCGTACAAAACTGCACAAACTGTGGTAAAATGCAGAAAATATGTAGGTAGGCCGAGGGTCTAGCTGAAAAACCATGCTCGTCATTTCCCCAAAGTAGGAACACTTCTTCACATTGATACAGTTAGCTATGTTGTTGCAGACTCCCCAAGTGACTGCACCCTGAATCTAGCTGCTGCCGAGTTTCCTGAGTTCTCACAGAGGTTTCTCACCCTGTAGAAAGTGTAATAAAACACAGCACACGTTTGCTAAATTAACTTTGGAAGAAAGCAAACTATAAAATGTTTCGTACAAATAGACCTTCATCTAAACATACTGCATGTATTGTTCTGTTTCCTATCAGCTCTGGTGCATGGTGTCACCCACAGTAAATGCAGTATGCAGCAGGCCCAGGTTGCAATTGCTTGAAGAAAGTGGGCACTTACTGTTCTATAACTCACATATGGATTAAAGCTGTTATTCATAATATGCCAGAGAGCTCAGTCAGCCAAATGTATCATCATAGATATACAGTAAATACTATTTAAAAGCTAGTAGAGCTGTTAAGGGTATTATGTAAATGGTTTATGTCCTCTGGGGAAAACAATATACTGACCTGTCGTCCTAATGATATACAGTATAATCTTCCCCGAGTTTATCTTTACAGAAGCAGCGCACATTCATCATGTCCGCCGCCTTGTGCCTGCGCAGGATGTTAAACCCTAAAAGTGATAAAACCAAACAGGCTTGTGTTTAAAACCTCATTAGGGAGCAAGACATCAACACAGAGTCTCAGTACGTCTCAAACAGTCTCAGATTTCTCAGATTTGCTGAGAGCCTCACACAACAAAATTGCCTGCAGATGCAGGTAATAGAGAAAGCAACATACAGCTGCAGAGCAAGTAGATGCATAGAAGAAGACGGTGAGACAGGACAGAGATTAAAGTGTGTTAAGACACAGGTGACACAACTCTCCATCACTATCATTGCCAGAACACCAAATGAGGGAATACATTGTAGAAGAATGCTGTTCATCCCTCCGCACACTCTGTAGCAAGGAGCACTGAGGCTGTTCTGGAGGCTCGAGGTGGAACAGCCTTATTTTGTTGTTTTTTTTTCTCTATTTTATGTAGATCTGTACATTGATTAATCATCTGAATGAAAGATAGTTTGATGAGATGAAAGGAGATAAAACTCAACAGACGACACACCACAGACAGAAGGTCTGCGCTATTGATTATTTTCATTCTCGATTAAGTGTTGTCAGAAATGACAAATGACAAAACCCAGGGTAATGTGCTGACTTGCTTGTTTTTTTTCTACCATCTGTTCAAAAGATATTTAGTCTACTATGATATATGACGCAGAAAAGCATGAATTCGTTACATTTGAGAAACTGGAACCAGTGAATGTTCTGTGTTTTCTGTTGTTCTTAGAGAATAACTACACATCATTAGTCATCAGAATTTTTGCTTATTAATTTTCTGTTGATTGATACATTTGCAAATCATTGCAACTCTCAAGGTACACCTAGCCAAAGCTGAAACGACTAGATTATCCTGACAATGATTAGTTCATTGAAAAAATAATTAATCGGTAACAATTTTTTTATTAATTGTTTCAGTCTTTTTTTTCCAAACAACACTGACATTTTGCAAATGATAAAAGATAGAAGATAATTACCAGATAAATCAATGATGAAAACATCATAGCAAATTAGTTGCTGCCATTCACCTAGCCCAAACTAATAGAGTCTAATAAAATGGCCCTGCAGTACAGTTCTGCAATACTTCAGAATAATGTTCGGTTGTTGTTGAAGGTCATTTCCGTGGCTGTTTGCCTTTCCTGCCTGTTGAATTTTAATGTGTTCTATTGGATGGTTTTTCGAATATTTTAGTCTACCCTTGTGGACACAAAACAAGACCAATATAAAAGGGAATAGATTCAGATAGGACAAGCTAACATCCAAACAGGAAGCATAACAACAGTGGACTACTATGAAGACCTGCTCCATACAACAAATGACACACAAACAACTTTTGACACAACAACAGAAGCATTTAAAGAAGACATAGAGAATATTGTGGTGTTGTACATGATTGTATTTATCAAAGTTTTTCATGTGTAAAATTACAAGCAGGGAAGCTGTGTCTGTTGATTGGATATTTGTTGAAATGTGTGGCTGCAACTACTAAGACCAAGGCATTCCCAGTTTTTTTTGGCACAGAGCGTGGTGATGAGATGCTTGTACATATCTGTACAGGTGTCAGACTAATATGAAACGAGGTATTCAAAACTGCTGTATCTTAAAGCACTTTCTTCTCTCGTTTGAACAGAGCCATGAGTGACTGTGAGGAGGCAGACCTCTTTTTGGAGTCTTGGAATTCGCTTGGGAAAAAAAAAAGAAAAAGAAAATCCAAAAAGGACACAAAAAAACCCAAAACCCAAAACAACATAGATTTGAAAACAGGTGACAACATCCAGAAAAAAAAGAAAAAGAAAAAATCCAAATTAAAAGAAGCAGTCGATGGAAGGAAGAAAAAGAAAAACAAAGTGGAACCTGATGACAGTTTTGTATTTACACAGGCCAGTAAGGCACAGGAAGAACCTGCTGTGAATCCGTGCAGCAGCGACAAGCTAAAACATGATCACCCGACTCAAGACTACAAGAAAAAAAGCAAAAGAAAAAAAGTGGCGTTTGACTTGTCACCAGGCTACATCCGTGTCAAACGTCCTAAATTTGACTCTTCATCTCCGCAGTGTCCCAAAGAGAGCATCGTATCAGAGAATGAAGCTGTGAGAGACAGTGAGAGCTGTTCACAGATAACAGCGACAGGCCACAGCCCAGGGCCAGCACATGAACATGACTCTCAATGCACCAGTGAGGATATAAACAGCCAGGACCTGTTTATCACCCAGAAGACGTTCAGAGTGTCTCAGTCCGAACCTTCCAGCATCGAAGCCATTACTGCGACTCCTCAGATGTTCACACAGCGAGATGAGCAGGACGCTCCTGTGGCACAAGAGTATCGTGACAGCCCATACAAATCTTCACAAGAGTCACATTTCCACCAGCACCATGGAAAGACAAATGAGCACACAAGGAAGAAAGAAAAGGTAACTCACAAAAAGAAAGAAGGGGAAGAAGATCGGTTAAATGAAGCACATCATAAGCACAAAAAGGGCCATTTGTCTTTTCAGACACAGACGGAGCTAAATGCAAATCTAGCTGAGGAGGAATCGTGTCCTGCACATAAAAAGCCCACTGTGGTGAATCCTTACCTGGCTGAACCAGTTGTTGGAAAGTGCTCCCTGGATGTTGAGAAGTCAAAGAGACATTCCTGTACTTCAAGCCAGCAGTCCATGACAAGCACATCCACACAGACAGAAAACTTGTTTACCACCGAACTCTCCTTGTACCTCAACTTCTGCCAGAAACGTAGAGTGACTACCTACTGTGAGGACATGAAAGCTTTGGACCTGAGCCTGCCGTGGAGGGCCAGGAAAGACCTAGGTACGTCAGTGAAGACAGCGCCTTTACAAGGTGACAACCACAAAGACCTGAAAGATGCACAGGTTAAGAAAGAGGCTTCTGGTCAACATCTTCGGTCTGTTAACACACAAGACAAAGGTGGAACAGCTCAGAGCCCTCAGTCCGAGTCTGAGCCCAAGTCTGCGGACACATCAACCTCCGGTGAGGACAGCGAACCCCACTATCGCAAGCTGGACCTGACCCAGGTGATAGGACATGACACTCTATCTGCTGTTCACTGCAGTTATACTACAGACTTCAATATTCAATATTTCCAGAATTCAATCAGAACTGTGTCAAATGTGGTGACAGAAATAAGACAACTAAATTTAATGCATTTTAAAATGGCAATGCCTCATTTTATGACCCTCATTACTGTCTAAAATTCAAAAACTATCAATATATAATATATAAAAAATTATCTATGTGCAAAATTGCAGAAATTAAACCAATATTTCATTACTATACATACAGAACAATGCTATACAGTGTGAGCATTTTACTCGCATATGCGCCGAAAAATAGAACCAAGAGTGGAAATTCCACATCAGAACTTCCTGGTATTACATGAGTGACACTCCGGGTGGAGTACCATCACTCTGAACTGATACTAGTCTGTGGAAACAGGTAGTTTTCCTTTAACGTAAAACTGAATCTGAGGGAAATATTGAAAATATTTAACTATTAAATGGGCTTTTATTTTGAAATTCCTCATCAGTAGCTGAAGATATTGTGTTTATTTTCATGTTGGACTAATTATTCACACAGATGAAATGTCATGGCCTCCATCTTCTAAGGCTTCAATGTGATCAGAATTAGGATGGTAAAATGAATTAAGTAAATAATCAACTAATTAATTCCTTAAATGCCCAATTAATTGATTAACTAATCATTCAATTAATTAATCAATCAATTAACAGACTGACTGACTGAATTAATTTATGTGAACTTGCAAATTATGTTCATCGGTAGGTGCTTTTATTTTTAATTCTGTTCTTGGACTGCATTACCGTAATATCTAATATATACAGACACCACAAAACAACTGGGGGCTAGTTTGACCGGGGTTTTCGGAGTGGCGGCTGGCTTGACTGCAGTCTACAAAAGGATGTGGGACAGGGATGTTCTCTGTGTCTAATTGAGGGTTGCAGTAGGCCTTATGATGGCACTGTGTTTATAAGTTTGAGTGCACATGTGTGTTACTGCGTACGTAATTTGAGTGCTAATAATAAAATTGTGTTATCTAAAAAATTTCATAGTGCTCCTAAATTTTTTCTGTGCTCTTAATTTTTTTCATTTAGGAGCACCTGTGCTCCTAGTGAAAAAGCTAAGCGTACAGCCCTGATACAGAATAAGGCTGGAAAAATGTTAGAACATCAATTAAAAACACATCAGTGAGCCACAATGTTGCCCATTGCTTAAACCTGTTATTTTATTTATTTAACAAAGTCTATTAGTTAATCTTTGACACTGCCCTGCAGCCTTTCAGTATCCCCAATGTATCACCAAATGTTCATTTATCGTTTGCTGAAAATAGACCCTAACAAGTGCACTTTTTCAGTGGTAAGAAAGTCCCCTTTGGCTGCATCCAGCCTCTGGCAAAAGCTGAAATTTCCCTTTTAGAGTTTAGATCAAAACATTTCCAGGAATCCTCATTGAGTAAATCTATTATAGGTAGCATTGTCAATGCAAAGATCGTGTAAATTCCAAATGAATACGATCTAGTACCATCTAATAATCAGTGTAATCAAACACTGAACAACAAAGACCTTTCTAATTGACAACGAATGATCATTATGTATTGTGTGCAGTCTTCTCCTAAAACACATGCTATACATATGCGTCATTTCTTACCCAATGAATATTAACATAAGCTTCTTTAACTCTGTCGGTCCTGTTTTACTAACTCAGAGCCGCCCTGAGACACAATCCTAAAACAACCAGCATCAGTTTTATGCTTAAATGAAATGACATTAAAAAAAATGACAAAACATTGATGTGTGTCTCACAGAGTGATGAACCTCGGCCCATCCTTGCTTCTGAATGACTGAGCCTTTCGAGGATGACACTTTCTTCTTCTTCTGGTTCATTTATGTTTTACAGTGTCAGAACATTTTAGGAATCAGGGTTATGCTTTTTACTTTTCCTTTATACTTGTCTGCCTGCTAATTAATGACAAAAAGGTTTTTGTGTTAAACAGATTAATTAGCAAAAAAGCTATGTTAGTTTGCCACTGTTCACTAACAAAAATACTTTCTGTTTGACTTCAGGTGAGAGCAGTCCAGATGAGACTCAACGAGTCCTTCTTCTTCAAGACAAAAGGAGAGGGAAAGTCACCCAGGCCGGAGTCTCCCCTGATGAAACTCGCTCAGGGCAGAGACATGAAAAGCAGGAAGAGCCACTGACACTAACCTGCAGTCAGGAGCTGCTGCAGACTTTAGCTTTTCTGTGAGGTGCCTTTTAATGTCTTGACTTTAAAAGCAGCCAGGCATCAGGTAACAGGTTTAAACTCTCGATGCTAAAACTATTGATAAATGTTATCTGGCAGATGAAAAGGCAAAAAAGTACAGCCATCTTTAGAAATGGTAGCAAGGAAATTCTGTTCCAAAATGACCTGAAGAAAATTGCAAACGTATCTGTCAGTTGTTCGAATTCTAAAGTTAAACGTTCATATACTGTTGTTAATGCAGTTTTAAATGCACACAGCTTGTGCGTGTCACTCCTTCATAGATAGCTTTTCAATGTTTCCACAAAACTATGACATTTTATTGTAGTTCACAGCTTTGTTTGTTGTCTGTTCTGTATGAAAGCAATTAAAGTTTATTTATTGTGAAAGATCAGTGGTGTACTTCCTGTACCATCTGTAAGATGTTCTGTCTTTGAGTTTATGCAGTTTTTCCAAATGACCTAGCAGTTTCAATATTAAGCTGTTTAATATTATCAATGTAAATATGACACATACAAATAGTTAACCTTTCAAATCTGCTCAAACATGAACTAAAGCAAGGTTCAGACTTAATATAAGACGGCCCAATTGTACCAACCATTAGGATTTACTGTCCTACTTTGACATTGACAGAACCTTTTATCAGGAGCTTGTTCTGTAGCTGTTGTGACTGTACCATCTTATCATCCTGTCTTTAAAGGAAGCGGATTACTAGTATTCAAAAGAAAAATCTTTATTTAAATTTTTGCCAGCTATTACACACAGCAGCCCACATGAAAAAAAGCTGAAAGCGCAACAGCCAGCATGTGTATGTGCAAAAATCCACCTACGGTTACTCTCAAAAACTGACTTATTTTGACAGGAAGTTTTTCTATTGAAGAACTTCCTGTCAAAATAAGCCAGTTTTTGAGAGTACCCTGTTGCATTCTATTTTCTCCAGCTTGCCCTGTCTAGTTCTGCGTCATGTCCTGCAAGATGTCTATTTCCTGGACATCTCAATCAAACTATGTACTACAGCAGTATTTCATTCGAGTACTTTCTGCAATTAAACTAAATTGTAGCTGTGCTTGTAATGTGCTGATGTGTTGCCAAAGCATCCATTTTTACCCTCTGTTACCAAACAAACAAAAATTCTGGGTCATGAAAGGTTGTAAAGTTACATCACCAATGATTTAATTGTACTGGAGGGTTATCAGGTGGATTTTTTCTTGAACAGAAAACTGAGTCAGAATAGGCTAATTGTGTCTGAAGAGCTTGATCCCCATCCAGCTCCAGAGGTGGAAGAAGACGTAGACGGGGATGGTGACGGGCAGCAGCAGGCTGTAGAAACACAGACTGTTGCTGCTGGTGCAGCCTTGAGGGAAGTTCTCATCCACGGCGGCAGAGTAGAAGAGACCTAAGAGGGACACTATCGGGACCAGCCCCACCATCATGGACAGGGAGAACATGCTTACAGATGAGTTCTGATACACTGGACTAAATAAATATCTAAGTTCTCACTGTGGAGCGATACAATGTGTAATCTGAGCAGAGCAGGATCCAGGTACTGGGTTCAGTCCAACAGAAGACACAGCAGTGTTAGGCCTGTTTGCCTCGGTCAGCTGCAGGTGTCTTGATGGAGTTTCTAGCCCTGTGTAGGTGTGGTTGTGGTATCTGTGTCCTTCTGTATGAGTCTGGCTTCCTGAGGGATCATGTTGGGGATGCCACCGATGATGGGATAGGCGATTCCAAGCTCGTCATTGATCAGCTCATTGGTTTCAGCCTCGTACCTGGGGAGGGACAGAGCAGGTTAAGTCTTCTATGGTGCACACTGTTCTTAGTTAAACATTTACTACATGAAAGCTGAGGCGGATGATGTTTTACAGTAAAGCTGCATTCATCATCTTTATTCCCCTGACACCTGAACGCAGCAACTGTTAACCCCCTATAGTCACATTAGGTTTTTTGATTACTGTAACCAGAGGTGTATCACATTTATGATCACATTTTTATATCTATTACCTAAAGCTGTGACCACACAGTGATAAGATACATGGCCACATATGTTGATAGCTGTGAGAGAGAAAACACAGGTTCAGAGGTTCATTTTTTTTGATTTTTATTTTTTTACCTGATACAGGTGTAAAAATTTGGCAAATGTTTGGGTGGAAATGCATTTTAATGTCTATATGTCAACATACATTTATTCATTATGTTTGCTGTAGGAGACAATATCATGAAAGTCATGTTAAAGATGAATGACATATAAGTAGGTATATGGAATAAGGTATATTCACCTGTTGCGCCAACAAGACAAAATATAACTCGGCTTTCTGGGCAATGCATTTATCAGATATTTTACAGTCACACATTATACATTTGTTTTTTCCCTTTATTTTGTTGTTTTATGTATGTTCTGGTGCATGTAAAAGATGTGGAAAGTCAAAAGGTCACCAAGTCTGCACCAACAGAAGCTCCTCTCTCCCACATGTGTGATATCACACTACATAACCATGTCACACATATGCATAATATGATGCATAACGGCTAGTTTGGCATGTAGGAATTGATTTAGCACAGCTGCTCTCACGTCAAGGACGTTATATTAAAATCTGGACACGGTGTTAGAGGCAGAGCTCCATTTTTTCCTATGAAAGCTGCTTAGTGGCACATGAAGCCAAAATGACTCGACTTCCTGGCTTTAAAATTACCCAGATCTTCTGTGTTGTGGAGCATGCACACTAGAGATTTCCACCAATCGAGCCAGTTAACCTCTGGTTTATTGCCTGGCTAACTTGAATGGGGATAAAAAAACATTTAAACTTGCAGCTATTCCAAGCCCTTTGGCTTAACATATCATAGTCAAACCAGTCATTTTGCTGTTATTAAAAAATGATCCACTGCTTTACAGCCACTTCTTTTACAATGTAAGCCGATGGAAAACAGTCTTTTTGAGCCCCAGTACATCATCTGATGTTGTAATTACACGGTTTGGCCAACACGAAAAGTTTACTTTAAATCCTGGCGCTCTTCCTGGGGGCTTGGGTCAGGCATGTGTGAACTGACCAATCGGAGGAGACAGGGTATTAGCGAGGGGAGGTGGAGGGGTGCCTTCAAGGGGCAGTTGCAGCACTGGACAGTAAGAGAAAACTGATGTTTTTGTTTGAGCAATAAAGCATGTAAACCTGCTTTAACAGGAACCCCGAAATTAAATGATGATCCTGAAAATGAGCAAAATATACGTTGAATGCCGTATTTAAACAAAAGTATTATTGATGCATTTATTATATGCATGTAATATACACTGAATATCATACATGAGACAGAACCCTTTAACTGAGCGAGGTGCAGTTAACCAGAGCTGCTACAAGTTTTGCTAACTTAGCCGTCGGGTGTCATTGTTCTGCTCCGTTGAAAGTCGTTTAAGAGTCTTTTCCGGTACAAACAGAAAGAAAGCCCCAAAAGCTCCACTCGGCTTCAGGCAACCATCATTACCAACATCACCTTTGGTTTGTCCTGTGCGCCTGTCTTACCTCAGTGGCTTCTTGGACAGCGGACACACCAGGAACTCCAGCAGGGAGGCGTCAAAAGACTGCTGCACTTCGTCCTTCACGTCCGAGAAGCTCCTGAGCGACACCGAGGCGGGAGTCAGCCTCTGGATTAACGGTGCACTCTTCACATAGCGGTGAACACGAACCGTATCTGTCACCAGTCTGCCCAAAACATTCCGAAACATGACCAAAACTGTTCACCAAGCGAGCGAAAAGTCCCCGACCGGAAGCGACTTGCGCAGCAGCTGTGTAACCAACACGAGAGTCGTCCGCTTCCTGTAAACTGTCCACCGCTGGCATTCGTTCCGCTTGTTAACTTCTTACACAACAACCTTTGAAATAAAGTATTTGAAGCTTTTGTGATCGCGTATGTAATCCACCATTTACAGTATTAAATGTAAGTCACTACGTATAATTGTGATAATGCAGAAATAACCGTTCTCCTCACATTTAGCATTAGTTAAATATGAGGAGAACGGTTATTTCTGCATGTGTCCGCACGGTGGCAGCGTTGCACCGTTTAGCTCAGCGCAGCTAACTTTGTGTGACTTGACCAAAATATGGAACCAGAATATAAAAAAAGAACATTATGATAATATGAATTGCAATAATATGGTCAGCAAGGCTACAATAGACACTGCATTGCTTCCACCGTGCAATTTATCCTGAGTGTGTAATGTGGCAGACGGTCATTTCAGTTTTTCTCATAATAATAAAATCACAGATGACATATCAGCTGAATTAAATGGGGGAAAAAAGAAAGAAAAAAATACAAATGGAGGTACATTTTTGTGAATTTCCCATTAGTCAGTCTTTGAACTTTAGTGTCATTCAAACCCCACAGACGCCCTGAAGTTGATTTCCCAGCAGGTTATATCCATACAATATTAAATATTGTCAGAGAGCAGCACCAGCTGGAGCAGAATGCATTCCCCCATCCATATGGCTGAAGATATTGCTCTGAGACTTTCTTGGCAGGGCCCCAACTTGTTTTAAAACTGCTCCTAGCTGTAATATATCCCACTGCTCCGTACATGACAGACCTGCTAATACAGTTTATTTATTTATTTATTTTTTTTCTCTCCAATTTTCCCCCCAGCTGCCAGGCGTTGAATACACTTGTATAGCTCTGTAGCTGTGTACTTTCTCTTGTTTGGTCTGTTTACTCTCGAGAGGTATCCATCATTTCTGACATATTCCACAGAGCAGCGGGGCTGAAATCAGACTGAGAAAGGACATTGTGTTCAAGCCACAATGCAATACAATGTGCTGTAGCACAAATAAAAGTGACTGACGATAGCTGATGGTTATTATCGATGTCTTAGCGTAAAGTGAAGTTGTCAGAAAAATTACATACAAGATGCTTTTGAGTGACAGTGACCCAGGCTGTAACAACAGTGTTTCTGTTTTTGTGCAGATCAAAATCACTGTTATTGTGACACACAAGTTGGATTACACTACAGCCAATCCAAAAAAAGAAAAAAACCTTTCTAATGTATTCTGAGGAACATCTCGACATGACCAGCCACTGAAAGTCCTGATGCTCTAATCTAATTTAACACAACATTACTCTAGAAGTGCTGATGGAGTTTCTCACTGGTGTTGAGAGAGAGAGAGAGAGAGAGAGAGAGAGAGATGTTAGGAGGGAACATTATCAATGGCGAGAAAGCTTACACTGGATAAATCTCAGTTTTCTTCTGTCTTCTTTCAAAAGGTGAGCCAAGGAGAGACAGGAACTGTAGTGTTTTGTTGCAGAAGTAAGAAAACCTCATTCAAAATCACTGATATTTAAAAAAAATCGAATGTCATCGCGTATCTAATATGTCTGTTTTAGTGTCTTTTAATAAACACTATTTCCCACAATTCCAAGGACTTTGTGATTGGAGCATCAGCAGGTTGTTAGAGGACACAAATCGAGTTCAATTGCCCCCTGGGGACAAATAACGTTTTTTGAATTGAATTGAGGGACTGTGACTTATCCAGTATGGCTGAAGAAAAACTGTGACAGAGAGGACAGAAAAGCATACAAGTTTAAGACTGATGAGATTGTAGCCAACAGTTTTAAATATGCTGTTTGAAGAGGAAATTGTTGGACATCATGGACAGTGCCGTTCTCACACACAGTAGGCGATTTGAGGGGGATCAGGGGATGACACCCCCTTGTTAACCTGCCACTCCCCCCTCGCCATCCCTTAGTACCAGAGAGAGAGTTGGGCAAATTACAACCTACAGACAGATCCTGGCTCTGAAACCGAAAGAGCCAAAAGAGTCTGTTATAAAAAAAAAAAGTGGGTCCACCCCTCTGTTAAAAATCAACAAATCACCTACTGCTAACGCTATATTCTTCAGACTGTAAATACAACTCACTGAGTTAAAAAAACATTTTTTGTCAGCCTCTCAGCTGAAATTTTGAAAGCTACGTTAAACTTGACAAAAGAGCTCAAGCTGCTGGCAAAATGGCTGCAAAGCCACAATTACTGGCAGCTTCATCTGAATATAATCACTTTTTTTTATCACTGTTAAAACCAATTTATCTTATTATGAAGGGACTTTACATTGTTACTGTTTGTGGACTCAATTGTTGATAAAACACTACAAATATGTAACAAAAGGAGAAGAAAGATGGCTTGGATACAGGCTAGAAATGGCAATGGGCATGACAATCGTGGAGCAGCGAACTCTACTGAGTCAGAATGATGGGAGGCGTCTGTGCTCTCAGTCTGTCCAGAATGAGTGAATGCAGCGTGAAGGACAAACCACAGTTACACTGCACAGCACCTGTGGTTTTTTGTTTGCTAATGAATAAACTGCTGTGTATCTCTGTTAGATTATCGATATTTTTACCTTAACAGTGGATCCAAGCTGCTCAGTGCCCCACAGCAGGCAGACAAACTTATCAAGTAGCTGTTAAACACATCGGAGCTGGTGGAGACCAAAACAGAGCAACTTGCATTCATCAGGTTGACACAAACACTCAAATGAATGCTGATGATGCTTTCAGAAAGACTGATTAAAGTAACTGAGCTATGGAAGCTAGTGGAACAGGCTAGCCTCGAGTTAACGTCGGGACTTCAGCTCTCTGTTCCTGCGAAACATGCACCTTCTACAAGTACTCTGCTTTACAGGATCATTTCTAGGTACATTCCCATGATAAAAAAATACACTGAGATAGACGGATTATTGTCCTTTTACAAAGAAATGTTTTTCCTACAGTCTATACAGAGCCTCCATACATAGGTACATAAATACAGTGAACATCCATAGCACATATACATGAAGGACAAATCTACCCAATATCCTACATAAACCCACATACTGTATACAGCACATACACATTCTGTTTAGAAGTGCTATAGCAGAGGGGACATGCTTGTTTCCAGGCCAGGGATCTTTATCTCTTTATCTGCGACCAATGGGAGCAGTGTGAAGAACGAGCAGAGGGGGTCAGGCGTTGTTGTACGTGCTCCACGTGTGAGTTCGTTCTGATTGGAGGCAGTTAGCACGGCGTAGAAAGAGGGGGGAACAGCAGAGGGAGGATGGGTTGAATAACACACCTAAGTAAGTACACCTGACTACTATTGCGAAACACCACTGAGACGCACTTAAATCCTTGTGCATGTTTTAACCAATTCTGCTGTAATACTGTAGAAAAACAACAGTACACTACAAGTCTATTTTATATTTCCATTTTTAGAGAACTGTTATCACACTTATATAATACATATGTTTATAATTTAATCAAAATTCGGGGAAAAGGCATTGTTGGTATAAATCGTTAGAATTTGCAATGACTCAAGTGCACCTGAAAGGTTCTTAAAATGAGTTCCAGTTGTAAAAAAAAGTGTATTTTTAAAAGGCAGAACTTAAAGGCGCCATAGGCAAGAATGTGGCCAAAACGGTTACTACACTCAAATTCAAAATACTGCAGCGAGTCGTCTCCGCCTCCCCCTCCACTCCAGACTCGAGGTTGCCAGTGCGGTTATCATAAATGAGTGGCTCTAAGACACAATTCCTTTCTCTCAGTAAAGACCAAGATGTATTATAATTTGTGGTAGCGTTAGCTGTTGACTAGGGAAGGACATATCAGATGGAATAACGTTATGCGTGATATTTGACAGAACTGTCCTTCATTTTTGCCTCCCCTTTTATAACATTATATACGGTAGTTTATGGCGATATACATGCAAAGACCTAAAGAGGACTCAAATTTATCAAATGTAAGATTTCGTATTGTCCAGCCGCTGCTGTCAAACACGCCGACAGCGGGCGGCTGGACATCAACTGGACATCAGCAGGCTGGAGACCGGATGCCCGTACCAAGACAGTGCTAATGCTGCTAGCGTTAGCTGTGCTTCTAACGTTTGTTTCTATGATCGAAATGAATAACGTTATTACTCGACAGTTCAAAGTATTCGAAATGTCCATCCCCGTCAAGCTATGATGCTAACTTAGTTAGCCAAGCGTAACTTACCTGTCTAGGAGAAGAGTCGCCAATTCGGCATCCGTTCGCAAATTCCTCTCAGTCTTCAAATGTCTCCATCGTTCAAATTCTTCTCCTATATAGACCCTCGCTTTGCCTCTCTTTTTATCTTGTTGTTTTTGCGATTCATAACGAGCCCTTTTGGGTTTCGTTGCCTCCGCCATTGCAACTCAGTCGTAACTGGCAACCTCTGGTCGCATAGCAGCTGAGACTCTACTGACTGCACTGATTTGTAGACGGCGGTGGGCGGCGCCACATGCAAAAACATGATGTCAAAACATCAACATGATTTGCGGTCCGCAAAAGATTATTTTTAATGCGAATATTTTGGCTGTGCTGTTGTTGTTGGTGAGTTCAGTATGTTATATGAACATTATTCCCGAGTCTCTGTGACATATTAGAATGATTTTATGGCCAGTTGCTTTAGATTTCTTGCCTATTGTACCTTTAAGTTAGTTTGTACTTGAGTATATTTAAGGGAATCTTTTTTTTTTTTTTTTTTCAATATTTTTTATTGGGGGCAAAACAGGCAACAAAGGAAGAAGAAATCGCACAAGGTAGCTTGGGTAAATTAAACAGGGGATGGTATCTGTGTCACAAATAACAAAAAATAATGAAATAAGCATAAAAAGATATACACCCCGCATAAATATCATAAATATACAAAACAAGTATGTGCTTCAACGGATACAGTTTGCTCCCGGAATGTTTTAGTTTTATTTTTCAAAATCAAAAGTAACAAATAGAGAATAAATTATGTAAAAAAAAAAAGAAAAAGAAAACGAGAGAAAAGGAAAAGGAAATTTATTTAAATTTAAGGGAATCTTACAGGTCTCTGAAAATAGTATAGTCAAGTACACTTAATTGTATTTCTTACAATGTCAGTATACTAAGTTATGCTCAGTTAAGTCTATTCAGTTCATTTAAGTTATATTAAATCTACATTTGCATGCTGATTGCACCAGGTGACATAGAGCTGCGGTGTACGCAGCACACAGTGAGTCTGCCTGAATCACTTTGCTGCACGTGCTGAGTGGCTGCTGACTCGAGTGTGACTGTGCGAACCGCTGCTTCAGCCTGATGAGCTGACGTCAGCGACGCCTTCCGCGGTACAGTAGCTGAGCGCGCTCCTGCTTTCAAGCCGTTGCCTCCGGCGTCCTGACCAATATCTCAAAAGCATTAAAAGGAAAAACCTGACGGGGAGCCCGATTCCAAAAAGCCTCTAAAGTTCTCCGGTGACAGCGCGGCCCCCTCACCGACGGGGAGCCTCGGACTTGGCAGGGAAGTTGGCGAGTCCCTGCCAGGGTTGTTACAACACTAATAACCGCTAAGCTCCCTGGGCAGTGAAAAGGAACTCTCATAATCTCTCTGCCATTAATGCTGCTCTGCACTTCGCCGGCAACGTTGCCTCCATTTGGCTCCTTCGTGGATGTGCGCAGGAGGCCCCGTGTCCCAGTTTGGGAGGCTGTTTGTGTGTTATATTTTCCACCCGTGGCGTGCTCTGTGTGTGCAGGAGATCCTCGGAGACACCGGAGACGAGCAGCCTCTTTTCATGCCTCTCTGTAGTTCCGTAGAAGTGAGAGGAAAGCCGCTCTTGAAGGCAGCGGCGTCGCTCTCTCAGCAGCGGCGGGGCCAGGGGCTCCTTCTGGTGTCTTCTGACAGATTCCTCCGTCAAGCCCACTCCTTCCAGTGATGTTTGACAGAGCTCTCATCCGTCCCACACCTCTGCTGACCCTCCGCGTGGGCCGCACGGATACGAGAGCTCTCGGCGGTGACTTCTTTGGCCGCCTCAGGCTGTGTTTCTCGTGTTTGCTCTCCTGGTCGGCGTCGAGGAGACGTCAGGAACAGTGACAGACTCAACAGAGCTTTCACAGCCTCCTGCTGATATATGACACTTCTTTTATTTTTCCTCTATTTTTCTCCAGGCGGCATGTTTCACAGCGATAGACTGAATCCGTCAAGGCTGCACACCTTTACCCAGCCTTCTGCCGCATAATAGAATATTTCCACTCATTAGTCTGATTACCATTGACCCATATACAGAGTCTATGGTAATGCTAGTTTCTGCTCTATTAACAAAGTAAAAGCCTTCATTTCCACATTTTATTATCTCGTCCTGTTTGTGGGAATCCATTTACAAGTCATTTCCGCGCCCGCCTCAGGACCCGGCGAGTCAAAGTTATGTTTGCGAAACCGCAATAATAAGCACCACTTTCAATTTTATCTCTGCTCGACACACAGAGCTAGAATAAAAATGTTATTATGATGTATTCTAGAGCTCCCTGTTATGCTAGCCCGGAGGAACCCTTCCCCGCAAAAAAAAAAAAAAAAAAAAATGCGAATCTTTCTTGTGAAATTGAATGAAGCATGAGAATTCAATGTCATTCCATTCTGAGTCGGAGCTCCGGAGACGGTTTCCTCGCCGAGCGTAGGTTTCATCCAATTAGAAACAGGAGATTAGGCTCTTTTTTTTTTTTTTTTTTTTCCTGCCAGGAGAGCTTTCATTTTCATGCTGAAATATTGCTGACGCAGCGTTTCCTCTTTAATCTGATAATCAGATCCCCGAGGACCTCCTTCTCCTCCCGCCTCTCTTGTCTCCCGTGGACCCTTAATCCTCCCCTCTCGCGCCCTTCCCTCCTCTCCCTGCACCCCCTTATCTTCTCCGTTCCCTCACTCCTTATCTCCTTCCTTCCCCTACTCCTCCACCCTCCCCCCGACATTTCCTCCCCCTTTTCTTCCCCTCCCTCGTTCAGTCAACACATCCCACTGCCAGCAAAGATAAAACAGCTCCTGTTAATGCACCTGATTGATGGACGGGCACAGCTCCAATGAAGCGTTGCCCTTCAATTAGGCCTCTCGTGGTCACCTGGCAACAGTGTTAACGAAGTGTACCCTTCAATTAAGTCTGAGCAGTCGCCCCGGCAGACGCGCGAGCCAATGAGGTGTGAGCAAAGGTTGACGCTGCATCATTACCGAGGCCTCGGAGTGCCTCCCTGGCTCAAATCCCTCGGTGGCCGCTTAGTGCTACTTTTTTTCCGCCCAGATGTGTGTGTGTGTTTAACACTGTGCATACTCACGGCTCATTGGACGCGTTAGGTTTACAGTGCCTCCGACGTTACGAGAGGCCGTGAGACTTGTTTATGGGGTGCTCAATGGCAACTCCTCCAAACAGTATAGGGTGCAGGGTTTTCAGCTTTTTTATGGCAAGTGATCCATGGAAATGCTTTATCGCTCCTCGAGACAAAGCGTAAAGCTGTTTTTGATGCCTGGGCACACTCATGCATCACTGTAATCCTTTAAGAAGGCACTGCATTAAAGGATGGAGTCCTCTTTAGTGGAGACGCATCCTCTCTATGATGGCATCTATTAAAAGAGGGGGAGGCGGCGCGGGGGGCGGGGGGGAAGTGAATTACAGAGAGGGAAGGAAGTGGTCTGCGAGAGGAAGAGGGAGGGACAGCGGAGAGGATAATGACAGAGGGAGTGAAAGCAGGAGAGAGTCCGGAGAGCTCCTCTGTGGGCTAACGAGAGGCGAGGATGCTGCCTGGAGGTGATAATTAGTGTTCCCTCAGAGGCCGCGAGGCTGCAGAGAGCCACACATCTGCCCCCAGTTTAGCCGAACTACAGAGGACACAATCCACCAGCGAGAGATTTTTTTGGTCCGCAGCGCTTCCCCCCAGAGTTTTATACTTGTCCGAGTGAAAAATCTTCAGTGCATTCAGACCATTATGAGAAGTAATAATCCCAGATGAGGCTCAGGCGAATGGCTTTTTCCTCAAGGGTCAGCAGCAGCAGCAGCTCTTTAAAGCAAAGTGAGTCATGCACATATTCTGGGACATTTCGGGGTTCAAGGAGACCTCAGAGCCTTTTTTATAGTGCAAGTCCTCTGGAGCAAGTCCAAGTCAAGTTGATAGAGATAAGTTCTAGAAAGTCTTGTCAAAGCAAATGGCGAGTCGTTTCAAAAACCAAGTTTGAGGTCTTGTCAAAGGTATAAGAGGTCTGGGGATTCAAAGGGACTCCAGCATGTTTTTCTGGGAGATTTCAGGGATGAAAGAGACGTTTAAACAGAGCTCCCAGCCAAGTGCCAACTCGTGTCAAAGCAGGACTCAGCAGGAATCAGCTAACAGCAGCGACAGTTAGAAACTGTTACTCTGGTGAAATGCTGCCATATATTTTTCTTTCTTTCTTTATTGCTGTTTGAAATCAAGAGGTGGCAAATTCCTACATATTGGACCTTTAATTGAGAAAAGTGTTCAGTCTCCACTCCTGTTGGATTGAGTCTAAAGCCAAGTTTCAATATAAGTCAAGTCTCGATCGGGTCTATCAAGAGAAGTCCATTTCAAGTATTGATGGAATGTAACAAAGTTAATTTACTCAAGAGCGTTCATACAAATATGAGGTACTTGTACTTTACTTGAGTATTTCCATTTTTATCAGTTACGTTTAGTCGCTAGTTACTTTGCAGATTACATGCATGCGTCAGAACCAAAGTTAAATTAATTTATTTTATCAGCGATCAGATCAAAAAAGACATTGATCCGACTGATAATCATAAAGATGCTGAATATCAGATCCCATAATTGGTCAACCCATAGAGGACAATATACACATTCATGTAAATATATGTATAATTTCTTTTACGGGCACTCTTGACACTTAAAGATCCAACTTTTCAGTCTCATTCCAAACTCTTCAAATACTGACACTTTGGGATTGTTATTTTAAACATTTCCATGCAAACGGTCATGTCAGTGTAAGAAATATGGCGGCACATTTAAGCAGCAAAACTAAAAGTTGTAGCTATGAACTCTCCAAAGGAAACAGAGTTAAACTTTTAGCTTAAATATTCTTCTCAGAATTTATCTGGACAGCTGCTTCACTCCAAATTATTTTACTGTATTAAACTGGACGGCATGCATGACTTTCCCACGTATAGAAGAACAGATCATTTCTCAACATGAAATACTAACCGATCCTGTAGGCCAGTCAGGAGTCTTAAATAATCAATGAAGTTGATGTGCATGTTAATGGCTGCTGGAGGATCGCTGCAGGTAATCTCATTAATATTTTCCCCATTAATGACCTATTACACCCCTCCCATCCCGTCGCTTATTGATCAGGATGATACCTTTTATGGCCCTGATCCACGACTAAGATTGAGATTCACACAGATTTTTTCATTTGCAGTCGAACAGAGTCCAGCAGAAGGTCCAGCGGCCGAGGACCACAAACCTTATCAGTGAAGATGAGTGCCGCTGTCTAAATGCTTCAGGTCCTGGCACACCTGGCTCTTAAAGTTAATGAGAGAAGACACGCGGATTGGTTTTATTTTGTGTTCCGCCCAACACACAGCCATGATTAATTCAGAGTCTGAATACAACCTCTTTGTGCCGTGCTAGAAAAATGGACTTGGATACGCCCTAAACCCACCAGTGCCAAGTTGGACTTTGGGTTACATTTTCCTTTTATGGTTGTGGTGAGGTTTTACCAGTTTAAAACCTTTGACTTGAGTTTTGTTGGTTTTAATGATCAAGTCTTTGGAGAGTCAAGTCTCTCTCAGTAGTCAAGACTTCAAGTGTGTCACTTTAGTCTGACAGAGTCTACACATGGCCTTTAAATAATAACCGGTGTAAAAATGCCTTCAGACATTTTCATATGTGTGCAGGAACTAAATATCAAACGATTTCATTAGAGGCGTTAGAGACTTTTACTGTAGGTCTGTTCAGGAAGGAGTCTCAACAGTATGAACAGTGAAACCAAAATGTGTCATATTATTGGCTGATATTTGCTCAATATATCTAAAGTGACGAACTCATATGTTCAATTTCTACAGTACGAGCACATTTGTTTTTTGACACCAGAAATTTCGGTTCACCAATGAGAATAAAGAAAACCTCCCCTGTAGTGCCGAGAGGAATTCAGATGATGAACATCAGTTGTTATTGTTGCCCCTGAATATAAATATCGCATTAAAATGAGGAGGTCGCGGTTATTAAAAGCTATCTGAGCAGTTTAATCTGTAACATGGCAGAGCACATCCACCTCTTTCTAATGAGATTACTGTAAATCCATTACGGAGAATGCTTTGCCACCAACACCGTTGACGCCTCGGAGATCGTGAATCATACTTAGAATCTACTTCTGCTTCATTTCCTCGTCGTCAAATGGTGACATAAGTTAGGAAATGTGCGTGTGCGTGCCTGGGCTGTGTGTGCATGCAAATGAAGGCTTTTATAAGACAGTGGGAGAGTAAACAGCAGCATTACGGGGATTGATGTTAGCGGCGCTCAGAGAGTGCCATCTCATACATGTTTCATGAAGCCCAACTCCAAGCTGAGACGCAGACACTCAGGAAAAAAAAATGCCTGCGCTCCTGCTCGGCGACCCGCTTCTTCGGAGCTAATCTAAAATTTAGCAGATTCAGGCAAACAACTCTGCGAGGACACAGGTTGAATGAGATTCCAGTCATTCCGAGTTTAATGTTGATTAGACGCGCCGAGCAATATTCTCTGTCTTCACCTGCTATAAAACATGTTTAATGGAGGAGTTACTTCTTCACTTGGAAGATAGTGAGACGGTGGGACTGCAAGGTGGTTGTATCATACGTTTCATTTCTTTGTTTTACTGGCTGACATGTAATCTTTCTTTTATCAATCGATTTTTTTTTATACTTCACACAATGACTGCAAAGATTGTGAAGAACAAGTAAGCATCAAGGGTTTACAGTCTATAAAGTAATTTTGCAGTTTTAATTCACACATTTGTGAATTGTCAAATATCAA
This sequence comes from Lagodon rhomboides, assembly GCA_039737535.1. NCBI lineage: Eukaryota > Metazoa > Chordata > Actinopteri > Spariformes > Sparidae > Lagodon > Lagodon rhomboides. Next base: position 7,274,084 of record CM077793.1, read on the forward strand.
AATGATTGTTTTATAAAAAGCATTGACCAAAAAAGCAAGTTTTTACAATCATCCTGATATAGGATGTGCGGTCTGACACAGTGGTGGGTACATTCACTCAAGTTCTGTACTTACAAATCGGAGGTACTTGTACCTTACCTGTAGTATACGCTCCTCTATTCTTCTACTCCGCTGCATCTCAGAGGGAAAAACTTTACATTTGGCTCACAGTTTCAATCCCACGGGGAATTATGAGCCGACTCTGCAGTTCAGTTGATTATTTGGGTTTCGGTTCCGTCTCATCAGTCTTGCCGCCAGCCGCAGCAGGCAGCTGTTTTCTGCCTCAAAGCTCTGATGTTCCCGCTGTGCGCCGAACTGCTCGGTGCTAAACAGCAGACGCACAAAGTTAGCGATTAGCGGTTAAAGAATGCTAACGTTGCTCCGTGTCTGCCGGATGTGTAGTTAGGCAACTGTTTGGATGCCATGCCGTTATTTCTGACACCTAGATAGTCCTAAAACGTCCCGATGTACTGAAATCCCATTTGTCAGCCGCTGTTCCAACAATCCTCTCCTTCCCTGCAGCGGTGACTTCCTCACCCCAACCATAACCCTTTTACTCATTCTCCAGCAGGCTAGATTTTATCACCAACAGTGTGTTTTATTGCTGTTTTTACCTTAATCTAACAACCTGGGGTTACAGGGGAACGTCTTATGATTTTACCCCAACGTTGAATATTTGTCACAGTAAAAGCACTGTGAGAAAGAGAACCTGCAGAGGCAAACGCTCCATCATGGACGGAGTCGGCAGTCACTGAACTAACTCGTGCTGGGAGAGCGTATATTTTTGAGCAATGGGTGTTGTTCCTTTGGATAATGTGCTGTCAGACACATGGGCTTTGGTTCAGTGGGACCTTTTTAGGACTTTTATGCTTCACACATTCACAATATCAACTTTAAAACGATAACACATCAATTTTGTCTTACAGCTCCCATGTGGATGACAAAATACGGGTTTGCATTTCGCTGATAGTGAGCATTTTCCCATACAGGATGATTAGGTATGATGGAACACTTCTAAACGGTGGCATCAAACCAACCGCCAGAACAAATGATGGCAATATACATTAATGCAAATCACGAGACCCGAACGCAGACACACAGGTGGGAAAGTAACTTTACGAAAAAGCCATCTTTAATAACAAAAAGCTCTAATTTCATATCCAAAATCCCAAAAATGTAGCAGGAAAAGGGAGATTACAAACCAGGAGATTAGCAAAGAAACAAAAAGCGAAACAAAGCATGAAACAATGGAGGAATCAGAAACACATGACAGGCAGATGGAACAGGGAGACACAGGAACACAAGGGCAAAACAGATCAGACGCAGTGACAAAGGGACAGGAAGACAAGATAAGGTGGGAAAACAGACAAAGGGAGGAAATACAGGAACAGGAAATAACGAAGCCAAAAACTCAAACCACGACAGAAAATATTGAAACTTTACATTTTCTTTATGTTGCATCTTTACGTTTCTTTTTTTTTTTTTAAATTTGATGTTGACAACACTGTGCTTATGGTCTCCAAGCACAACCACTTGGTTAGGGTTATGAATAAGATCATGTTTTAGCTTAAAGTACCGGTTTTAGTCGCCACAAACACAGCAGGAAATGTCCAGATTTCCTGTCAAGAACATCTGTTTCTTGTCCACAGAAACACGGCCGGAAATGGTCCGGTATGTGACGTACAACGTATGTGAATGTGTCTGTTTGCAAAACTGCCAACATTTTATTCTGGCGACTGGCCTGTGGCACTGCTGCCTTTACTTACATGGAGAATGTGATACTTCTCCTGTCAAGGGATACTAATACGCCACATTATAATTCTGTATGCCGGTTGTTCATCCCCTATATGAAGACAGATGATATGTTCAGCATGCTAACCCGCCAGCTGCAAATGTGTTGACCAGTGACTGAATATTCATTGTTAGCACATGAGAAAAGAGACAGTCATACAGGACAAGTTTAGCCATTATCATTTTTTTACTGTTGGTACTTATAAATATCCAGTTTAGATACACTAATAAAATAGCTTGGACATTTTTCATGATTCGATAAATTAACAGCTTCCCAAAAATTGAGATACTTCAGAGATTTCAGGATCTACAAACCTGAGCCACAAAAAAGAAACGGAGGTCAACAGAAGGTTTGGTTAACAGATGCTACACAGTAGCTGATAGGAGACATTACAGGTCCAGTCCTCCACAAGTTCCCACTGCTTAAGCACTGTGACACTGGTACCTCTGTGGGCTGTGATTAAAGGGGGAAAACTTTTGAATACATAATAGCCAGATTAATAATAAATAGGTTCATCCTGTTGTTGGGTTGCATTATTGATAGAGATTGTTGGAGGCTGGGGCTTTGAATAATTGGGAGATTGATTGCAAAGCAGTTATATTTAATTAAAAAGCTCTGTGACAGTGTGTAACTTTTGGAGGGCTGTAAATGTAGAGCAAATTATTGAGCAGTGGTACGTGCGGCTTCAAATCAGCTAAAGCAACATTTTCTCATCCATAAAACACACATCCAGGCCCTCCGATACCTCCGTCACAAATCCCCAGTCTGTTTGGACCAAAATTGTCCCCTCGTGCGCTCTGACTCAAGCACTTAACCTCCATAAGTTAGACCCACACATGCATGTCTAATACTGACTAATTACACGTCTGTGGGTGCCGGATTTCTTCAGATGAACTGAGCAAAGGAAGCAGACAAGGAAGGTACTCTTCTTCTTTGTTCGAATCGTTTTTAATTGCATGCTCCCCGTGGTTAGCTGTAGATCTGAGGTGTGTGGAAACGCCAGTTTACCTGCTCACAACCCTCTTTGTTGCATCGTTACCTGGTGAATACCCATGATTCTGAGCTTAACGGGGAAAAAAAATAAATCAAATTATATGACACACACGCATAAACATGCCAGTGTTTATCCTGGTTCAAAGATGCAGCGGTAGAATTTTAAGGTACCACCCATCTATTCCTTATACCTTACTCGTCACCTGATTCTACTTCTGCTCAATTCAGCGCCACATTTCCCAGCATGCCTTTTTGACAGGCCACACAGAAGAAGCTGGACCATGACCACAAAAAGTGTTTTGTTATTGTTTTGGGTTTTAGTTTAGTCATATGTTGAAAGAGTCTGTCCTAGTGTGACATGTTTTGTTTCACTTCCTGTCTTTGTTTCTTTCCTGCTTCTGTTGTTGCCCTCATTAGTTTCAAACCTGGCCCTGTTGATCAGTCCCTGTGTATTTAGTCAGTGTGTTTCCCTCTTTCCGTTCGTCTCTTTGTTTGTGTCTCATCTGTGATTACATGTGGTCCCTGTGCTTTATCGGTTTGTACTCAGCTCAGGTTTTGCATTTTTGTATTTCCTCAGTTCTTGGATTTGCCTCTGCCTGTTTACTCAGTATGTGTAGCCTGCCAGCTTTTGTTTGGATTCAGCTACTTACTTTATTAAAGCTCACTTTTTTGTTTCTACTCTCTGCCTGCCTTGAGTCTGACAGACGAGCTGGGGCCATGTCAGGGTCTGCATCCGAAGAAGACGGGATGACTGAAGGCTAGCTACCTGCACCTCCACCTGAAATGACATGATAGAGGATTCATCAAGTTGTCACTGGGATGTCTTCAGCACAGCTGGCTGTCCTTGACGTCTCATAAAGTTAAAAAAATGTTTATCACCAATAATACTCACTCTAACACGGGACTGGATTCAAACATGATACTAGTGTTTATGGGTTTGTGATGCTCAAATAATAGTTTAATGATGTTGACAATATAAAACCAACAGGTTGAGCATTTTCAGTTTGCCTCAAATCCGTCTAACCTAGTTGTTACTATTACTATCACTGATAGAAACAATGGTTAAAGCTACAAAAATAAGACCTGAGCTGTAATAAACCAGAAATATTATTCACATTTAATGGAAAAAGTGTGGCAAAGTGCGGCATTTCTTCGTCATCGTGTGCGCAGGTGATTGGTGCATCCTACATGCGACAACATGTTCAGGCTGCTGACACGGACAGACAGAAGTGTTTATGCCTCACTTTGGAACGGCCTTTTTCATAGCTTCTACTTCCCCGTAGACACAACTTAGTGACGTGACCATTATAGAGGGGTCGTGGATCACCAAAGTAAAATAACTTCTTCTTGGCTGAATTTATGGAAGGAGTTAGCCTCAGGTCTTGAAATTCAAAAGGAGGACTGTGAAGGCGGAGACCCCTGTAATAGGACAGTAAATATCTGACCTTGAGTTTTTCGCTCTGATAAAGCTCCTGCACATCCATCTTACACCCACGCAGGCTTTTTTTTTCTCGATTATTTTGCCTGTTTAGACATCCTCTCAGTACCGCGTGGGCGTATAGAGGCTGTGTGTACGGGCAGCTTTATTATACCTGTTATGGCAGGTCAGATTTTCATGTGTATTGTTTGGTGTACTCAACACAAAAAAACACTTGATATAGACGGTTTAAATTAGACAAAATAATTAGAAACACTAATGTGGACTGAGTATTCATATTTGTCATATTGATTTGATGTTGGAGCTTTCGCATCACTGATCCTCTGCTCTGAGATCACCTGCTTTTATTCAGACCGATGTGCTTGCCTTGAAATCAAACCGAGGGTGGGTATCTTGAGGTGTGCTTCATCTCCTCCAAACCCGACATTTTCAACATCACTAAGGCCTCATTCAGACAGAATCGGGTGTTGCGGGTGAGAACGCCTGTCCTCCCGTTGCTTTGAGTGAGGGTAGTGTTGCTTGTGTGTGTTTGGGCCGTTGGAAACACAACCCGAAGTAACATTGTGGAGGCGAATCAGGTAAGGGCCAAGACAAATCAAAGAACTTGAGTTGCCCGTGTCTCGACCAAAAAGCTGCACTGCATTTGAACACACCGCAAAGACTACAGACGACAACCAACTAGCTCATACGCTCTGCAGCTGCAGATAAGGAAATTACTCTCCATACCAGCAGGGGGCAGTAGTCTGTATTCATCCTTCATAAAGGGAAACCAGAAGACTGTTGATAGACAAACCGTTGTTATGATAAAGTGTTTTTTGACACCCCTCTCACTAATGTAGCCACTCTAATTCGTCACCTATGGATGTGCTAATAGCTTGGCTAAATGCTAGCACCTGGGGGAACATGGACATTCTTATTTGTGTAATGTTATGTTTTCACTTACATTTGGTTCTTTTTAAGTGAATGTGTCACTCAAAGGAACGGCATGATAGTAGCAAAGCAACATAGCAGCTTCTCCTTTGTTGTTTAATGCCGGTTGGCAAACTGATTTTAGGTGAATTAGCGCCACCTTCCTGATTGGTCACAACATTACGTCACACATGACGTTTTTGTGCCGTGAAATGACACTCCCGCAACCCCTGATTCTGTCTGCCTGGGCCTTGTGCTGCATGAGCCAGAGCTGAGTTATGTGCTGGTGTTAGCGGAACTAGGAGGTCTTAAATCTTATTTTTCGGGATGAACCTGCCAACATGATCGACAGCTCGAATAAATTACAAAGCACACCCTCAAACTTAGAGAGATAAGGTTTCTATCACAATACCAGTTTGAATCCTCGCTGGATACTCTCGTTGCACTTTCTTTCTCGTCTTTGTGAAACTGAGGGGAAGCTGCAGCGCCCGTCCTGCCTACACGGAGTCAAGTAATGTGTAACAGTAATAAATCAAAAGCTGTCTCCTCCACATAATTTGTGCAATAGATCAGCCAGTTTGCGTTGCACAATTGCTCGATTTTTCTGGAACGAGTGCAGCCGCACACCTTGCATCGCACCCTCTGCCCACAAACATATTGAATCCATGCTCACTCAATTTGTTATGGTGATTGTGCAATGAGACTGAGGGAGTGCGGGCCCTATCTTAAACTGTGGATGGGGACCCAAAATACATCACAGGCCGGCTTCTGCAATAACCAGAGTGCTTATATGATTTCATGAGTCTGCCCCCTGGAACAAGCGACTATATTTCTCATTTCGATTGCAGAGTGGGAAGGTTTAAGAGCCCCTGCACCATCTGTGATTGTCTCTTCTCTCAGGTCATTGGTATAAAATGGTTATTAGGTTACTGATGGTCCGTGTCTGATTGAAGCACATCTCTTCCTGTGCAGATTCTCGTTAAAAATAGGTCCGGTATCCAAGCTCATTTTTTGGACACTTGGTTCGCTGCTTAAGTCAGCACGTTAGTCCATTCCTAACTGGACTCTAATTGTTTTTAAGTGAACCAGAACTCTGCGAAGGTCGATCTCGGGTCTGGGTCAGTTTGGTTTTTATCAGGTGAAGCCGGAAGATTCTCACTGGAAGTTCCTCGCTTACTGGGTTAGTCCATCGCAACAAAGGTGATTACGTGACTGGCGCCAGTGCGTTCACTGTGGCAGGACGGTCAGTATGTTAGTGATGGTCCATTTCTGATCGGTGCACTCCTGAATGGCCAGCTGGAAAGTGAACTCTGACTGTTTGCTCTCCACCAGCTCCAGACAGTTCTGAGACTCGATGTTCTGGATGGAGCCACCCTGAGGGGACACAGAGAGAGAGAGAGGAGGTGAGTGGGAGTTACAGAATAAAAGCGATCATGTACAACAAGGTGAGGATGTTCAAGAAGACAAGCGAAGAATGCAGCTCTACTTAGTGCTATGTTTTGGTGCCAAACCCATTATTTTCACTTGTATGACATTGTAAGACCGTTCTTACAATTTTACACCTTGAGGACAGAAAATTCTGCATTCTTGTTTGCAGTTTTTAATTAGTTACCTTGCAAGGTCAATGGATCCATGAGGTCAATTGATCACATGAGCTCACGGAGCCATCTCACAGGGCTTCAAGCCATGCGTTTGGTTTTGGTGCGACGACGACCTACAGAAGCACCTGCTCTTTTGAAAACAACGATGGCGACTCCTCAAGAGGTTGGCATACAGTAGATGTTGCTATACCATCCATTGTATCTGAACTGGAGAGTATATTTAATTTGAAACTAGAGCAAAGAACGGCACTGACGGCTTTTTTTCAGTGGAGAAGATGTTTTCGCTCTTCTCTTGGCTTCGGTAAAAGTTTGATTTACTGAGTCGCTCTCCCACTGTTGATTTGACTGGTTCAACTTAGCCCAAGGTAGATAGACAGATGCTTTGCCCAATGACTTGCCAAGTATGTTTTTAAGGTGAGCCTGCCCTTTTCCAAACAACTTCCAAGGTGGTTCCGTCTAACAAACCATCTGGAGGGATTAGGTGTGAACAGAGTTGAAACTGACTTTAACCAGAAGAAGTCAGTAGAACAAGGCTCAAAATTCAATCATTTATTACCATTTTAATGAAACATTACCCAACCCAACTGGTTGAGGCAGATGGCTGCCCACCATTGAGTCCAGTTCTTCTCGAGGTTCCTGCCTGTTAAAAGGCAGTGTTTTCTCGCCACTGTCGCCAAGTGTGCTTGCTCATGGGGCGAATGTTGGGTCTCTGTAAATAAATTAATCAAGGACCTGCTCAGTTTGGAAAGTGTCATGAGATTACCTTTGTTATGAATTGCCGCTATACAAAGAAAGATTGATTGATTAATTGATTGATGAAGTGGATTTTGTCCAAGTGTGCGCTTTAGGTTGACAAAACAGAACCACGCAAATACACAAAATGCAAATACAGATCAACATAAGCTTATCAAACATACATGAGCAGCATAAACAGAGACATACAGTTCTCAGGCAGAGTTACTAAAACACAAGTGTCTAGTGCGAGAAACCTGCTGGGGGACATAGGTAAGTTGAATTCATGGACTGAAGTGATGATGAGGAGTTAAGGGCCCTCACTGCCTCAGGACGTGTGCTGTTACTGAGACAAGTAGTTTCAGCCTGGTGTTAAAGTGTTACACTGTGGAGAGAATTTCTGTTTGAGTAGTATTCAACGGAGAACACTTGTCATTATGAATCTCCTGCAGGCCGACACAAACACAGTTTTAGACCTCGGGGACCTGAAAAACCTCAGTCCAATTAAAACACATGACTACAGAACCTAACCTCGAGACAAATTATAGGCATACATAAAAAAAACATCAATTATAAATCAATTTATGTCTAATTACAGCCACACAAAGAATGGAGGAACAGTGCACTGCACCTGCAATCTCAACCGACACCCGGCGGTCAGTTTTCTGTGTGGTTTAACAGCTAATAACTTTTCAAAGTAAAGTTTGAGTCTCTGGATCTTTTACAGCGTGCATCCCTCCAGCTGCTGGAGGTACGCTGTAAACATTATGAGCCGCTTTACAGCAAAGCTGCATGGGCGTATCATCTGCCAGACATGGGCAGTATATATATTTGACCTTGTGTTTGGAATTTCACAGCCTGTAATCACAAATTAGACCCAGTTTAATACAGTGGACAGAGTCCACGCTGCAGCGATGAATACTTTCAAGGTCCTACTGTGAGTAAGCCCCTCAGTCATCAGGTCACCAACAAAGAGACGCCACGGTAGAAAACGGGATTTATTCAGGCCAGCAGTGTTATGCATGCTTTTAGGAAGATTCTTAAAAAAAAAGAGGTCGAGGGAAACTGCGGACTCAAGCAACCCCTTTCACATGTGATCTATTGTGAATCAAAAAATATGATGAATGCGTCTTTAAGATTCCGTGCTGTGCTGCCGGGAATTGAACTATGTTACCTTCCGTGCTTTTCACATGAAAATAATATGTAACCACCACAATTTTAAAAAGGTTGAATCAAATGCTTATCAGGAACTTGAAGCTGTAAATGTCACATCCACATTGTAATTTACCATATGTATAATTGTATTTGTCAATTTAACAATTAGTCTTTTAATTAAATAATCAATCAAAATTAAGCAACAAGTGTTTTGATTAATTTATTCAAGCAAAGATGTCAAACTGATTGCAGCTTCTCCAATGATGATTTTCTTTACTTCATTCTTACTTCACTATGATTTTTTTAAACACTGTCCATCCGCTTTGACTGTGCGAGCACCGTGCATCAATCACGTAAACACAGAGTCCAACTCTCCTCGTCCTGCTGCTCCACATCCATTTGATCCCTGATGCTGTGGTGGAGATGTGTCTCTGTAAAGACGTGGGCACAGCAGTGTCTGATTTCCTGTCGCTTGGCCAGCTGAGTCCCACTTGTCCGTTTCATTTTCCTGCGACCAGACATTAGCCAGGAGCGTCCTTAAATCCAAGCTGGATTAGCATGACTCTCTTCCTCCCTGAGACGGTCCAGCTGGTCACGTCGCGTTGGGTGGTCGAAAGATGCCGTGGGCAGTTATCATCTCAAAGTCCGCTGCTCTGAATGCAAAACCTGCAGTTTCAACTCCAATAGTGAAGAATGCTTTTTTTAATTGTTTATATGTGTTCCAGCAACAAAGCTGAAAAATTGACGGTTAAAACAAAAATGTAGCGAGATTTACACATCTGCATGTGCTGCTGTTGCCACGATATGAGTCTTTATTGTGTCGGTCTTTGTCCTCCTGCATCTTTCAAAGGCCACAATAGATTCTCTGAGGTTATTGTCTCATATTTGACATTTTTGTAGTGAATATGTGATTTATATTCTTCCTTTTCGTGAATTGAATAAACTGGACCCAACAAGACATCTTCTCTTTCTAAATCGACAATCAAGCGGACATTCCTCTTGTTTTAACCCATTCTGCCCGAGTTATTTAATCTCACACTTGGATTCAGTGTGCGTTGGGTGTTTGCTATGCACTGTATTATTTTAATCATTGTTATCTGGATGTTTGGGCATAAGTGCGGATTCGTTATTTGTGCCGATAAAGCACACCGAAGTGAACTGAATTGAGAGAGACAGGGGGAGATGTTGTGGGAATGCAAAATATGTGCGTGCATGTGTGTGTTTGTGGTATCTCAGTGTGGGCACGCACACACTGTATTTCTTCCAAACAACGTCACTTTGAATAAAAGGCTCGCTTTATTGTCATTAAATACGAGCCCCTGGCCCCCTACCTCCTCTGTGTGTGTGTGTGTGTGTGTGTGTGTGTGTGTGTGTGCGTCTTACTTTCTTGAACAATAGGCGAGCACCCAAAGTAGGTCCTTAGTTATATGGCAAGAACAGTAATATGTTTTAATGAGCCCGAGCCCCGGCAGAGAGGAGACTGAACCCATTTGTGTCACACTGGCTGCCTGCTTTAGGAAGGCTGCTTTGCTTTAAATCAATACGCCGTACATCTTCCACCATAACACAAGCACACACACACACACACATACATATAGAGGAACGACCATCAGCAGAGGCCTGCGAGCAGAACTGAGCGTACCACGGTGTTCGAGCGCCTCTGAAACTCTACGTTCTGTGTGCGGACGCTTGATCACACTACAAATACAAAAATACAAAAAAACCAAGCCGACCTGTGTACGACGGCAACACAGTCACGTTCTCCTCGAGGCTCGCTGAGAAGCTATCGATTCCCTCCGCCCGCTCGTCTGTGTGCACAGCTGCCTCCGCACGGAGCAGCCTGTCCACACATCGGCCGGCCGGCGTGCGTAGGTGTGATCACTTGACGGAACAAACTGTCCGCGTTCTGGTGTCACGCCCACACGTGTACACTATCTCGCACAAACACTCATGAGAGAGTAGGTGTGCAGTCCCGTCTATGTTGGACTCGCATATTGGATTTTTCAACGGTTAGCCTCTGTTGAAATTGATCCCGGGCTAATGAGTGGAACGCTGCACCACGCTGTGTTAGGAACCGAGCAAAATCCTATTTGATTTTTAATGATCGACCAGTTGAATCCCTTTTATAAAGTTCAGGTTTTTTATTAAGAGCACTTTCGTGTGAGGCAGGTGGAATATGAGGCCTCTGAAAATCCAATCAGCAGGTAAATGATCTTTTTTTTTATAGAGGGATGAGAGACGCGCTCTAACAAGAAATGAAAACAGTTGACCTAATGAAGCTTTCAGCGACTGAGCTTGCCGATTTATTATGCCCGAATATTGATTGTGTTGTGGTCTGTTGCACATTTTTGCATGATTGCTTTATTTTACGTCTTCCTCGTCTGCATCAGGAAAAGAAAGGCTTCACATTAACTAAAGAGGTTTCTACTGTAAAACACAATCTTTACTGCTTGTGCAACTGTCCCCCAGTGGCAAAAACAATGAATTTATGCAGTACTGATCCATTACTGTAAACGAGTAGACAGGCCACACCGTGACATCACCCATAGGCTTCTGAAGAGCCAGAATGAAGCTCAAAGTGGGTGGTACCAGCCGACTCCATCTCGGCAGCACCCGCCTTCGCCAATGGCTAATCAAAATAGGAGAAGAGGTGAAGCGTGTGCGGAGCTGAAGCAAGGCTCGTCAGTTAAACAAGCCCATCAAGCTGTAAACTATCAAGCTTTCTAAGCTAAGGCTAACAAGCTATCAGTGCTATCAGCTATCAAGTTTCATCTTTCATCTTTCAGCATTTGCTTGAGTTTGATTGCGGGATCACTGGTGTTTATTTGAGTTACTGGCACGAGTTTAACCACAGGTACACTAGTGGCAAGATAGCGAGCAACAACCGCAACGCAACGCCACCAGGGTTGTTCGTTAATCCAAAACACCAGCGTCTGTCCCTCCACTCCAGTCTGTTAGTGCAATTAACCACACAATAAGACCTGTTATTCGTCCGACACGAAGGCACCAACACCACAAGCAGCAGAGAGGTGAAGATCAGTGACTGGAACTAGCTGAGCTGAAGCCAAACAGACAGCTAGCGGCTAGCTGGCAATCAAAGTAGCATTAAGCCTTGATTTAATTTAGATGAGTGAGTTACATAAAAATATACTGCTGTACAGTTGTCATGAGCCGGGAAATTAGGCATGGATTCCAAAACTGATTTTGTACCTAGCTATAAACATGGGCCCTTATCCATTAACCGTATCAAATAAAGATAACAAATTACTGGGTTTGAGACGTGAAGCCAAAGTGGAAGTGCATTAAACCTGCAGTTTGTATGCAGTCTAATGGCAGGTGACTCCACTGGTTTTCGAAGACTTGTATGTAAGCTTATGAGAAAATGAGCCTCTTTCTCACTTGATTTATCACCCCAATAAACAGCTTCTTATTGAACTTGTGATCTCAATTGCTAGTTTCAAGTCTTCTTCAATACAGCATGATGTTCATTTAGTAAATTATTGATCCATTTAGAGTGAAACATAGGATAAAGCATGGTATGCTTTAGGACTGTAGCTACCTTGTGATTGACGAATCACTAAATCGACGTATCCTTGGGTTATCAGTCAGATCCAATCAGTATCCTCCCCAGCTCCACCCTCTCGTCCAAATAGATCACTTTTGGCTCCAAAAAAGAAGATGGCAAAGAATTCCAATCTTAAGGCTTCAAAACAGTTGCCCACATACCAATAGGCGACATCACATTGGGTTACACTTGGTCTGATTCCAAGGCTTAAGGCTTGGTTAGGTAAATCTTTTACAGCCTGTGATGTCAGATTCAGTGCTGTTCACTCTCAGATGATATGTTTGCATTTGTTAGTATTAGTTCTCTGGGAAAATAATTGCAAGTTCATCTTGACGGGACAGATAGAACCTCCACTACAAAGTCTCCAAACTATTTCAAGTTTCTGGGAGCATGTCACAAAGTCACAAGGACCAGAAAATGTACGGGGCTGGTAACTGCTGACGCCTCCTCATCCATCAATCACTCTCATCTGCTGAGCTACGTCTGACAGATCCTGACAGTCTGACAACGTCTGAGTTCAATGTTCCTGCTGAGTCACAGTCTTAAAAAAAAACCCTCATTCATTAAATGTGCAACAGCCCGTTCACCCTGAAGACTTCTAGACTTCTGTTTTATTTCATAAGGGGTGTATAAATTTGATATGACAAAAGAAGCGGTCATTAATTTAGCAGAGGAGGTCCGTCTCTGCTGCAGGAAATAGCAGTCATTATGAGAACGCTCAGCTTTCCTACAGATAAATGTTGTATTGTAAGACGACCGGCAAGTTCCGCTTATGTGCCAGCAGAACGAGACACATTAAAGCTGTTCTAAAGAACGTTCTTTGAATAACAGTGAAATTGAATGACTGTAATTTGAAAGGGTTTGCTCACAGTGACAAACTCACAGAGAGTTATCACCCGACTCAGCTCTGTGGAGCCTTTTGTGTCTTTTTCACTCACTGTTTTGGTTTACTTCCTGTGTGACATGGTTAACAATGCTGCCACTGTACCAGATATGTGTATTTTTATGGAGCCAGAGTGGAGACAGGGAATTTTGGCATTGAAAATAAACTTTGTCATTGAAAAAAAAAATGAACCGACAAAGAAAACACTGGCATCAGAACATTTGTCCTTGTAAAAGTGGTACTGGCCCTGAACAAACATTTCGCACTGAATTTTTGTTTCTTCTACTATCAGTATTTTTTCAGTGTCACTGGTTTGCAGTTTCATCTTTCTATGACTGTTTTGACATGGAGAGGAGGGGTTTGAGGGGAAGGAGAGTATGATTTTCATATCTACAGCTTTGTTAAAAGTCCCACAGAAAACACTGCTCCTGCACCACCTGAAACACCTGGTTTGGAGCCGAGCCTTTACCTTCATAACTTATTTGCATCAGTAACCCCATTCACACTGGCGTTTGGATGCGGCTTCAGTGCGCCAATTCTCCGCATCCGTCTCAGTGTGAATCTCTCGGATGCGGCGAGGGGTGAAATTTTGCTCTGGCGCTGATCCACCTCTGGAGGTAGTATCAGGGCCGCACTATCAGTGAACCGAACCAATGTGAAAGGAAAAGCCGGCTTTGCGTATCGAGGGCGTGTCGATCGGACGGTCAGTTAACTACACAGGTCCTTCACTCCACTTAATACAGATCTCAACAGACATACAGTTGCTTCTGCTGTAGCAGCGTTATTTTAGATCACACTACCTTGCTCGGCATGACCCGCTCTACTCTGCCTCTGATTGGCTACACCCTGCCCATTAAGTAACGTGCATGTGCAACCCTCACCGAAGACAGAACACAGACGAGATGTCTTGCTCAAGACAAAGTGTGAAAAGGGGTGCTGCAGCAATGCAGCATAAGAGAAAAATCATAAATCAAAAGTCTGGTGTAATCCAAGTCTCTAAGCCCTGAGATCCCAAATGAATCTGAAAAGACGTCATTTATACCCTTTTTGAAGCCGAAATCTTTACTGTAGCTGCTGAGCTAAAAAGGCATTAGCGTACAACCAGTCTGAAGTGGGTGCACAAGCTCGACCTCATGTAGAGGATGCAAAATGTCTTCTAAAATAAATCTGGAATCACAAGGCTTACGGAGAATTGGATGAAGCCAGATGAGCTGTATGACGCCTTTAAATGGTTTATGTTTTTAGTTGTTTTTTTTTTTGTCCCCATTGACTTTCCATCAGCATGGGGGTGAGTAGATAATGTCTGAATTTACAATTTTGGGTGAACTGCTCCTTTAAGTCCATTGTCTTTGCGGCCTTTCATTACTGCACTGAATATAATACACTGATCCTCCATCATTTTTTGCAGTCAGAAACAGCATGAGCACTGGGTCTGACATGTTCAACCTTTACACTGCCTGCTGCCGTGGGCTGCTAATGGGACTTTATAGCAGGAGGGACTTGTCACAGCGAACTCCGCTGATGGCCTTAACTACATATGGCAGAGGAACGGAACTTATGATCCATTAAAGTAATCACAATGGTCTTTCTTACCTTCTCTGCTAAAAACCAGTCAATTGGCTTTCTCATAGTGTACGACCTCCTGAGTGACTTCCAACAAATGTGCTTAAAAGTCTTCACTTTACCTCTTGGCTTCCCTGAGGAGTTCAGCTCAGACTAAGTGTACAGAAGCCGTGTTAAAGCATATACAAGCACACACACACACACACACACACACACACACACATTCCTGTTCCTGCAATCTTACAGGTACACACAGACAGACAAATAGTTGGCTTTCGTCCAGCACCTTGTCCTCAATTCAGCAGCGAGCCCTTCTGTCATTCTGGAGAGTGCAGAGTTGGACCACACTATTGATTCCCTGCTATTAAGGCGGGAACACTAGTTAATCAGTCGGTCAGACAGCCAGTCAGCCAGAAAGCCATCAGACAGCCAGTCAGCGGGTTGGCCTGCAAGTCAGGCAATCTGTCAGCCGGGCGCTCAATCACCAAGTCATTCACCTCAGAGGATGTGGTGAATAAAAGCACTGCAGGGAGACAAAGAGCGGAGACGACTGGAGCGCCGAGCGTGAAGTGCTTCTGCAAATGCAAATCACACCCGATGAGATGTTCATGCTGAAATACGCTGATTTCATCTCTACACAAGTGGGACGGCGGCGGTGACGCACCTCCGCTCCTCACTAACCGATGCACCGCAGATTCCCTCTGTTTACCATAATTCAATCCTGAATGACTAATGTCTGTGTTCCTCCATCTGCAGATAATGAGAAGGCAAAACACAGCCCCCGTCTGTGGTGGAAACATGTTTTTTTGTTGCTGTCTTAAAACGAATTAATCATCGCCATGTTTACTCATAACACACATGACTGAGTTTTATTTTGAGCCAGCGTTATATGGGTGAAGGGGTCAAATGTGCTCCTTTGTACTTTAAAAAAAAATATTATTAGAAGGGTTTTGTTTTTGTTATGTGCTTGTTAGATTTCATGAAATGTGTTGTCTCAAATGTCCCTGTATCTCACTGAAATGGAACTCTTTGCTACTTTACTCATACACTAATGTAATGAGATGAGAAGAAAACAGACAAATGTCTTTTTGGACTTCTGTGTCCTGACTGGATAAAGTGGACAGGGATACCAGAAATGTTCCTTTCTCTTTTACTGCAGAAGCAGGGGGAGGACAGACATAGGTGACTGATTACTGTTGGAATATAGAGCTATTAACACCTATTTTAATAAAAACACTTCATTTACAGCAGCTGTAAATTTTCTCTTCCAAGAATATTACATGTAAATAAATATACTATGTGCTCCACAGGCTGTCGACTACAACCACAAGTGTGGAGGGAGTCAGCAACGAACTGCTCCTCAGAGTCTTTGCTGTTTCGTCATTACTGAGAAAGGGGCCAAAGAATTTGCCTCAACTAACGTTTTAACTGCATACAACGTTATGTTTGCACATAAATGGTGTATCGTTGGAGAGATTACCTACATTAGCATAACATTCAGTGAGGATGTGATTACACCAGGACCTGCAGGCCAAAGTTGGCCCACTATAAGATTTGAACTGACCAGCCAGATGTTTCAAGGGAAAAACAATTAGAGAATTATAAAAAATAAATAAAAAACATTATATATTGTATATAATATTATGAATCACTGTTTGTGCTTTTTAAATATGTAGGATCTGTAATTAATCCGTATCATTCATGATATGAGCATGATGGGTAAAACACTGACACTTTGCACAGGAAGTAATTCAACAAAGGAAACTAAATATACATACATACAACTGAAAAATCAAAGGGAAAACATGTGGGCACCCCTAGATCACTCAAATAATAAAATAACTCTTCAAAAAAATCATGGAACGTATCTCCTCATGATTAAATAGCTTTCTTTCAGCATTAAACAATTCTTTTAGTATACTTAGGTTGGCCCAACTTATTTCCAATTGTTGGTATGACATAATTTAATAGATTTAATGATTTAATACTCATTTTACAGGAGTAAATTTTTTTTTTAGTAAATGAAGTTGAACCAACCTGATAACATTAAGTAACAACAAAGGAACTGATTTCTGCTGAAAGAAAGCTATTTAATCATGTGGAAAAACATTCCATGAATTAACTTCTTTTATACCATGGTCTGGGGGAATACTCGATTCTGATTGGCTGCAGGGTGTCCATTAATCCCTGATATATGGACACCTACTAAGTAGTTCCAGTCAAATTGTCTGTTCACCGTCTAAATTAATGCGCTAGCTGGTGTAACCATAGCGACGGGAACGCAGTCAAAGCCTCTGTTTACAATTTATTTCCAACACTGAGTGCAGTCCGTCAGTCCTTCAGTGCCTTATCCTCTGAACACCACAGGATGGCGACTGGAACACACAAGCTGCAGAAAGTACACTTTAAACTTACTGATACTTTTTTGTATCACATAAGCGAATAATCTCACATCCCGTTGGCTGTTCAGCTCTCTGCTTCAGGCTGCGGCCACAGTCACGTTACACACGGCCGATCATTTGTTCATGAAAATCTCGATATTGATTTGGGGACAATGACATGACGGGTAAGCTAGCTCGTTGTTAAACATACTGTCAAATTATATTTACTGTTCGTCAACCGTACGCAATGTTATGGACTTTGAATCTTGCTAGCATAGCATTAGCTTCCTGGCTCATTGCTGAGTGGACTAGAATATCTCCCGTTGCCAAGTCGTATCTAAGGTCCGTCCTATTTACTGGAGGAGTGAACAATGTTTCCATTGCATAAGAATGTTACGGGAAGGTAATGATTGTTCCAGGTATTAGTCAAACCCTCAGGCGTTACCAGGGAAACTAAGTTATTGCTTGTGAAAAACTTAATATTTTGATTGTAAAACGCATGAAAATATAAATTAATGGTCTCAATTTATTTTCTTTGGCAACTGACCATGGTATAAGTGGGATAATGCCCTTCAAGGTGTCCATTATCAGGAATTAATGGACGACGCGGAGGCCTTAACTTAAAGACTTCCTTTTTTTAGCGCAACAGACACATAAAACACATGTATTTGTTTTCACATCTGGCATTAACAGTTACATTTCTCTACGTTTTGTAACTTGACATGTAATATTGAAACATCAACTCATTGTCCACTTTTTTATGTCCACCTGGCTCATTCTAATGCGGTCTAAGTGCAAAGTATAACAATTTCACGTGAAGTTCCTCTTTACTCAGGTATCCATACATGTGAAACATATAAGCCCAAAGTTTTTACCATAAAAACAGTGTACATGCGTGGCCCCTGGGTCCACATGCATTCATTGATCTCCTCCTACCTCCTCCACACATGTTTGTATTGCCTTGCATGACATGTATTAACACACCTATGAATTATGTACGCTGTGTTCAGCTGCTTCACGTGGAAAGGCTGCCTTGCAAAACGCCTCGCACAAAAGGTAATTGGCAGCGCTAGAGGAATCACGAGGTCGTAAAATATGAGCTTCATTCTGCAGAGAATGCAGTTCCAAGATATTGAACTTCAAAGATTTGACAAACTACAAGGCAAAACAATAAATATTTAAACCCAAAGGTTCTTTCACATCACACCAAGCAAGCAGAATTTAATATTTGCAGTTCACAAATACTTCAATGACTCCAATTAAAAAGTTTCCAAACTGTTATTGACTCAAGCCACAGCGGCGCGTGCCGAGCGTGAAGAAAACACGAGCCGGTGTTTGCAGTGTTCACAAGCTCCTGGAGAGTAGCTGCCCGTCTGGGCGCGCTCGCAGATTACTGATTAGAAATGAATCGAACGCGATCAAACATCAGCGGAACCACACTCGGATCTCTCGATGTGTGATTAATACAGCACCTATCGTATCCTACATGTGCGTGATTATCTAAAGGACGCATGGCAAAAACAAGTGACACACGACAGGAGCACAGCTGCCATGATGGAGCCGTGACAGCTCAGTGCCCCTCTTCACTTTGGACTGATACAAAGAGCCGCCGTCTCGCCTAAAACAAACCGTTCTAACTCGGCACTGCTCCGCGAGTCGACCTTTTCCTCTGCTCCGGTGTTGTGCTCCACAGTGAATCTGTGCTCAGCATTAGCGGAATTGAAACTTTTTTTATTGAGCTACCTTGAGAAAAGCGGTGTCCATCAGAGGACACATAAAAAAGCAGACAAACAAAATAAAAACCTGTTGTCAGAAAACACCACCTGCCGAATGAGAAAATACTACCTGCTCTCAGGCAGGTTTTTCATCAGGCTATTTCTCCGCCGCTCTCCCTCTCCCTCTCCCTTCCTCGCCACTGATGGCTGCTCCCCTCGGGTCAAGCTCAGTTCAATATTGTAAAAGGATCCGCTAATCAATAATTCACAAATACTGACTGCTTCACGCTGCCTCCCTGTCGGCCCGTCTCCCGCCTGCCTCACATCTCCGCAGCGCTGCCTCTCCCCGACTCTTTCCCTGACCCTCCGTCGTTCCTTCCTTTTCTTCTCTCACCTCGCCTCTCTCTGCCTCTCATCTGTTTCTCTCTCATGTCTTCTCGGGGCTGTATCTCCACACCTGTTTCTTCTTCGCCTGTCTCCACCTGCGCTTTTCTTCTTTTCGCCTCCTCCCTCTCTCATCTCCACCTCAACCTGCACTAACACCCTCAAAGATGGAGATCATAAATACAGATGCACGCATCAACACAAAACACAAACACACACATATCTGTTGATGGTTACTCAATAATTCATCTGAATTTCTCAATCGTATTGTTTTCTTATTATTTACTTTAATTGATCCACATTATTGATTTTGAGTGTGGATAAGAATAATTTCACTTGGCCGGCGAGCCACCTCGTTTGGTATGCATCTGTTCAAGTTCTTTGGCATTAAATCTATTTTGAAACTATCCTTATAATTAAATGCAAAAATAACCGTAATTGCTAGAGGCTCCTGTGCATTGGCGTCCACCCCATGCTAAAGGCCAGTAACAGGGTTGACCCTGACAGGGTAAGGACTCCGAGGTGTGACTAAACATTTTCACTGGTCCCACCAGTGCGCCGTATATTCAGCAGGTCAGAGTTAAAAGGATATTCCGGTGTAAATTTAATCCATGGTCTAACACACCTTGACACCGAGTAAGACTCCCCCTCGAGAGGTCAAGTTAGCTGACGGCTAGCTTAGCTAGTTTTAGCAACCTCAGAAAAGACCGCACGAAAACAATACACTGCAGCTTACGCCTCCAACTAGAAACCGCCATCAAAAAGCCACAAATAATGGTCAGAACATCACCAAACTTCAGCAACAGTACATGTACAGTCCCAGCACACAGTACGAAGCATCAAACATCTGCTAGCTTAGCCGAATTTTACCGAATTGAATCTGAAATTATTGACTGATTTTTTTCTTATGCCTAAACAAACTGAACAAACAAACTGACTTTAAAGGACAACATAATAAATACTGTCGTACTGTTACTGTTCACACCTCTCTAGCTTCAAACAGTCTTCTGGGACATTATCTTCCTCTGAGAACAGCTTGTTTATTCAGTTATGGAAAACATAAATATTTCTGAGTTTGTAGTATTACCTCATTAATATTGTAAATATCAAAATTCAGAGTTTGAATTTATTCTCTCGAAACGACACAGTGCCCCTTTAAAAAAAAATGGCGCATAAAAATAGTTTTGAGAAACAGTGTGTGTGGACAGTTGCCTTTGAACAAATGCATTCCTGTTCACAATCATTGACATCATTTGTTAAGAAATGAAACAGTAATGCACATGAATTATGTGCTGGTGCACCTGAATGAAAAAGCTAGCTAGTCTGTGGATGTGTCTTCAGACTCCTAGCATCCTGATTAGCAGAAATAACTTTACATATGACACCTTGACAATGACGTGCATAAATCAGTGGGTGTGCCCGAGGACCATCAGTCACTTTAACAATGAAAGCGTCCTTAATTATGATTTGCTTGGCTAAACAATAACTCTTCATCTACGCACACACTGTCTGACGGAGGACTGAAGACGTCCCTCTAAATGGCTACAGAACGTCAAACAGAGAGAATGTCAAACTGAAGCGGAAGCTGTGCCGATTCATTTCTTTAATATTGGCAGCTGGTTACATTATGTTGTGAAATGTGGTGACAGACCCACAGAGGAACATCATCCGGCTCTTTAGCTCAGTGTTTTGGTGTAACAAGCACAACTAAGCTAGCATTAGCCTAATTCCCAGCTGCAACAGACAGCTGTTCTAATGAAGTCTTCTAAAGAATCCACCATATGCTACCTGTCCAAAAGCAAACAGCAAATAGAGTCAGAAACTATGAACACTAGAAAATAGTGCAATTTAGCTGCTACAGACTGAATTACATTCATCCGATGTAGCAAAGGAGTGTAGCAAAATGGTGTTAATGATTGAATGAATGAATGTGAAGGTCTGTGTCTGCTGGATGTGTAAAAAGGGAACTGCTTGTTGGCCATTATAACTGTGTAACTTGATAATATGTCAGTGTTGTTCTTGCACATCACTTTGGCTTTTGCTGGAGAGAAGATTTGTTTTTAACGAGGTGTATTTGAGGCAGTACAGGTGGAAACACCATGTCTTCATGGCGAGCCAGCGTTGAGACTTTGGGCTATTTTGCTGCTGAACTCGACAGAAAAATGTCCTAAATACACGTTTAAGTGTTCATTTTGTCATTACATACATCAAACCCTCTAGTTTTATTTCAGAATATAGATATTCTGAAGGTTTTTAAGAAGGGGTTTGTTCAAATATCAGTCACATATCCTGATTTATTCTTATTCCTAAAAACACGGGCTACACGGATGGATTTTGAGCTCTTCAAAACTCCCGCAGTAAAAAAACATTGACCTGACTCCAACATGTCAACGAAATGAAACGCGAACTTTGAACGCGGCTTTATCCAATGTTCAGATTTGTGCTCTGGGAATGTTTTTGTGTGCGTCTATCCTTAACCTTTTACATCTAGTTACAATACCAACAGAGATATCACTGGACACGGTGGGTAGTGTTGGCTAACAGTAAGTACAGACTCAGCTCAACTAAAGCGGTCCTGGTTCCGTAACAGTGGGAACTTGACACTTCCTCTGGCGCAGTCTGAAAACTCATCAGCCTGTGTGTAAGAAAAGACACAAAGGTTGATGTATTTGCACGATTCTCGCAACATCTGGGTCGAACGCTCATGGCTGAATGCAGTGCTACCTGATCATTCTGTCTTATGTTTCTGATTTTACAGTATATGTTGACCACGTCTACTATGAATTGAACAATAATGCCTCTCCCGCACAGGATTAGGTGTTACATGGCCGAAACGTTCGTCATAATTTTCGCGGCAGAATCAGCGGCAGCC
Organism: Lagodon rhomboides; assembly: GCA_039737535.1. Taxonomy (NCBI): domain Eukaryota; kingdom Metazoa; phylum Chordata; class Actinopteri; order Spariformes; family Sparidae; genus Lagodon; species Lagodon rhomboides. Next base: position 7,296,106 of record CM077793.1, read on the forward strand.
AGTTTCAGACGGTGCCGATGGAGAGCAGAGAGTTCTTCATTTCTTGGTGCGAGCTATCTTTCAGAACATTTTTAGCTAATTTGCACGCTCAAAGTGATGGGGACAAAATGTGCCATTTAAAAAAGTGGTGTAATGACACCTGGCTGACACCCACCATGCTTTTAAGTAGAGTAGCATCGGAGCAGACGGTGATTTGGCGTACCACCGGTGATCCGACTGTTGCGTCACCGGTGCTGCTGGATGGAAGCTTTGCAGGATGAGCCAGCTTCGACCCCGCACTGCCACTCGGCATGCGCTCCCCTGTCCGCTCACCAACTTTAACTTTTAATCCCCTCCTTTTCACTGATGGAACAAGTTTGACCGGAGAAATGTGATCAAATGTTGAACCTGCCGTATCGCGTTTCTCTTCCCCTTTGAATCTTTCATACGTCTAATATTTAATCTGCTTTGTTCGGAAAAAGCGAGCGGTTCAGTCTCAGGCCCCTCGTCTGACTTCTCCACCAAACTTTTTAAGAAAGAAAAAGAAAATGGGCTTCTCTTTCTTATTTAAAAACCCAGAGGGGATGTGCCTAATGGGTTTCATCTCTCTGACTTCTGACATAAGTTAGAAGTGAGATTTCGGATTCCGGCCGATGCTAATTAGAGGCAGATTCCCCTGCCAGCGTGCCCACCAGCTACAGATATTGAGGAGGCTGGAGGGTGAAGGATGGGGAGGTATTGTTCTCTGAGGACACTGGACGATGGGTGGGAGGGAGAGAATGAGAGAAAGAGAGAGAGAGAGAGAGAGGAAGGCTCTGAATGATAGTTCGTTAAAGGATCCTCTTATTCACTCTGATGTCTGGGACAAAAACAGAACACACACACACACACACACAGTCAGAGAGAGGCGTACAAATGCACACACACCGAGCAGAGATGCCCAGGGCGTGAATATAGTAGTGCCTTCTTTTTTACTAATTATCCAGCTCCCTCTACTTATCTGTCACATTTCAAGACAACATTAAAAGTGTGAAGATTAAAAATAAGACAGAAGGTTGTGATAAGTCAGAAACTGTGGATGTGTGAAAGCTCATTATCCAACTGAAGAAGATGGGCTTTTAAAACGCCTACCGCGTGAAGAAAAAAAAAAAGCCGAAGAATGATCTGCGCTCTGCAGGAAACAAAGTGGGGAGGAAAGAAGTACGAATCCCACTCAACTGAATCATGAAAATGCGCTCCGAATCCACGGAGCTTTGGTCCGGCAGACCAGAACCAGCAGGAAGTTTCCGGCTACAGACAGAATACCAATTAACAAACAGTAAGATCAAAGATGCAGTCACGCTGAGGAGCTGCAACCCGGCGCAGCTGGAGTCCGTCACGTCTTTTTTTGGGCATGGGGGGGTCCAAAGACTGCGTTGAACATTTATAACCGCGCTTCCTCGAGTGTGGTTTACCTGAGAGAACGTCCAGGTGAGCTTCATGTGCTTGGTGGCGGCGTAGCTGCACTCCAGCAGCCTGGGCCGGCTGTTCACGTCCACCAGACACTTGTTGTCGTCGTCGTCGATCGTCGGGCTCAGCACGCCCAGGTGGAGCTGCTGGGAGCTGGTGTAGTACACATTCTGCTGGGGGACACAGACATAGGAACAATCAGGCCTCAGCAGCTGAAAGTGAGACTCGCTCCTCCTCAGCTGTGGAGAAACACCAAGATGTGGGAACACCCAGTCGGCCCCTCCGCCGTCTTCTTTCACGAGCTTTGTACAATTCACAAAATCAAGGTGCGTTGTCGAGGACTTCTCGACAGAGCAGCTCTCGTTCCAATCTCATCTCATCCCCAGGTCTTATTTGTATGCAAATGATTTCCTGCAACTTCAAACGATCTACAGGAGATCTGGTTTCTGGAAACTACACAAACTGTGTGTCTGCAGCTTAGAATGCGTCACTGTTGTACCCGTCAGCCTGGGATACAGCACCTGAGGTGCTGTATCTCAGGCTACTTCCCACTTGCAGTTCGAAATCTTTCCATATAGTTTGCACAGTGATTATTTATTTTCCATTCAATTTGTTATTTCCTTTATATTTCATACATTTTGAATCATTATTAAAGTATTATTTCACTTATTATATAAACTTATTATAGCACATTTATACCATATATATATTCATGCAGTGGGACACCGGCGCGCAGGAAGTTGTGATTCTTTTATGGTGAAACACTGAAAAAAGGCAGAAAGTACCACCACTCTTTGATAAAACCAGGCAGGGAGCTATCAGCTAACCACTCAGAGGCACGTAAACACATTTTCCAGCTTAAAAGACACCTAGAGGACACTTCGTCATATTCATCACCGACCATATGGAGCTTCCAGGAGAGCACTTCTGCTGCGTTTTCTTTGCTTTTTTAACGTGACGGCACCGGGGAGGGCACTGAGATCTCTCTTTCCGGAGTCCTTCTAACACAACAAACCACTTTTATAGTCAAACAACCAAACAGATGGCTTGTAAAGTCAGACAACTAACCGCCAGGAAACAAGAAATATTAAATAGTTTCCTCTGCAAAAGGTCACTCTGTAAAGTCTGCATCCCTGTAGTCAGACTGTGGGGTGCACAGTCCGCGGTTCTCCCTGCATGTTGCCGTTCATGTCATGATTTGGACTTTGTGTCTTTTCTCAGAGGTGCTCTGGAGCGCCACCTCGAATACTCTGGTCCTCCCTCCACCCGCTGCCTGAGTGTTTCCCCTCGTCGCTGTGGTATATATGGCTATGTCGCTAGTGCTACCTTCCTCGTGACTAATCTTTTGTGCCCCTCGCCATTTCCAGAGCCAGAGCAACTCCAAACTCCGAGCTCCAGCTCCACAGCCGCCCGGCCTCCTGACCTCTGCCTCTCGCTCACCTTAGCCTCCACCTAAGCCTCAGCTTCCCATTATCATCTACTCCACCTTCAACCTTACCCCTGCCTTGGTGTCCGCTCCAATCTACAAATAGTTTCCAACCAGCCGGAGAAGTGCACACCCGAGTCTAGTCCCTTCAAACAGCGGAAGTATGTTTTATGTTTCTTCCCCCAGTCTGAGTTTCTCCTGGAGAGGCTCGTCTTGGTTATTTTTGTGTGGATCAATGGTAAAACTTTTGAGTTGTATTTCTTTTGTATTTCGTGGTTGTGAACTGTTTTGGGGAAAGAAAATGTCTCACACACACACACACACACACACACACACACACACACACACACACACTGAATTGATTTGTGGTCTATTTGTTGTTGCAGTGCAGGTTTTTTGGAGACATACAGTTTGTTTCTTCTTTCCACTCGCTTCGTTGTTTTGAATGGTTTGACGGAGCTATTTTATCCAGTTTATAATACTTTACAATTACTGCTTTTTTCATACTTTACTGTTTACTTTTCATGTTCACTCTACATTACAGAAACATATTGTTTTTTTTTTCCTTCAGATTTCCAGCCCTAGTAAAGAAGTGATTGGCTCACGTGCTGTTTACCAGTTTAACATGAGTAAAAAGAAGCCTGGACAGCAGCGCTACATATATAAATAAATACATATAATGACACTCTAACTACTAAAATATACTGAACCAGCACTGACACAGAAGATACTTAAGATACCTGTAAAACCAAGCTGCGGTCTATATTCCCAGAGAGCTGGGTCATTAGCAGCAGGGAGCACTGGAAGTAGGCTAACAATCTCACTTTTATTATAAGAAATAAACAGGCCACCTGTAACTGATCTAATTAGGAAGAAAAAGAGAAATTAAGGAAGAAAAAAAAAAGGAGGGAATATTCAGTGGCAGGTGATGAAGGAGGGAGAAGAGAGGTCAGGGATGGGAAAGCAGATCCTGGCTAAACATCAGCTCGGGGGAGATTTTACATACCTGAGGAAACAAAACAACAGAAAACAAAACACGAGCGCGCGGTAATGAATGCAAATGTTGGCCCAGTTTTGAAGCCTGCAAAGTGTCTGCCGAGGTAAATCAAACACACCCGGTGTAGTTTAAAGATCCCCGCCGTAAAGTGAGACATGCGTTTTCCCCATCTGAGTCTGACAGAAGAGCGGCAGATGAGACAAAGAATCACAGGCGACGCGACGCCGGCGGAGCGGATAAGAGGGATCCACGTCGACCCCAAATTCAAACGAGCGGGAAAAGTTGGGAAACGAAAGAGTGAGCGCAGAGACGCGACGCTCAGAACAAACGGAAACATCACCGTCGTGTGCTCACACTCCGTGGGTGTGTGTGTGTGTTTGCAGGGGAGTGTGTGGAGGCTCCGAGGTGGTAATTGATGAGAATAATGACCGTCTTGCAGGAACAGGACATTTCCAGACAGGAGCCATTATCACACTGTGATCCAGCCGCCGAGCTTTTAAGCTGCTGCTTAAAAACACCTCGAGAGAGGCGACAGCGCGGCCCGGTGTGTGTATCGGCGCGCGTACAGTTTGTGAGGGAATGTGTGTGTGTGTGCGCTAATAAGAGCGGTTAAACTCGCATCTGTCGATAGATTGATGCTCAGCTGCCAACAGAGGGCTTAATGCGATCTCCTCTCCTGTCACGGCTTCTTAAAGCTTCTAATAGAAGGATTAGCGCGGCGCCGTGTTGGACGGACAGCAATCTCTCTTGACGAATGTAAACATTAACAAGTGTGGACAGAATAAAGCCATTAAGCTCGGTTGATTCTTCAGGTGTTTAATGTCTACCGTCAGCGGACACGGTCCCACCCGAGCAACGTCAAACCTGGACGGAGCTGTTCGGCGGTCAAATCTGACATTTCAAGAGCCGTGTTTTAGATACAAAGACGAAAGCTGTGCTGTACAGTGTTCTGAGGTGTCTTCTAACAGAGAGTGAGAGTTGGACCGAGTTCAGAGGCCCCTCAAGACATCCGTTACATCCTTAATTATTCATATCGACAATTTGCGGCCACACCAGCTCTAAAGAGGCTGGAACTTCGTGTAAAACATCAATAAACACCGAGCGCAGACGACCTGTGTTTGCTGACAACAGTGTCACAAAGTGTTCCTGAGCCCTCTTAATCCCAATTTATTCAATAGTCCTGAAAATGATCTAAAGACTTCTGTCTCGTGGTCCTGGGCAAAGTCAGTTCAAAGCTGGAGTTGAACCATCTTGACTACAGCCATGGTTTTGGGCTCTTTTGATCACAGTCGGAAAACTATTCACCCAACAGTCCCAAAGCTCTCTCAGTGCTTCTGCCACTGATCTATAGGAGTTTGAACACACTGAGATATTCATGTTTGTCTCTACTGAATTTCTTTAATGCCAAAATGAGCCTGCAGATGACCTGTGACTGCCCCATCAGCCGGAACACACTGGGTTCACATCACATAGTCTTACATTCACTCCACGCTGCCTCCTGCACCGATACGACTCTCCCATAGTCCTAGAGTCCTTCCCCCGTCCCGAGACATAAGGTCTAGGGACGGGGGAAGGATGGGAGGTTGGTGAGTTGGTGGTCGCCTGCCTCGAGGCCCAGCGAGTAGCAGCCAGGTTTCCACCTGTCGAGGGCAGTCGCTCTGCATGTTTGTAACACAATAGGTAGAATTGAAATACTTCACACTAAATGTCAAGATATGGACCTGAATCAACAACAACACTACTCGTCAACACCCATATTTATTGTATTTCAGCTGAATAAAGTGGTTTTGGAACCCTCAAAAAGGATCTAAATAACATCGTTTTCAATCAATTCGGGATCTCAGGGGGCTTCTGGAGACTTTTGCCAGAGGAGCCGTTTTTTTTCTTTTTCATTATGATTTTTAAGTTTTACCACATTTGATTTAATTGTTTAGGAGAATGTTAGATAATGACTGAATTTTTTTTCATTTTTTGGTCTCTTTAAAATATACAGTGATCCCGATTCCACGCACAAATATTGAAACGCAGTCTTGAACTTTCTTGGCAGCCTTCCTGCCTGTTAATCCATCACCATCTCCTCCACCTCCTGACAGTCAGGTCACAAACATGTACCGTGAACATGATGTGACATGTTTCGTACAGATTTCGATGTGCTACGTATCCTATGACGTCACAAATGTGAACGTATCAGTGGTTTGCATAAATGTTGGCTACCAACATTTCACCTTCTGACCGGGCTGTGTGACCTCCAGCACTTTTCTGTCCACTCCTCAGCCGATCCTCCGAAGATGATGACGCGGTTGACCCCCGACGCCCCCGAGCTACACCACACAGGCTGACGTATTTGCTACAGTGGCTGAGCGTCTACGAAAAATGTCTGTATCATCTTTTATCCATCTGAGGCTCTTGCTTGGTGAGCTTATTTCTGACAGCTATGGATGTAGTTAGACGCACTAATCACTGGTGTTTCCCTCAGCCATCTGTTCTGGTGGTGAAAGACAAACCCAAAAACACACACACACACACACACACACACACACAGACACACACACACACACACACACACACACAGCACGCGCGCGCTCGGCACACAACAGCTGCAAAAATGTCTCAGCACATAATGAAGAGGTTCCTCCAGACGAGCGGAACAGAAAGAGGTGCAGGAGGAGAGTTGAAGAGGAGCAGACGATGAGGTTAACTGGAAAATATGTTATTTATAGATACAGATAACTGAATAAAAAAAATGCATTGTTCCTACTACTATTCAGCTCACACACACACACACACACACACACACACACACAGACAGAGAGAGAGGGAGCTCATTATGGTTTCGTGCACTGATCAGACTGGTGCCAGTGTTAATAGGCTTACAGACACGGCCATTTTCAAAATAGATTACTCCAGCGCCGCCACAACCGTTTCATATCCCCGTTTTATAGCCATCGCCTTTTAACGACCCGGGGAAAATTCACCTGCGGGCTCTGCTGTACTCGACGGCTTGTGACGCATTTCGCCTTTTATTCAGCGAAAGTGAAAGCTTCGTTGGAAATTCACACCTCGGAAGGAGAGTCTTTACGAGAGGCACGATGGCATCCGATCCCACAGGGAGGTCACGCATGTTTTTCTCTCCCGCCGACGAACAGACACGAAAAAAAAACGCCAATTTAGTCAAAGGTTAAACTTTTAAAGTCAGGTAATTGGGTTTCTCTGACAAACGCCCGCACGCAGTGTTTGTGAAAAGTTTTTAAAGTCCAGTAATTGGTTTGTGTTTTCTTTGAATCAAACCGACTCCCTGGTGAAATAAATCATTAATACACCACCAACTTCTCCCCCAAAAAAGATAAATCAGCGTCTTCTTAGGTCTCTTTAACAGCGCGAACTGTCGGAGAAAAGCATTCTCTCGTTCCCAAGTGGCGAGGTTGTTTCAAAGTTTAATCTTTGATTAAACTTGTTCTGCTGCTTGCTTCCTCTTTATCCGTGCTCGTCTATTTTTTTTCCCAGCCTCGTACACACATCAAATCCCGCATTTCCCGCCCAAACCCACTTACAAGTTCAGTATCCTGGTTCCTCCGTCGTCGCCCACGCGCCCACCCACACACACGCCTGCGCACACACTCACGCACTTATATCGTCGTACTTGAGAGAAGTCTTGTTCACAACATTTAATCCGGCGCGCTAATCTTTTTACAGCACATCAGCATGACATGCCTCTCTCCTGCACTCAAGTCCTTAAATAGCCTGATGAAGAAGCGAGGACTGGTGAGTGTCCTTACCTCGAAAGAGTCAATTGGGTCCTCACGAACACAATCGCACACACACACACACACACACACTGGTGAACAGCCTCAAAGGTCTAATTTTCAGACTCTATCGATCGGGCCACGAGGCAATCTTCTTAGCAATGCTACACCATTACCGAGGCCCGGATCAGATTTCTATTATGTGCTTCGTTTCCACAGCAATTTTTCACTATATTTTGCTGAATGAATATTGTCATCCGCCCCTCTCCCACTGGCCTGAGATTCACCCCCGATTCAACATCAGCCGCATTCATTTTCAACCAATGTGGTGCTGAGAAGCGTTTTCTGTTTGTGTAACAGTCGAGAACGCGTGCCTCGGCAACGGGCTGAGAACATTTTGGTGCAGTGTCACGATGGCTCATTATGGTCAGCGGTTAGAAATGACACCGCTTGCTGGAAAACAATAAAAATACTTTTCTGGAGAGGAAATTCGTGCGGGATATTTTTGCTGATGCTGAAAAACAACTGACAGCTGTGAGAAATAATGACTTGCTGCCATAATAATGCGAAACAGTATAGCACCAATAAAGCTCCAAAATATCTTCTCATCCCAGTGTCGATGGAAGGTCAGGTGTAGTTTCATAGTCCACAAAACGTTTCCGGAGCTTCACAGCAAAACATATTGCAGCATGCTCCTAAACAATTCAAGTAGATGGGGACTTCAAATCGAAAAAAAATGAAGATGAAATGGCTCCACACAGCTCATCCAACATAATCCAAGACTCCAGGAGCCCCGGAATGCCAAATTCATTTGAAAATAAGTTATTTACACCCTTTTTTAGGCCGAAATATTCACTGTAGCTGCTAAGCTAAAGGCGTTAGCTCGCACCTCGTCTCAAAGGTTTCAAGGATGTAAATAACGTCTTTTTAAATCCAGTTGGGATCTCTGGGGTTTCCGGAGACTTGGATTCCACCGGACAAGCTGTATGGAGCCATTTTATGTTGTTTTACAGATGTTCTTTTTTTATGTTTTAAAATGAGTCCCCATCTACTTCAGTTGTTTAGGAGAATGCTGTAACGCTGTTTTGCTGTGAGGCTCCAGAAATGTTACCTGGGCTACGAAACCTTACCCGACTTTCCATCAGCATGCGGGCGAGTAGATAACTGAATTTTCATTTTGGGGTGAACTGTCCCTTTAAAGGAACAGCACAGTGATGGCTTTCACAATCAAGCTCCGCAGTGGACATTTACTACGCTGTGTAAAGTAAAGTAAAGAAAATCTAACACGTACGATCTGACACATGGGGTTTACTGCAGACCTGCGTTAGATATCAGTGGGGTAGGTTTTACTTTAATATTTTCAGTAATGGATTTTATCTTTTCAGAGCACCACTGCCACTCCAAACGGATGTATTGTTGCTTGAATCATTACATCCTGTCATGTACTTTCTGAGACACAAATATGGCAGGCTATTCCCGCTCTTATAGAACTGGCCCATTGTATCTACATAATGTACAGTGACATTGCTCTTAACCAGTGTTTTTCAGTCCTGGTCCTGGGGGCCCTCTGTCTTGTAGATGTTTCCCTGCCCCATCACGCCTGATCTAAACGAATGGGTCGTTTTCAGGCTTCAGCAGAGCTCGATGATGAGCTGATCATTAGACTCAGGTGTGTCGAGGCGGAGGAACATCTGAAACATGCAGGGTATGGGCCACCAAGACCAGGACTGAGAAACACCACTCTTAACTATAAATCTCCTTTTAATTAAAGGTGGTGATAACTATTGTAGTGGAAAATACTGCACACGGGACATCCTTCAATCGACTAATGACTCCTTATAACACCGGTCAGGCCAGGAATGTTGTTTTGGACATATTGACAGGGGTAAGGAGTTATGTCTTGTTTTCGTGTTTCTCATGTTACCAACACCCCCCTTTGTCTCATCCTTGGCTTTGCGTCCCAAAAGGTAATAATTGTCAAGTGTGTCGATGTATAGACTCCAGATGTGGGTGTAAGTTGTGTTGTATTGATGTATATAAGAAAACCCACAAGAGGATGTTTGTGTGCCTTTAGCTGGAGCCACGACAACTATGTTTATGGTAGCACAGTTTTCAGGTACATATATTGTACTTATTATTCATATTCCCATTACAATACGATCCCGAAAGAAATAAAACACACCTCACTTTGCAGAATAAGACTTACCTGCAAAACATATCAACTTATAACCCATGATGCATTGTTCTTACCTATCCAATAGTATGTAAAGTCATTAAAATTCGCTCCACCTCAGCCAATTATGAATAGAATTTGGTTGGGACCAAGTTGGACAGGGTCTGTTCCGGTCAGATGGTTAAATCATGTGGTGGGTTTTAGGCCGTCCATGTCAATTTTTTTCAGATTCTGAACTCTTTCGAATTCACGTCATGGATTTTCTCAAAAGGGAAAAAAAAAGTCATGTTTAAACTTCTATCAAATACATGGGATCTTGCAAAACCCCATGGCTGCTCTCCAAATCCTTTTTTAAAAGATTTTTTGACGATCAGAAAATGCGAAATGATTGAATTGAGCTCCGAGGGCACCTTTAAAAATTCATTACCAAAAAAATGACTTGGAGTACAGCCACATGTTTTTGCAAGATCCCTTGAATTTCATATTAGTTTTTGATTGATCCTTACTCAAGAAAATCGATGACATGAACTGGGAGGCCTTGTGTGTGCGCAATGACCAAATTGTAAGTCTTAGGATGCGCCCGCTGCCAACGGGTCTTGTAAAGATTTTGATATTTCCAACTGACATTTGCAAATGATTTCATCCCTTGTGTGTCACCCTAAGGAACACATAACGCTCTAGTGTCAAAGTCAGTTCCCCCTTTGAATAGTGTTCACTGTCGCTTGGGGTCAGAAGACTGCACTCAAAAACAATCAGGCTCAAAACACTGACTTTAAGTATTCTGATTACATGCAAATGTTCCATCTAATTCAATTAAATAAGATTAATGCAAAATGTATCACACTTAATGCAAAGTCTGTTGAGTCAGAGTGAATGAATTAAATAACTTGTCTGATTAGATCAAATGAATGCAGACCTACACTTGAACCGTATCTGTTTATTCAATTATTACACAGAGAGTTGTGGGGAACTTCTACACAAACATGATGCGTTATTCAAGGGTTCATTATTGGAGAATTATACATAAAAGTTGTGCATTTTAAATTATTATTATTCTGTCTCTTGTATTAAATCACACATCTAGTTTTTTAATCTATTCACACTGACTCAACATGATCAAAAAAACTTGGCATCAAATATATGTTAAACTTACAGAATAACACAGAAAATGTCAATGTTTCAGGCAAATCATTTTTTGAGTGTAGTGCAGTGTAGATTTAGGTAAGGAGGAACACATATCGACAGGGAAACTGACCTTGATATAACATTCATAAAGGCAGTTCATATTACATTAAGTTCAATTCAATTAAATTCAATTCAAACCTTCATTTAAAATGAACAAAGACATAAAACAATCAGAAGCAAACCAGTAGGGCTGCACAATTAATCAAACTAATATTAAAACAGCAACATGGCCAAGTGCAATATCAGCAGAGGCTGCAAACAGCATTAGGATGAAGTACTGTAGTGCTGAGATATCCTGCTCTACATATCCTATTCTCTAGATTTAAAGGTACACTGTGTAGTGTTTTAAGTAATCTATTACCTCAAATCAACGTCTTCATTCATAAATAAGTCCTCATTGGTGTAAAATGATCTCTGCCAACAATCTCACTTCTCCTCCTGAGGGAAGAATCACTTCTCTGTATTTCCATAGGACGGGCGAGCTCTACGGAGGCTTCCACGTCCTTCCGCTTGATAAAAAACGATGAACTGGTGAGAGGGACAAAAAGCTCTACGTGGTACAGATAAGGCTAAAGGCGTTTTCACTCAGAGCCAGCGTGACTGTGGAACGGAGAAGGAGCTTAGCCAGACGCGCTCGTCAGCTGCAGTTTGAAGTCTGTTTGAAATAACGTACCTCATCACCCGAAACTAAACTCGATGAAGTGGTGTTTGAAGACATGTTGTTGTCGTAGCGTCTTGAATCTTGACACATCCTGCCTGCCGTAGTTCCAACAGGTTGCAACGCACATTTGAAAACGCGAGGCGCTAGAGAGCAGTATTCGTTTGAAAGCAAAATAAAATTGAACCACTAGATGGGAGAAATAATTCCACAGTGTCCCTTTAAGAAACAAACTCCATCAAACTGTCACATCATCATGGTTGACATGATTAAAAAAAAATCAAAATGAAAATTGTGATGCTGGATGGTGATTACCACTGATGTTGATCATACCGCAACCGCAACCTTTTAAAATGGTCGTGCTGTGGCTTGTTTAGTATATCGTGAAGCCCTACAAAGCAGTTGCTATAGAAATACAAAACATAAAACAGCACACATTATCATCTAAATCAGTTCCAGGCCGATAGTGGACGGTTGTTCAGGAAAAACCTAATAGTGACCAAGTGATGTGAGATAATTCGTTCGTAAGTCACATTGGAAGAGACTCCAAGAGACCGCAGCACTCACACAGGAAGCAGTCTTTCCGAGATCAGGCCTGGCGCGAGCTTCCTAGATGTGATATACGAGGGTTGCTCTCCAATCAGGGCTTTAAAGATAAACAGATACTAGTGATTTTTACATCTCTCAGGCAGACACGGCCAACCGAGCTTATCGGTAATGAAGCTTTGTAAATGGTGCCGTGATGGCTGCTCTCCATGTTGGTTTTGATGCAAGAAAATGCAGTTTATCACCACAGCTCCAAGTTATCAGTGGTTCAGTGTGCTGTCTAAGACATCTGTGTTGCTGAAACAAACCATACTTAAAGGGTCACTCCACCAATTTAACCAGTTCACAGATCTTGAGGAGTACTACTGCGTAAGTGAAAAAAGTAGTACAAAGCCTTTTGTGGCTCCAGAGGAGGCTGCATGTAATCTGATAATTTACCTTCAGTAATGTCACTCAATGGCGATGTGCATTGTGGGTAATGTAGGCGCCAGGTTTTGGAAAGCAGCCCACTGGTCGAGCACTGCACTCCTGTAGCACTGCCGGACAGTTTAAAAACGAATGATCGGCTGTATCACCTTTTTTTATTCACTTCTTCTTTCTTTTTAAACCTGGGGGCCTACATTACCCACAATTACAGGCAAATTTACAGTTTACATTGAGCCACAAAAGGCTTTATACTACTTCAGTCACATATACAGTAGTACTCCCTGACACCTGTAAACACATTTTAATGTGGGGAAATTGGTGGAGTTACCCTTTAATTTAAAATGACCTGCAGGACCTTTAGGTGGATATTTCTCCAGTCGGCAGCTTCGACTTGAGTGAAACTGGTGGGACATGACGGTGGCATGAAGTCGAAAGCTGTGGTCATTTACTGCGGTAAGTGAAAAAGTGCTCGACTGAACGCCTGCCAATGAAATGCTCACTGAGAAACGTCTCTCACTCTCTCTCTCTCTGTCTGTCTCATCCTCCTCTGCATACCCTTCCAGGCTTCCCTCCCTCGGCTGTGTCAAGTGGCTGAGGAGGAAAATGAGGAACGTTATGCATCGTTGACATTCAACAGATCATCAGGTATTCAGAGCCACATCCATCCATCCCGTCGGACACGGACACACGCGCGCGGAAATGATTCATTTCAGGAAAGAAGAGGACTCGGAGGTAATCTAAAGGATTGGACGAATCAGAATAAAAGGATCTGAGTGGGGAATAAGGAGGGCTGGGGGGAATAACGTTACAAAAGACACTCCGCATGAATAAAGAAAAAAGAATGGAAAGCGATAGAAGTGCGTGATAGAAGACCAGAGGAATATTTGGGGCTTTGATGTTGGCTGTGAAGACGGTTCCTGCTGCTTTTCGCCCCGCATCCTCAGGCCGCTCCTCGTTGATTTGCTTCAGAACTCTTGATTTCAGGATCAACACACCACTTTTGGCCATAAAAACACATTTGTTATTGTTTTACCGCGTATCAGCCGGAGCAGGGTTACTCACTCAGGCGAGGAGAGGTCGTTTTTGCGTAAATGCAGCATGTGAGAATATCCATTACCAGAAAGCACCAAGGATTTATCCATTATATACTAAGATTCTGTAATCCCTCCCTGATTCCTGCAGCAGGTACAGAGTAGATATTAACTCCCATTTCATTTTATGTGCTCATAATGTATGTATATATGCACCTCTGATTCGAAATAAAGGCCAAATATCTCCAACCTACAAAGTGATTAGTTCCCCTCGCTGATCCTGCGCTGTGTAATTATATTCTGCTGCTATCATGACTTATCCCAGTAAAGCCCCCAAAATACCTCTGTTATCTGGAAACATGTCACAGCGCAGTGGGTAAATTATGGTTTGCTAGAAGTCATTTGTCTTTTTTCGGAAGATTAAATTCCTCCACAAATACGAGCGAACAAATTATCTGTTCATTTGCTCTGCCTTTAATATCTCAAAATAACTCGGCTGCGGCTAAATATCTGTTCACCAACACTAACTGGGAAAGCGAGCGCCTGGCTTTGAACTTGGCTGTGTCTGAGAAAAATGTGAGTTTTAAGGCGCAACCCCTCAGATTTGAACAAATTAGCATCATGTAGGCCAGATGAATAATACTGCATGATTCTGCGTCCCACAGGACGGGGATTAAATTGGCCCACAGGCCTCTCTTTGGGCAGCGCTGGCTCGGACTGAGGGCAGTCTGCTCTGCCGCGGGCTGAATACATTTACCTGCCATCTTTCCGTCCCATCTGCCAAATTCATGTTGGGAATGTCAAAACTTTTCACTCAGTGTCTTCCAGGTTTTGCGCCCAGTTAGGCAAAAGTGGCGCATTTTACCTTACAACGTCTTCCAGATCATTTTAATGGCACAGTGTCTTGTGATAGGCTGAATGGTGTGTCTGTCTCAGCCACTCCGCCCCCTCTGCCACAAGTTTTCAACACATCACATCATTGTTATGACGTGATGAGTTTTGTTGGAGTCAGCACCTATGTTACGTCACAAATTGTTGCAGAACTGGCATTTGTATTTACGACAGTGGTGTTGCACTCGGAAACTGTAGGGGGCGCCAAATTGGACAAAATGCCAATTTCTACATAATGTTGTTTTAAAGAAACAGAAAAATACAAATTCAGTCATTATATAAACTCACCTCCCCCTCGTGGATGGAAAGTCAGGTGAAATTTCATGGTCCACAAAACATTTCTGGAGCTTCGCAGGAAACAACAGAAGGAGTTGGGGGCTTGTTTTAAAAGTATGATAAAAAAAAAAACAACAACCATAAAACAATGGCTCCCTACAGCTCGTCTGGGCTTTAAAAAGGGTGTAAATACAACCTTTTTAAAATCAATTTGGGATCTTGGGCTTTTGAAGACTTAGAGGATATGTTTTCTTTTTGTATGTTTTAAAATCCGTTTTTTTTATATAGCCCAAAATCACAATCACATTGCCTCAGTGGGCTTTACAATCTGTACAGCCGGCGACATCCTCTGACCTTCGATTCGAGTGAGGAAAAAAAAAGATAGAAAACAAAAGTCCCCATCTTTTTCAGTTGGTTAGGATGTTTTGCCGTGACACTCCAGAAATGATTGTGGACCACAAAACATGGAGGCTAGTCGATAATGACTGAATTGTCATTTTCTGGTGAACTGTACCTTTAATTCTGAGTCTGCTAGTTCTGCTTAAACTGGGCACAAAGCTCAAGCGGCAATTATTGAAAAGTTTACAGCTGAATTTATGACTTTTTTCGGTTGTTTTTTTCACATTTTTGAACTACTGAACTTTCGAACAGCACGGAAATGAGCAGATAATGACTGAATTTTTCATTCTGTTTCCTTCAGCTCTTCATTGTGGATAGAATAAGCTCAAGAACCTTCATTGTGGCCTTGCCCATATCAATTAGTTACGTTTCAATAAATAGATAGTGAAGGAGTGGAGGAGATAAAAACGTACTAATACAAGTCAATTTCTTTATCAGCACCTGCTGATTATGCTGTGTCCAGGAAAGAGAAAATGTGAAAGGCGAAACGACAGGACGGAGAAACGCCAACACAGCTGTTTCAGCAGCTGATTCAGTACTGCTGAGTACGACCCAGATAGAGTTGGATGTTTCCGACGTCAAGGCGCCGGTCAAAGCTATTAACTTTACTGACAATGGAGGCGAGGCTTGGAGTGTCCTCAGAAGGCTCCTCTAGGTGCTGGGCTCGGTGCGTTGGCGGAGTCTAGTTCTGATAATGTGAGCCTCTTTATGGCAGCCAGGATATAATGCAGACGGTAAACTATCAATTTTTAATTTAGTCAAGCTACAGAGCGTTTCAAAGTGGTGAAAAGTAGAAATACAAAGTCACACTCTCTTGGTGTTTAAAGCATTTTTCAGTGTCTCCATTAAAGGGCCAATAAGTGCTGCCTTTACAGCCCCCAAGAATTTAAATGGCCCTGAATCTGCAGAAGGCTGATAGAGCTGTTGATTGGCTTCAGTGACTCGAGTATTACTTTTCGGATACTTCAGCCGTGAAGGCTGAAATGTTTCGCTCCACAAGCAAAACAGCACATGACAAAGCAGCATTATTATAGCACAGTGATAGATTGGCTCTTTGTTGCATTTCCTTCTAGATCTGGGCTCTAATTAGACAGCCTTCTCATTATGGAAATGTGACTTTTTCATTTATGTAAATGACAGGCACCCATTGCTCGACATTAGTCATGCCCCTATATGCAGAGTCACTATAATTCCTCAAAACTACTCTACATTATTAACTCCAACCACATAAAGGTGCAATTTCCTCTTGACTGTGGAAATGTTTAAAGCTGCACTGACCAATGTCGTCACATCAACAGTTGTTCAAATAACTACGTGCAAAGCTATAGTAGTTGCTTGAAGTGATTAGCCCTGGGAGGCAGCTGGATTCGAAAGATCAAGTAATCATGTGAGCTGGCAAAACTATCCTGCTGGGCTCGAACCAATCAAAGTCCTATGAGGAACTACTGGCAGCTTTGGGTGTGGTTCGGGTGTGATGACGAGCCAAAGAGTCGACTGTTCGTTCGCCTTTAGGCATAAAATTAAACCTGGTTAGGATAAGACACTAACACTAGTTGGTTAAGTTTTGGAAAAGATCACAGCTTGGGTTGAAAAAGCTGTGTTTTAATTCGTAACTCATGTCACTTAAATACACCACTCACGTAATGTAGATTATGTCATTTACATCACTTGGTGCTGTGTTCAGACCAAACGCGATGCAAATTTTTTTAGTCAATGATAAGACGGAGGGAAGTGAGTGAGAAGGTCAGGCTACCTGGTAAGTTTTGTAAATGCTCTCAGCACTGCACAGCATAGCTCTTATCGATCCAGACTCAATTCCGGGAACAAGCAATTGAAAAGTGGTTTGCTTGTTGTCTGGCTGACGGACCTGACGAAGCATGAATTCAGGCTGTTTACAAGACAGCATTATGATGTTCCTATTTCAACGTCCTCCTGATCCATTTATTGCAGTCAGATCACAGAGAAATCTCTTATTTTTCGGTCCATCCTGATGTGGTTCGTGGTTATCTTTATTTACTAACCCTGCAATCAAAACTTGCGCAAGTAACGCAACGTGAATATTTTCTTTGCGTTTGGTCTGAACACAGCATTAAACACAAATCGCTCTTGGTCACAAATAGGACAGGAACCCTGGTCTCCTTATTTAAGTGAGGTCCTGTGTATCACCCATCCAACCAGCCCAACCACATCCAACTGTGCTTGAAGGGCGCTTCAAGATGTAATGCTAGAGGGGTACCTACAGCATTCAAATTCTAAGAATAAGGCCACCGACCAGGCAGCTGTATTTGACATGCTGGGAGTGAGAACCGACTGCAGCTGGTCGTAGCGCACTCCCTCTGGTGATCTAATTGGTGGACGGTGATAGACAGATGGTTCATCCAACAACCTGCCAAGTATTTTTTGTTTAACAGTTTCTAGAGGTGCCTTTCAAGATGGTTTTGTGATACAAACCATCCGGTGTGAGGTCTGGTAGTGATGGACCCAAAGAGAATTACCACCAATATTGTAGCACATTCTTTTGGTTTTCTGATCCACAAATCTGCTCTCACCACCACAGCCAAAAGCTCAGATAAACTAACTGTACCCTACCTGTCCAGGATCAAACAAGAGCGATTGAATTAGGAACTGGCTGGTGAACATAAAAGACGATCTAACAGGTTTAATGACCCAAGTAGAGCTAAAAGTAGAGTAAATAATGGACTTTCATTTATCAGGTGGACACAAACAAAACTCATACAAAACA
Organism: Lagodon rhomboides; assembly: GCA_039737535.1. Lineage (NCBI taxonomy): Eukaryota > Metazoa > Chordata > Actinopteri > Spariformes > Sparidae > Lagodon > Lagodon rhomboides. Next base: position 7,314,028 of record CM077793.1, read on the forward strand.
GGGATGATATGTAAATGTAGTGTTTCCAACCAAACCCCCAGGAAGAGCGCCAGACTTTGAAGCAAACTTTCGTAGTGGCCAAACCGTGTAATTACATCACATGATAAACTGGGGTTCTTACATTGTGAAAGAAGCAGCTGTGAAAAGGTGGATGCAAGGAGTGTGACATTCCCTGTAAAATGGATCGTTGACAAACTTTGGAAAGTTTAGAAAATCCACATGATTGGATAATTATTTCCATTCAAGTTAGCTAGTTGCTACACCAGAAGCTAGCCAGCTCGGTCAGTGGAAGTCTCTGGTGTGCACGCTCTGTGGGCCTCACAATGCATAAGATCCAGGTAATTTTATACCAGGGAAAGTCAAGCTTTTTTGGCTTCATGTCCCACCGAGCAGCTTTCATAGGAATGAACAGGGCTCCATCTCTGACGCTTTATCCAGATTGCCATTCCAATCCATGTTTCTAACTGGCTCTGCTGCCCCCAAGTGGCCACAAAAATAATTAAACATATAAAAACAACAAAAAAAAGCTCATGTAGCTTTAAAAGTGATGTTGATGTTGAAGAATTCATAATATTCTTAATTCATTTTGATGTTTAAAACTGTGACAACATATCGAACGTGTTCTCACACAGCCTTTTTGTTGTGCAGAGAATAAAGGGGTATCACTCACACATATAATGCAACCTCGTGCAATAGCTGCTCTCTCTAAATCCCCCATTTAAAATAACAAAGGCTGCAGAAGAGTTCAATTATCCGCTGACAACAACCTCTCCTAAGATCTCTCTGTGTGATCAGGGTGTTTGCAGGGAGAGGGAGAGAAGAGAAAATGGAACGTAACCGAATAAAATGAGAGCCCACTGACCTGTGGCGTCATACCATGACAGAGGTACATGATGGGAATGTTGTCAGTGTCCGGCCCCTGGTCCAAACACAGGTTGTCTCTCAGACTGTTCTTCAACTGGAGAAAAAAGAGAGATAATCACCAGGTGAAAAAGAGGTGAGGGAGAAAGTGAAAATGAAAAAGGGATCTCCAGTGATGACAAAACTCGAAGGATATGGGTTTTACCAGGTGAACATACGACAAATATTAGATAAGCAATAAGGAAGAGGAGACGGACAGCTCTCATACACATCTAGTCATCAAATTTGCAGCACTGTTAAACAAACTGCGCTCCCCGCTGACGCTTTTTCAGGCTGTCGGAACTTGGCAGCTTTTGATTTGATCACAAAAACACAGAAGAGAAAAAGACAGCACTCCTTCAGGCTGATTTCACCTTCATCTTTGTCTCTTGAGAAGAACCTCAATAAAACCTTTGTGGCTTCAAATGCTGTTTGTTTGTTTTTGTGGTTTTTATTCTTCAGATTTACAGGCTTTATTTAGATTTTTCGTTGAAGGACTACTTCAGTATTTTTGTAAATAGTGTTCTCAGCTGCCTTTCTGACAGCGAGATGAAAAGATTGATATCGGTGTCATGTCTGTGTGTTCAGTTACGAGCTGGAGGAGCTCAGCGGAGGTTAGCATAAACACGGGAGGCAGGGAGTACGCTAACAGCTACGCTCGCTCCTAGACACTTTTAGAAACACATTTAAAGCTGTGTTATTCACATTTTGTCTCTTTTTTTGTTGAACCCATACATAAACAAAGTAGTAACAACAGTTTTAGGGGTAGTTTGGGACAGAACTGGACTGGTCTTTTAGCTAACGTTAAGCTAGGCTAAACATGTCTGGACAGTTTTGCTGCCTACAGAGTGGTGTAGTTTGTAGTCCCATGAGTTTTTTAAATTGGTTTTTGGTTAAATGCCTGAAATAAGGTCAGATGTTTTGCTCTTTGACATAAAATTAAATGTCCCACAATTCAATTACAAAGCGCCTACGTGTCTTAAAAACTGCGGTTGCTAACAAGTAGCTAAATAAGACTACAGACATCAGGTTAAACGTCATCACATCGAACGCAGAGACTCATCTACTCACTAGTCCATCTTTACAGGCTGACTTTAGTTACAAACCATGCAACTTGTAGAATTATTAATTTATAGAAAACGTGTAGGCCTATAGTCGTTAGTGGTTTAAGTCATGTGATCTCAATGTGAGTATGTTTTCTAGCCTAACATTAGCTTCTAGCAATTTAAATCACAACCCGAAAATCACAAAGGTGGTGTTCATCTGTGAAGATCATCTTGCTGAACAAAAAACGTTTAAGCAGCAAAAACTTGTTCGCCACAGAGCTTATTTTTGGCGGTATTCCAAAATCCAATGTAACAATCCCATAGGCTTTCTGTCAAGGGAAACAGAGCGATGCTAACTTCCGGGTAAGCCTACAAAAATACGTCATCCCTACAGCACTCTATTATGCACAGAGAAGATTGATATCAGGATTCTCACCTCATTCTCAGATAGGAGCCTGTTTCTAAAAGGTTAAAGTAGTCCTTGAAGCTGAAAAACATACATAACTGCTTTCAGTTACAGACGTGATTTCAGAATCTTTGATCATACTTCATGTAGAGGACAAGCAAGTCTGTCTTTTCTCCCTGCATCCCTCTCTTTCCCCTCTATCCGTCTCTACATAATTAATTACTCCATTATGACAGAGCGGTACACTACACAGCTCTAACTTTGTGGCCAAAGTGAAGACAAATGGAACCACCGTAGGCTAATTACTGTATGCCAGGAGAAAGTCATACAAACACTTTACACTACCCTTCAACTTTTTTTTTCTGGCAGCCGCCGAGTAATATCTCAGAGAGGAAAAGCATCTGTACTTTTTGGATGGCAGCTTACTCCTATAATTTGGCCATATTCCACAGAGAATTACAGACTAATTGTGCAATATGTGTTAATTAACACGGGGCAATCAATATACCTCAGTTTGTCCTTGCTCCTTCAAACATTTACAAGAAAGGGCCAAGCAGGCATATTTTAAAGGAGAAGTCTGGTTTCTTCTCCATCAGTGTCTCCGTCTGCAGATTGCGTCAAGCAGTTTGAAGACAAGGTCAGACGGGAATGGGTTTGCAGTGAAAAAACGATGATGCGCTGGTTCTGTGTGCCACTGTTAAATTGGACTCTTATGTTAATCACTGCAATGTCCTTCCAGACCTACTTTTAGGCAAAGGCTGCAATGGCTGATGATCAGTCAGTTCTGGTTTGGAACAACTGTGAGAGTTGGTCCAGATGATATGTGTGTGATTGACGTAAATATGCTATTACATTACCTGATCCCGCTTAGTTACTGGCAGTTATTTCAAACTTTAACTAGTTTATTGTTGATGCTTGCTATTGTTCTGCAAGGCAGTAGAGCAGCCCTTTGCGTCTGGCATTTAAAAGGTTGCATGGAAATGAGAAGCAAGAGCGAACAAATCTGCAGACCCATCTAATTAAAGTAGCCATCATCAATATTCCCATCCAGACAAAGTACCACATGATTACTTCTGTGTGGCAAATAATTGTTTGTACTTAAAACTATTATCAACTCATTCTGCACTTCCCCTCAGCTCTACTTGGTTTTCTGGCCCCCAACTTTAATGTGTTGTTTGAGTCTCATCATTCTCATAAGCAAACTGTCGAGCTCCAGCAGCCAGCTGTTTCAAAACATTTATCAGCAAAATAGCATGACGTCGCTTTGAAATAGACCTTCGATCTCTCAAATCGAATCAGTTCAACCTTGAGTCAAAGTGAACACGCGTTGAAGTATGAAGAATTTCCCTCAAGGCATTCTGGAGATATCGTGTCCACAGAATGTAATGGAATCTGAATTGGGGCAGATGTTGCTCTACGTCTGCTGAATGTGAAAATAGATAAGTATGTCTGCAATATATAACACTAAATTTGGTGATTATTTTGATGTTTTTCTTAACAGCTTGTTTCTGCTGCCCCCTAGTGGCTAAGAATATACTGCAGGTTTAAGACTGGATACCAACTATAGGCCACCAGGGGTGTCACGATGTACTGGTATTGACGATAAACAAGATATTTAAAAATGAAATATTGATATTGTGTTATTATGACACGTATCATAATATATTTTAAACAAAAAGTTATTAATCTCTGTCAATTAAAGCTGCATTAATGTATTTTTGACCACTAGGAGGCAGAAGAACTGTAAAACGGGCAGTGCAACGACAGAAAAGCAGGTTCATCCAAGCTTTTAAAGAGTGTTTTTCACCCCTGGAAACAGTTGTTTTCCGTTGCTGGATACAAAATGTTGAGAGCAGTAACACTGACCCAGACAGTAAATGTGCTTTAAAGCCAAAACCATGACATAAAAGAGGCTAAACAGGTCAGTAAAGCTCCAGAGTTGGTGAAGATTCTCTGTGGATTTGTCACTAGCGACCCCTTTCACATTACAGCCACTTATTCTCTCAATTTCAAGGTCAAATTTTTCATTAAAGCATCTAAAACAGCACCTAAAGTTTAATGCCTAAAGACCTAAAGCAATTTCACCGACAAATTTAAAGAGCACAGATTCCAAAGCCTCCCTTAGAGGGATCTGTTGAAGTGATAGTTCACGTTGCACTTTGTAAACAGTGTGTGGCAGCCATCCTAAATCATGCCATTAAAGTGACCTTTAAAAAGATAGTGATTTGAATAGAAATGCCTGCTACTCGAGCTCTGCGGTTTTAAAATAGGTCTGCTTTATCATTCCTCATAAATGTTTGCAAAACAGCAACATTAATATCTATAAGATGAATGTCAGGATTTATTGGCTGCGTCCAAGACTCGTACTAAAGTCTAAGTTCCAATTGTTTGAGTTGATGGCGAGTGAACAGAAAGGGGGACCTTCATTTTCTACTCATGTCTTCAACATAGAGCTCGCAAAAGCCTTTCTCCTCCATCTGCTGAATAGTGCCCAGTCATCCCACTCGCTGTTTAGACAGATCACCGACTACATCTCTAGCTCAGTTCGCTCGGTGCATCCCACCACCTCCTCATGCTCCTCTGCAGTCACATCACACACAGTCCTGGGAGCTTTCCTGCGCACTTCTTGATCTGCCGCTGAAGGCCGAGCTGAGCTTTCTACTTCACCACGTCTCACACTGCCGTCACACTTATCACAGCAGTTGAGGAAAAGAAATCCATTTCTCCTGTTACCGTATTTCTCAGAGGGGTCAGAGGTCAGGCCCAGCTGCACAGCAGCAGCAGCAGCCCTGGGTTATTGGTAGGTTTGCTTAAGGGCACAACAGTAACGTGAATGCATTATGAAACGACAGCTCCGTCTGGCTGTCATCCTCACCAGCGTGTCTGTTGCTGCTGGATGTAAATGTAATTGACAGACAAGCCCCGTGATACACTGACTGTTGTACTTCTATAAATATCCTTTGGGTTTCCTCCAAATAAATTCTGTTGAGATGCCGAATCATACCCCTTATCTAAATCTGAGAGGGAAAATCACATTACTTTTACTGATTTACCTTCATCATTGGACAGGCTACTCCTCCCGAAACGTATATATACATTGTATTCCTATTTGAAGCCAACAAAAACATTCAAATATTCATTTAAGATATACATTTTACGGTATTTTTTTATTCCCTTAAAGGTGCTATTTGTAAGAAAAGTTGATTTTTGAGTCTCATTCCCAACTCGTCCAATCCTGACGCTCTGGGATTGTAAGACGGGTCGGCCGCCAAGTATTTAGTGAGTTGGGATTGAGACTCAAAAATCAACCTTTCTTTCAGATAGCACCTTTAAGATACGATTCCCTCACATTACCATTTGTAGTGAAAAGAGGTAGAATCATGTTTGGGCAGAGTTTCTCTTTTATTTCTCTAATACTGTCACAAATTTGCACAGGATTTTGTGGAAAAGTTGGTCAAGAGCTCAAGGACAGCTGTGGCCTATAACAAGAAAGAACATCACTTCTAAACGTTTTCATGCAACATGACCAAACTCTGTAGAAATATTCACACACACACACACACCCCATTTTACCACTTTTGTGAGGTTGTGTGCATTCGATTGTGTCGTTTATTCTGTAGCGATGGTGTGAAGAAGATGAAGGAGTCTCCGCTGACACTGACTTAGTTGTATACAAAAAGGTTTATTACAAGAAGTACAGCATCTGAACAAGCACCAAAAATTGCCTGTGAGAGGATCCGATGCCAATGTGGATCTCTTCCGATCATCACACAGACCACAGTTTTTATAGCCAATGCCTTATCAATTCCCAAGGCACAAAGCCCACCTACCGTTACCTCATCGTATCTAAACCAGAATATAGCATGTAGTTAAAGTTCGTTAAACTCTGAAAAACAAGTCCGAAGGGGGCTCATCTCTGTAAAGGACCTAACCTTTGTCCTGAAGCCCCTCTCCTTTATGGACCTAGTCTTGTCATGTGGTTCTTCTCCTTTATATACCTAGCCTTGACTTATCATCCATCACATGCTTCAAAGTATCATAAAATTTCACCACAATTGCATGAGTGACATTGCATGTGTCACATTTAAGGCAGCATTTAATCCTAATATCACGTATCCTCTTTGCTCAATATTTACCTTTGTGTTAGCAGTGCATTCACCCAGCTTCTGTTTCATGTTAAATAAGAGATGAGTGAGTGAACAGATGGCAGCGCACCACAACACTTGTTGTACTCCCTCCAACTGCCGTCCCCTGCGAGAGTTTGTTTTAGTCAAATATGTAATCTTCGTATCGACATCTCTCAGATGTCACTGTGGCAACGCTTTCATCTCGCACGCTCAAAGCCGAGTCCCCCGCACATGCTCAGTAGTGTCAACAAATGACTCCATCCAGCTCGCGAGTGTTTATTGAACAACAGACACAAGAGCCAGTCGCTGCTGCTGCTGCCACAGAGAAGATCCACACCGGCTTTACATCCGTCATCACTTCATACCTACGTTTTTTTCTCCATCTGACAGACTTGAAGTCAGGCAAAGTCAATAAAAACCTTTTCAGCCTGAAGGGAACAGGTTCTGTGTCATGGTAATATTCAGACTGCACTCAAAAGTTCTAACTTTAAAAAAGTTTTAAAAAAAGAAGAAAAAAAAAGTCGAAGAAGCGGCAATCAAAAAAAATCACAATCAAAAATGAAATTAATAAATTATTAGAAGTTGGACTCAGCGAGGAAGAAGACGTACATTTTTCTCCCACTATCAGCAGAGCGCTCTGTGAGCGGTGGGATAATTCTGCTCAGCTTTCAACAGATTACTGTCATTTTTCAATTATGCAAAATCCTCCCACAGCCGTTAGCTGAAGAGAGGAATAGCCATGCAGAAATTAAGTGGTATAAAAAGGTTCGCCCTTTCAATACCCCGCTGCTGTGATTTGAAGTGAGCTCTTACAGCAGAGAAGTGCGTATATATATATACACACCTCATGTTGTGCGTTCAATTAGACTCAGTGTTAATGGAAAAGTTAAAGTTGCACAGCCTGAAATACTTGGGAAAGTTTTGTGGAAATGTTTAGTCATGACGAGGCGTTCCTGCCCTGTCAGAGCCAGCGTTTATCAGATGGTTCAAACGGAGGTTTTGGTTGCTGTCCTTAAAATCGCATGACCACACAATATGAACATATATGCAACATAAATTCACCATCGTGCAACAGATCCAAATTAAACAAGGTTGAAGCCTCAGTGAAGAAAATATATATATAAAAAACAGAATTAAAACTATTTTGCCAACCTGAAAAAAAAAAAATCTAATTTAGCCTCAGCTGTGATGGACAAGTTAGGCCTTTACAGCCAGAAATAGTAGGAAAAGTTCTGTTTCGATGGAAATGTTCAGTCAGGAGGAGATGTTCATGCTGTCTCAGAGCTATTAAGCTTTTCGAACACAACTAAACAAGTTTGGGTTAGATTCTGTGCAATTTAAAGGGGGGAATGATTAATCGTGAGGTTGTCAACTTTTAAATTATTACCAATGGTACCAATATACCAATAATTTCGATAAACGATTAATTGGTTTGAGTCAATGTCTGATCTTTGGGTTGTGGACAAAACAAGACATTTGAAGTTTTCTGTCACAACCACGTCTGTGTGGTTTTTTTTTATGTTTTCCCCTGGGTCATAGATTTAAAATTAATAGATTAATAGATTAAAAATTGAGTTTTCTAGTTTGTAGTGTGTTAGAGCAAGCGGTTCTAGGCTCTACTCATTCAGCACATCTGTCTGCTCGCCCTATCTCTTGCAAAGATACCATCCCCAGCTCTCACTTGCCTCCATATCTTTGTGCACCTCGGGATATCCCACACCTGCCTACCTGCCTGCTTGTTACCCCTGCACCTATCCACCCCACCACACACCTCTTCACCCCCATTGTCTTGTATCCATAATAAATGTCATTACTTCTCTGTGCCTTACACTTGGGTCTACCATGCAGCCACTTTGTATCAACTAACCAATAAATCAAGAAAATAACTGACAGATTAATGGGCAATGAAAACAAATGGTAGTTGCAGCCCTGATACAATTTAGTTTTTGGTTGGAACCATGGACGATACTGGAATTGTTCCCACAATAAAACGTCTCAAAGCTGCATTAGTCAATATTTTCTTATAAAGAATGGATCAAATGAATGTAAAGCCTGCCAGCAGCTTTACTCCTTTAGTTCATCCTCCTGCTCTCATGCCAATCTGATAAACTGTCCGGCGACAGACTGCAGGCGCAGTCAGCAGCCCCGTTCACACTGCCCTCTGAGTGCAGGAATCATCCTCTGCATCGTCTTCCGCGTGAAAGCTTCAGATGCGGAGAGGAGGAAGAGTTTCTCTGCGGCTCCGATGCGCCTCTGGAGGTAGTATCAGAGCAGAGGCGAGCCGGAGTCTGTGTTTATGGAGCTGGGGTGTGTCGATCTGATGGCGTTCACAGTCTGACAGCTAAACACATCCTTCACCCATCAAATAAAAGAGAAATTACCCGCAAGGCAATGTTGAAGGACCACTCAACATGAATGAATGTCTGTCCCACCAACTCTTTGTCACATTTCACAACCTTCGCTGTGGAGAGTCTCTGTGTGAAAAGGAGTAGTGACCAGCTGGTAACAGACCAGAGGACTTAGCAGCTGAAGAGCTGCTCAAAGAGACTGAATATTGGACCTGAATTCATCAGGCGGACACAAACACAGTTCTCAATGTGCTAATGTGTCCACTGGATGTGTGAGTGCTTGCTAACAGGTTTCCCACAGCAGCCTCTAAAAGATGACATAATGTTGTGTTCTGCTGTGCCCCAAGTGTCCAAAACATCTATTCACGTTTAAATAAACCCTGAAGCAGTGATTTACTCTGAAATGAACTGCCTGAGTCAAACAGAGGAGGCCGTGGCTCAGGGGTGGAGTCAACGTCTTGTCAATTCCCCTGGTCTGCATGTTGAAGTGTCCTTGGGCAACATACTGAACCCCAAAAACTGCTCCTGATGTGCTGGTCGGCCCCTTGCATGGCAGCCACCGCCATCAGTGTATGATTGTATGAATTACTGTAAGTCGCTTTGGACAGAAGCGTCTGCTAAATGTAAGTATAGTGCTGACCTTTACCAATGGGCTAATCACAACATGACAGCTTAGCGCAACACTTTGGTTCCTTTATCTTAATGAAAACAAGTTTATTGTTGGAGCACACCGATAAATGTGTTTCCTTTTCGTTAAAATGGCGCCAGAGAAGGACAAATGAAAATCTGTTCACACATTTTCGCTGGCGAGCTGCCACAACAAAGGTATATTAATTTTTGATGAAGCTAAAGGAGAATCTTGTTCCTATTTCATAATGAATTAAAATACTCCTGAATACTTCATGTTCTGTGTTGAGGAGTTCTCTGTGAGCGCAGCGCCCGGTGGGGACCGAGTGAGGAAGCGTACAGCGTTGCGTTTCTCAGACTTGCGGGCTGGGATCCAGACCCGGTCCTGTGGGCTCCTTTATTTGCTTCAAATAACAAGCCCATTTTTCATCGTGATAATAAATTGATTCACTCGAATCGAGGTTGCAGTCCGGAAATATTCAGGAATCCTGAGGCTGAGAATGAATAAAAAGGAAACTCACCACTCCGTAAGCGACCGTGTCGCTGTAGGACCGCAGCTCGGGGTAGATGTTGGACAGGAACCAGCTGAACGGACGGCACTTGAGTCTGGCTCGCAGGGCTTTCCTCTGAGAAATGTCCCCGATGTCTATTCCTGAGTTCTACAGAAAGGAAATAAATACATGAAGAAAACATGAGGGCAAACGTGAACTTCTCCGATGCTGCAAGAAATCAAAAATAACGAGCACAGAAGTCAGGGCCTCGGGATCGCTTCAGCACGACTGGATCCTTGGAGTGGCGACGCGAGCGCTCCAAAAAATAACTGAGCAAGACATCAAGTGTCAGTGAAGAGAGGCTGAAGTGAGGAAGTTTTTTGAAAATAAGAGTGTGACACTGAAAAATCTTTGGATTCTGGACTGTATAATCAGGAAAATGGATGAACGAATACATTGGCAACATTCAGTTATTGATTTCTCAAGTCAGCCAAAGATAAATTCCAAACCTTTTGCTAGTGCCAGTTTCTCAAATATGAGAAAATACTGCTGTTCTCTGTTTGAATGCATTGCAGATCTGATTTCTGGTTAGCTGGATACAAGGAACAACATGACACAACATCATCCGGAGCTTCGGGAAATGAACTGATTAATAGAAAAATAATACTAAACTGATTAATATTCATGACTAGTCATCATTTGAAGCCCTAACAGCGGCTGTGAGCACCGTTTCTAAAAGGTATAGTTATGTCTCACAGAACAGACATGGTTAATAGTTAATAGACTAAAGGGAGGACCAGTGAGGAGAGACAAGTACGCAGCAGAGACGATTCAGAGAGAATGAGTCAGGACAGGAAGCTGTTATTAGGTCTGCTTATCCAAATGTGCTTACGCTTTAATCATTAATGCAGAGAGGTAGTGCCTGAAAGGTGAGACGAATGCAGTTGATCAGTCACAGCACAGTGTGTGTGCAGCATAGTGTAGGTACATCCAGTACATACTGTATATGCACAAGTATGGAGAATAAATCTTTGAAATCCGTACTGTTGTAGCCAAGATATCCTCCTGACTCAGTCGTATAAAAGAACACAAAACAGAACAGCAAAAAAACCCCACAAAAACAACAAAAACAAAGACAGAAATAAAAAAATAAAAGTAAAACAGGACAGCCTCGAGGGTCTGCACGCAGAACACTGGGCATCTTCGGGCAGATAAAAATTGGAATGGTTGAGGAAAATGGAAATACTCAAGTAAAGTACAACACAATTGTAGGAAATTTGAGAAAATGTAATGTTAGTCATTATTATACTACTATTTTATACACATATAAATATATTCTCATACACACTGGACCTTCAAGCTTTGATTGTGCTGGTTGTGGGATCTGGACAGTTTTTTTTTGGAACCTGGCAACCCCGCTCAACCCTTCAGCGGGTCTAAAAGCTCGGCGTGTCACAGTCACCTCGTTTTAAAACGTAATGAACCCGCAGCGCTCGCTCATAACATCAATAACGCGACGTGCACCCACAGCACAGCCGTCCTCCACAGGTGCGCTCAAACATTACTTACACACGAGTGATTCCCCAGAGGGCCGACGTGATGGATCCGATCACGGTTGCTAGGAGATGTGTGACACAGCTTCTGAACATAAATAAGCATGTACGCAATTACGCCCACACGCACCCTCCCACACAAGCATAGTATCAGACTGCCAACACACACACACACACACACACACACAGTCATGTTTACCTGTAGTGGAACGTTCCAGGCCATGTAGACGTGGCTCCTGTACTGGTCCATCCAGACGTCGGCCACCCTCAGAGCGTTCCGACGCACGAGGGCCGTCAGGTTGGCCGTGTAGGGCTTGTGGGCGCGCTCGATGTGCGCGATCCTGGAGCAGGGCAGGACCTCCACGCTGCCGCCGCACTGCCACACCTTCGTCACACACACGGAAACACACACACGTTAGCAACTTCAGCGATTTTCCAAAACATATTGATATTCTTGTACTTAACACGCCAGTTCCTCCAAACGGGGGATTAAACCCCGCTGAGTCTCAGCAGCCTGCTTGATTGAATTAGTGTGAATACAAAGGTATCACAGGGGCCCGTGAATGCCCACCCAGGTGCTTGCTGCGTTTACCAGTTTGCAGTTTGATGGCGGCGGGAGCTGTCGCACACGTCTACACAGGCCTAGTCAGCATCATGACAGGCTCATGAAATATGAAATAAATGTTCTAATGTGGTTCACCAGGCAAGCAACACAAGTGTGCAGCCCTCTGGCATGCGCTGACAGATGGAACTGTTAAAGGGCTGTATTTATTCAAGGTGTACATATTTTATAAGCATGTGTATGTTAGAGGGTAAACGAGCTCCGTGTGTGGCCAATTTTTACGCGTGGCATTAAATCTCCCGCCTGCCGAGTGACATTTTACCTCTCTTTATTTATTCATCTTCAGTGAGAAGTTCCACCGCCTACACCTGTTATTCTCTAACTGTCAGCCCCGCCCATCTCGTTTAGTGATTACACTGTGATGTAACTGATTACAGCTGGAGATTCCAACACCTTTAAGTGCTTCAGAACTACCTAATCTTTAAAGGTGCACTATGCAGTTTTGGGGAAGAAAAGAGAAAAATCATCACTGACTGATTTGTTTTTTCAATAAACAAACTGACTGAACAAACTGACCTTGAAGGACGAAACAATTTCATTTCTGAATATTTGGCGGACCCTGCAACCTTTCTAACTTCAAACAGTGTTCTGCCGACAATTTGTTTATTCACTTATGGAAGAAAATACATATTTTGTGTTATTTCCTCATTAATATGTAAATATTAAAAATGTAAGTTTGAATTTAGTGTGGTAAGTTAGCCGACTGAAAAAGCAAGCTAACTGCACATGAATGGAAAAACTGACATGCTAGCTTGACAGCGGTGAGCACTACCGGTCGCCGTGTTCATTGTTTACATTCATTCTGATAATGTTCAGTGTTTTCTTAATATGTAAATATTAAAAATGTAAGTTTGAATTTAGTGTGGTAAGTTAGCCTATTGTAAAAGCAAGCTAACTGCACATGAATGGAAAAACTGACATGCTAGCTTGACAGCGGTGAGCACTACCGGTCGCCGTGTTCATTGTTTACATTCATTCTGATAATGTTCAGTGTTTTCTTACATGTGAGTGAGAAAAGAGGCCGTTGAATTGTCGGTTTGGCGACGATAACGAAGCGCCGCGCTCAAAGTACACCTCCGCTGAGCCTGCTCCTCAGCTAGCTAGTGAGGAGCAACTGTCGCGTCGGGAAGCCATTTATGACAGGTTTATTCGTGACGGCTAGTTTGCTCTCGTCCATGTGATTGTGGCATTAACAGAGTTGTTCATCTAAGTAAGGAAAAAAAGTTAAGAGTGATAGTGGAATGTAGCGAACTAGCCGCTAACACATATCTTGAGCTACAGGACGGTTGCTGTCAGGCTAGCGCACTTCTATAAGGAGGCCTGAAGGGATGGGGGGATTTTTTTTGACTGAATACTTTCAAGGCGCTTTCAAGACTTTTTACACGCACATGTACTTTTAATACACGCTGAAGAAAAGGAAAAAAAGCGTGTCTCCTTTAAATCAACACGTAAACTTAAACTTAATCTCCTTTCAGTTGTTCGAGGTCAACTGATGCATTCGCAATGTTCAGACATGCTTCTGACGTTCATGAAGTAATCCACTACCAATTTCGGGGATAGCGCTGCTGAAATTCCGCAGCGGGCCCCCTCAGGAGTTTGGTGTGCTGACAAAACAAGCGCTGGGAAAATGAGGATTTAAATAGAAACGCCTGTTCTCACTATTCCAGTCCTGCACTTTGTTTGCGTGTTTGCGCTATAATCCCTCCTGCCGGCCAGCCTCCTTCTCTGTATCCTTCTGAAAGCAGAGAGCTACCGGAGAACAACAGCGAAAACTGTGGCACTGGCCCGGCGCCCGGGCAGGAGCACCAGCCACAGCCAAATGCTGAGATAATACGCGCTTCCCCGAGAAATACCTCAACGTTCTCTATAAAGGATTTACAACACGGGGGTTAGAGTCTAAGGAGCTATTCTTCGAGCATAACAATCTGTGTCTGAGCGTGTGGGTGTGCGCGGGGAGATAGGGAACGAGACGAGGAAGAAAGCGGACAATGACGAGAGAGAGGAGCGATTCGGAAAGCGTGTGGGACATAAAACAGTGAGGGAAGGTGAAGGTATAACAGTGAGGGGAGATAAAGTGGGATGTTTAGAGAGAAGAAGAAGAAAGTGAAATGGAGGGGGAGAGAGAATAAAAGCTCCTTTCCAAAAGCTTTTTCCTTCTTTTTTTTTTTAGTCTGTATCTTCTTTCAAAATAAAAGCCTACCCCTGCCGGATAAAACAAGGGTTCATGAGTTCACGGAACATCACCGTGACGTCGAGCAGATGTAGTCAACGTGTGTGCGTTGGCATCCGGCGCTTGGAACTTGCGTCTGGCTGATCTGCATGTGTGTCACCCAGACAAGACGCAGCGCATTTACATCCCTAATTGTCTCTCAGCCCGTCGTCTTTGGTTTTAACGCGGAACGAGTCTCGCTCGCAGACTCGTGTTTTTTAAAAGTTTTAATGAGAAAATGAGAGGCGGCCGGCGACAACAAATGAAGTTGTGAATTATAAATGGCGCCGAGGACGGCCCACCCGTCGTGATAAAAAGGGACGGAACGAGACAATGAGCACTAAATATGCGCTGTATTACACCACGCCGCATACGAAGCTTCATAAAAGCAATCTTTATCACAATGGGAGCGTGCAGGCCAGAGATACGCGGAAACTGCTTCTGCAGAAACTGGGAAGGGGAAAAAAAATCCCAGCGCTGATAACAAAAGGCGCCTGTGTTTGGCACGAGGGAGACAGAAACAGAACAAACCGGCTCGGTTCTAACTTAAACCTTGGGTTGAACTCAAGGCACGATGAATTAGTCAGAGCGGGAGCAATGCCCCTGAGACGCAGAACTGATTCTGTCAAAATATCACTGCTGATTTTCATAATCATTGATCTGCAAACAGCCCTTTTGCCGCGCCGTCTTCCGCTTTGACAGAAAACGGAAATATTGACGTTTCTTGTCATTCCCGATGCGTTTATAGTCAGATCTGTGCGGTGTGAAATAACTGACACCGACGACGCGTTTGTGTGTGCCTAGGCGGGATGTATTAGATGTCAGGCTGCGACTTCAAACACCCCCGTGGCACTGGAAGTGTTTGCTGTGGAAGAGAAATGTCAGCACCAAATTATGTTTTCGCTAACCTTTTGCCGCCTTTTCAACCGCTCAGAAACCTCACACGCGGATAGAACGGACCCCGAACGCAACCCCGACGATCCGACAACCACACAAACAGTAGCTTTTCGAGTGTCTCTCCGCTGAAATGGGGTTCATTTCAGTTCAGCGTTCGTCGTCTCGTTTGTCACAATGTTTGCAGCGGAGGGCAACTGATTCGCGGCGCTGTGCCTGACTCCTGGCCCTCAATCAGCGCGCGGGCCAAAGTGTAATGTGGGCAGAGCCGCCGACAGCTGGAGGCGTCTGATGCGGGGTCAGAAAAACACGGGCCGCCGGGGTCGCGGTGGCGTCGGTGAGATCTCCTCCCGCGGAGAGACCATCTGCTCGCGGCCTCGCTGCATATGCCGCGCCGAACGAGCCGTCCAAGTCCCCCCTGTGCCAGCGTCTACAGGTGTACAAGCAATTTGTCTCTACAGTAGGGGCTTATGCTGGAGAATTATATGCCAAACAAAAGCTCTGTAATAGAGAATAACCTCTCCGGGTGGAACAGAAGAAGTCATGGTCACTGCACTGCGAGGAGCTAAGGAGAAAGCCATTATCAGACTTGTTACAGTCGACTGTCGAGGCCTGACATTCAAGCCTCCTACGGAGAGGGAGTCAAGGCCGGGCCCGGCACAAAAGCCTTTCGCGAGCCGCATTACAGCCAGCGCGCCGAAACAACGGGACACTTTAAGCTTTCGGCAGATTCAGTCATTTATATTCATGACATCACATAATGTTTATGATATCAGGTCAAAGCCATTTTAATAGAAATATTTAGAGTGCTATAAACCCCATTATGAGTATCTTTTGCTTGTTTGAGCGGAAGCTGAACCCAATCAGCTCCCGCTGTCACGGCAACATGAAAAAAACCCAAACTGATTCTCACTCACTTGCAGAGGAGTGGAAACGTCTCGGTTCTAAGATCCGTGGCGATGTTGATTTCTTTGCCTCAGCTCAACAATAAAGTCGCAATGTTGTTCCCCTTGGATTGAACTGTGGACAAACCTCAGGCTCATGTTACTATCTATGTGTTGGGAGACATGGCGGATGGAGGCAGCGAGTGATGTAAAGACACCCGGTATTTTGAAGGCGCTCACATGGCGACATTTCAGATTTTACGACGTTACTAGGAAGCACAAACTGGACAAAACCGGCCTCGCAGCAATCACTAAACACATTAACTGATTCCACCCCGAGCTGAACATCTGCAAACATAAAGAATACAGCAAGCCCAGGCAAACCAGCCCAGAATTAAAGAGGTTCTCTAAGAGACTTGTGTGCGGCAGAGTGTTTGTAATGTCACACGAGAGCTGCCAGGTGAAAACTTTAGGGTTAGATCACTTGTATAATGCACTGCAGACAGATTTATGTTTCGATTCTGTAATGATTAAGTACTGAGGCTGGTCAAACAGGCACTGGTATTGAAAAGATGCAGCTTTTTATTTTGTAGGTAATGTTTGTGGTAGTCCAATAAAAAAAAAGAAAGATTCTATAAATAAAAGGAAATTTAGATCTGTCGTAATATTTGTATAAACTGATGAAAAAGTAGCTGTGTACAGTAAAAACAAAAACTGAGGATGCCATACATCAAGATCCACAGTACGGATCGTCGACAGGTGAGGCGCAATCACCTCTGCTCGCTCAGCCTTCACCAGAGTGTCACTGTGCATGAAGTCAACAACATGTGTAGAGGACAATCTGCATTAAGGGGGGGGCTGGGCAGCTTAAACTAACTAAGGAAACTGGGGGCTGAATATCCCTCCAAGCAGGCAACATCTGCCACCGAGGATGCCAATAGATACCAGCTGTTTCGTTATATTCCCTACTGTTTCCCTCTACATAATGTCCCCGAAACAATCAGCATGCAATGTCACATAGGTGGTACATTATATTTAAATTTATGTATCATTATGGAATCAAATTAACCCACAGTGCACAGGGTTATTATTCACTTTATTACTTTATACTTTTATTATTGTGCTGTAGTGGTAAAGTACCCTGACTGAACCAAACATGAATCGTCAGTGCTTCCATGCTAAAGCAGCTAAAACCTGCAGGAAGAGTCCAGATATCTCAGGATTATGTCAGGCACTGAATTGCATATCCATGATTTAATTACTTATTGTTTCCCCACACAGTCAGGTGCTCTGTAAGTGCTTCTGGTACTGATCTATACAAGTTTTTTTCTCACCTGAATTTCTTAATGCAAAAATAAGCCTGCAGATAACCTATAAATGCCCCTATTAGCTGGAAAACACAATGGGTCCACATCATGTACATGGTCCAAGTTCAATTTAAATACAGTTCAATATCACCATAAATTATCACTTGACACACGCTTTTCTAATTAAACATCCAGGCGCCTGGCAAAAGATTGCCATTGCATGACCTCAAAGTACCCCGGCTTGAGAGGAACAGAGGCATAAACTCATCATAGTTTTATTTCCTTACTTCCTTTATTTCCTTTTCTACACTGGGTCCGTATAGTCAAAACCAAGTGTCTATGTTGAAAAGCAGCCCACACAAACAGCAAAATGCACAGAGCTATATAAACCTGCACAAAGTTTAGGCCTGTGAACCCCAATATAAGCAATACATTCCTGGATTTGAAATTCCATCTGCTACATGATGCCTCAATCATCCGGTGGCTGGTGTGTGAGTGGCTCAGGAGAGAGGGCTGTTCTAGGCTCCAGGGCGGACACAGAAGCTCCTATCCGGTCAAATGAGGTGTCAATGAGTTTTTCTTTGACAGAAAGAAGCATGTAAAGGCACCCGCGATGGCAGTTTGTCACTATTTGTTGCCATTGAAAGGTGTCATTGATAACATTTGGCCTCTAAATGTGCCAGTCCATCTCCACCCTACCACTGCATTCACATTACAATACCGCTGTTGTGTCGAATCATCTGCCCCCTCAAGTGGTTGCCAGTTTGTTATCGCTAACGTTAACATCAACGTTGCTAACACTAGCTATTGTTGACGTCGCCAACGCTACCTAGCTAATGTTAGGGCAGTACAGTATGCTGGACCCATCAGGGCTCATACTGTAGAAATCTTGTTAGAAGCTGGAACCAACCAAACAGCTGGAACCAACTGTTTGGTTGGTTCCATCAACCAACAACACTGCCTCAATGTCTTCACTCCAAACGTTATCTGACCTGCCCTCAGAAGAAGCTGTCGGCTCCTGATTAGCTGTACAGATACATTCACACCGAGTGGAGAGTGGGATATTACTGTGATTTCAATGGTTGCCAATTACCGTCCAAAGCCATTGTTCAGTGTCAATGCAGGAAGTAGTGCGCCCCTTACGTAACCAGGCTGAATGTAAGGCAGCAGAGGTCAGGGTGACGGATGTGTAGCTAGTCCAACTTTGTATGTCCGTCCTTGAAGCTGTGTAACCAATTTCCTTTTTTTATTAACTCTAACCTGGTGATGTGAGGCGGCGACAACTAAACACGTCACTGGACACCATAAGAAAAAAGCAAGTGACAGTGTAGCAGCAGTGCAGTCTGTGTTTTATTCCTTTTGAGGACAATACAATTATCGCCCAGTCGCCCGTTCTTCGGGCTCTCCTGTCATCGATTGTACACGGCTGTCCAAATAAATCTCAACCTGACATGGTCAAGCCTGACAGTGTTATACATTTTTCAGAGTGCGACGCGTTGTTAACCCAGTGGCTTGGATCAGCATCAGTCGAGCCCGGGCTGATAATCAAACCTGCGCTCCACTGACACTTCGCTGTAAATCACTCGGCGCTGAGCCTGAGTCAACAGTTTCCCCGGGATGTCTCCCGTGTCCGCTCTGTCCCGAAGCTGTTCCAACAGTTAGCGTCCTCCGGGGAGTGATTTGCCGTCTCGAGAGGACGGTGCTTTGTCAGAGCCCTCGGCCTCCGGAGGCCAGATTAGAGATGAAATCCCCGCAGTAACTGTTAACGCCACAACTGTGGTTGAGCTCGCTGAAAAACGACTTTAAAACCTGTCAGTCGCTGCGAGAAACGGCAACACTATTAAAACAGAAAAAATCGCTTCCATCATAAATTAATTTGTGTCGAGCAATGCGGCTGCATTTTAGTTCTAATGTCATTTCATTACATTAAGTCATCATGTTATCTGTCAGCCGCTGCATCATTAGTAATCCGCTCAGTTTTCTTGAGTCAGACTGAATGAATAATGTGAATGACTGATAAAGACCTCATTCTGTCAAAGGAAAGGTCAGTCGTCTTCCTCTCTGTGCCGGCCATGCCTGCTATTCGGGATATTTCAATTTGGCAGGTGTCAACAGCGGATGCCTCTCTGGCATACATTGTGTTACAGACATTTTTAGTGCGTGCAGGGCTGTGTTCGGTGGCTGCAGGAATGTATAGCTGGCGCGCGGTTGCCATGGCTGTGCGGCTCAGGGCGCGCAGGTTTGGTCGAGCCGACTCACCCTGATGCCGAGCTCCACATTTTCTCCGCCGTAAATTTCCATGCCTTCATCTAGCAGGCCGATCTCCTCAAAGTACTTCCTGTCGACGACAAAGCAGCCAATCAGAGCGGGGCTCCTGGAATAGAGAGTGAAGGGAGGGAAGAGAGGAGGTCAGAGAAAAGAAGGAGGTAAAAGAGAGAACAAGGTTTAAATGCAAAATATGCTTTAAGACACACAAACACAGACCTAACCCCACAGTTAACCCCACACTGGAAATCAAGGCCCCCGAAGGTCTATTTGTCAAGTGCGCTGCACATTTGATGCGCTCCACAAAGGCCTTGGCGTGTCATGACGGATCTGCGGCGCGCATTTCACTTGCAAACGATCCAGCTGTCAAAATGATTGCTGTCACCTAACACAACAAAATTCAGGACGTTTTGAGGAAGCCGGTGGGGGAAAAGCAACCGGATCTTTCATCAACATCAAACTGAATCAACAAGAGTGAAAAATAACTCTTATTAGTATTCATGCTGTCAGTCCCACACATGTCCTCTTATCAAAATGAAATACAGCACCGCTGCAAAAACAGCTTGTTCGGGTGAATTCCTCTTCCCTGTGGATATACGGATTGGCAAACAGCCAGCAACTCTGAAACCCCCAAATGCTAATGGGAACAATGAGGCCCTCCCACTACTGACTCTGAACATACTCTCTTCTCTGCAGCTTCCAGATAGCAGCACAGTATCAGAAATCATACAGCAATCAAAGAGTATCAGTGTATTTTCCACTCTTCAATCCGAGCATTACCATTTTTTTTATAGTACAGTACATTGAGTAGATAAGATAAAGAACTTTGCAGTAAATATGATGCATCAGAGGCAGCTTCAGGTCGGGAATGTAAACACACTGTTTGCCCCATAACACACATCATGTACAAATAAAGGATATAAGTCATTGACATTTGGATTTCCAGCATGATTTTAAGTATGAAGCAGTGGCATTGGCCTACAATAGAAGGGACAGTGTACAGTTAGCGTTTTAATATTTTAAGTAGCGATGCTATTTGCATCATTGCAAGTAATTCTGGTGCCTAAACCTAACCGAAACCTTGTGACCCCCTAACCATGATGTTTTCCTAAACCTAACCAGATAGTTTTGCTGCCTAAATCCAACCAAACTGTGACTGACAGCTAAAATTATTTAAAAAACAAATGAAAATATGTAGTGAAGTCAAAAAGTCAACATTGTCTGTTGGCTTTAGGCTGGACATGAATCCCTGTCTCCTGTACTTGACCCTCTCGGCCACCACAACCTCCTTCCTTAACTTCTCCTGAATACCAATATCTTCACTTGCTTTCACAGCTAGCACCCAATCACAAGGAGGCGTTGAAGCACGAGTACGAGCCAATCACAGCACAGTAGGGTTGGACTAGGAGAAACAAATTAACAGGGGTGAGGGGGCCGGTAGTTAGCCGATTAGCTACGTTTTGTCTTTTCACACAAGAGTAGAAAGAGACACTCTCAATTCAAGTCTCAATTTAGCTTTTAAATCAGATGTTTCCTCAGACTGTGCCACTCATCCCAGCTCTATATTAAGTCCAGTGCTCAGAGTCTGCAGAAATTAAATACCGGTTTCCCCCTGGGAAACACATTATCTCTAACAACGTTTCGATTTTCCCCTGAGTTTTTGCACAGTGACAGTGTGTGACAGAGTAAGGCACCGAGTGGTCAGGTCACAATGACCCAATAATAGATAATTATTAATGATACAGGGATTTATTCATTTTAAATGTGTTAATCCTCGTGTGGACAGTTTTTTTTTTCTTTTTCTCAATTGTAGGTGGGTATCCTGTTGGAAGTGCATACCTGAGTCATTTTTAACTCCCAACCTTGTCACAATTACAGCTGCAATTACCCGCTGTGTCCCTGTCACTGGTCCAACTGGAATTTAAACCCCGGCTGGAGGGAACTTCTTGTATGTTGAATTGTTGCGATTTTTCAGCAGGAAAAGCTGCTTGTCCTTTAAACCTTTTAACAATTGGCACCATTGGAAGTATCCTGTAGCTATGATATTAAGAATGTTTCATGTCTGCGTGTTCAGATTTGACTGATTTATGACTCAAAGAAGAAAAAAGAACAGCTCAGATTCATCTCATGCAGCGTCCTTGCCTTACTATAAGACCCTTGGGCAGGCTTTTGGCCTTTTCTTTGGGTTTTATCCCGTGAAATGACCATGTCCATTACAAACCATATCCTGTAGCTCTGATACGTCTCCGTGCTTACTGTGCATGAAAAACAGCTTAGTGCTGCAGAGGGATAATAGCTACAATGAGCAGCCGGGGTGTACAAATCCTAGTAGAACACCTCAACGTTCCACTTGAGCGCCCACGTTGGACTCCACACAGCAGCTCGAGTGTCTGCCAAGAGGCCAGAGTGCTCCTATAGCTCAATATTACCAGGTTGTCTGTTTACAACCTTTTTTTAAAATAAGTTTCATTTGAAAACAATATAATGTGTAAGTAATAATGGTCTTAAATCTAGTTTTTGACACGTGGCCCTGCCAAAAGACAGAGCCAGGGGATAGACAAGAATGATGGCCCAGTTGCAAGCATCAAATGTTGCCATTTAAGGATTTTGCCGACCATTGATACATTCAAATGTGTATGTATCACACGTACCACACAGTGTCGTATCACACTCACATTACATGTTTATGACCTGGTATTCATATCAGGAGGTGGAGGAGATGGTGGTGATGAAGGCTGCCCAGCCAGTGACTGCAGTTTGAGTCTGTGTTTCAATGTTTGTAAGAGTCACTTCACTGGACATTTTTAAGGAGGCCATTGGGACAAGTCGGGACATGTTCAGCTGTCAACGCTGGCTGTTTTCTTTTACAAGATCTTGGGACATTTTCCAGCCACTCCATTTCTGGCAACCACAGCCAGTGGGTATTTGAGGCCAAAACGGGATCTTTTCCTAAACCTAACTAAGGGTTTTTTGTGCCTAAACTCAACCAGACCATAAACACAGTGTCGTCACAACATCAAATTAAAGATCTGCACCGAAATAAACTTTAAGTTTCAACATATCTGTGATTTGCAGACACTCTCATGTATCTGCCAACATTGATTGAAAGTACAGGACACATATTAGTTTATTACTCTTCAGCGATACGTATTCTCTGTGCATGTGCGGGTTTTTCTCAGTGAATCAGGAGAATTAGAATGCAATTACATATACACACATATCTACCTCGAAATGAGTAATTGCTTTGACAAAGCTGACAAAGCCAGTGACAAATTGCACCTGAAGAAAAGTACTTAAAAAGGATAAAGAAATAAATAACGGGGTCATTCGTCTTCCTCCATTACAATATTGAGCAGGTCATGTCCTCTTGTCTTTGTCCAGATCCATAAACACTGCATCATTGATTCGCTCGCCGTGAGCCACCGCGACAGAGGTATTATCCTCTTGCAGATATTGGTGAGTAGGCAATTTTGCTCTTGTTGCTGGGCTGTTTTTTTTCCGCTGTAGCCTCTGCAGTGTTTATCCGTTTTTTTTCTTGGCCCGCGGTATCGAAAAACTGGACCATTATGTCACTTTCAGAGAGCGGACGACAGACACCGCAGGTCGCCTCTTAGTGCTGTTATTGTGGCGACAGTCTGCTTTCCTTTTTAAAATGTGTGTACCTGCCCACAGCTCCTGATGTTTTTCATGTGTTACACTTCGTGGGCCTCTGGCTGTGCTTCATCCCTCTGGGTTTTATATGGGTTAGAATAATACCACTACACTTACAATTTACATACATAATTATTATTCATGGGGATTAGTGTTCAAGAAATTATAATGTAAAAGTAATGAGCTTAGTAAGTGATCTTATCAAACCAAGTTCAATAAGCTGCACGTCAACTTATTAATAATTAATACTGCTCGGTGGATTATTTCCTGGCGTCTGCCTTCTTTCCCGACAGCAAGATGTTTTCTTCCACGGAACAAAACTATCGGACAGGTCTCTTTCATTTTTTTTTATAATGATTTTTTAATCCCCCTTCCTCTCGTTAAGCCCAAACAAAATCTTTAAGCTCCCCTCTCTGTTTACCTGATCGGGGCCGTGTGGTTGCGTTGCGTCCACCAGGACTTCGGCGGGTTGAGGTATCGACACCACAGCTCCCAGTCGAAGCCCTGGGCGGACAGCGGGTACTCCTCGATCTCGAACGTGTCGTACTTGATGTTATCGAAAGAGGGAGACACCACCCGGGTCCGGTCCTCCTTTATCCGCTGCAGAATAGGTTCTGCCCTGTGGGACGACAGAGGGGAGAATATGTTTGAGAGGAGATAACGAATGGATCCATCCGTCAGCTCTCTTTTTGCTCCTGAGCCCCGAGCCGGCACTCTATAATGCATTAGGATAGGTAATCACGTTATTATTCAAAAACAAATGTGAAAAAGGAAACTGAATGCCAGGGTTCAAGACTGCTGCCTGTTGTACTGTGAAGCGTTCTAAAGCGAGAGTCAGTAGCCATTATATATATAGTGTGGTGTGAGTATTTAATATGATACATGATATAACACCCCAGCAATATTTTTACTATCTGTGCTAGTTTTTAATTTGTAAATTTGTGACTTGAATCATAGTTTCTCCCAAATTTACAACTTTTCATTTTCTTAATCTTGTACCAATACAACCCCAGCGTAGCCCCTGAAAACTGCCTTCCAAATAATACGTTCTATAACCTGAATAGAAATGACAACATAAGCACAATCAAAAGTTAAAAAGCATCTTAAAGTATTGTTTATAAGGAGTTTACAGTTAAGTGTAGAAACGTCCTGTGGTTCATGGATGTGGTTTGACCTGATTTAATTGCCAGTGACAAAACGACTCACCGACACCGACTCCATTCAGACGCCACTTTTTTCAGTCACACGTCAGCTTTCACCCATTCCACACACACTGGTGGTAAGTTACCGCCTGCTCGTACGCACACTCAAACAGTGATGGAACAGCCATCTGGACTAATTCAGATTTTAGTATCTTGCACTTCAACATGCGGACGGCATTAGTGACAGGATTAGTGAACGACTTGTTCTGACTTCTGCGTGACATCACCTTTTCCCTTTTCCACCAACTAAACACTGCCCACTTTAAACAAGGTGATCAAACAAACAAAAAAAGAAATACAGACATCTCTAAAAACACTGTGTTCATGTTGGACCCCATTATTCAGAGTAAGAAGCTGGTTGAGAAATATTTTTCAGGGTCTTTAATGCTGGACATCTGCTGTCGCTAACAAAGGACGCACAACAGCATGGCAGAATTAAGGGCTGAACAATTATTTTCTTAACATGCCAATATGACAGCACCCAACGAAGAAATTTCTTTTGTTTATGATTTTTGTTTGTAAGATATGATAGCTCATTAAATCGATTGAAGGGAAGCGGGGACTGTCAGCAACAGTTCTGTTTGAAGAAACACTTTTGTTTAGCTGAGTTGTGTTGTCGAGCCTGCGTGTTTGCATGAGCTTTTCTCAAATTCCCCTTCGAGTCTGCGAGGCTTCGGCAGTATTTGCGTCTGTATGTTTGAACTCGAGCAGCGGCTGGCAGTCGGATTCTGTAAAGCTCTGCTAAAAATACATTTGTCAGAAATACCATTGCTGCTGTGAGTCCACTGGATGTGTAGGTTGGCAAAAGCCGGAGATATGATGGTGGTTGTTGTTCTGTTTTCGTGGTTTTGGTTTTAGACAAAAATGCTGAGTGTTGTGTAGGGACAGGGTTGCTGCTCAGAGGAGAGGAGAGAGTGGGGTGCAGAGCCAGACCTTCTGGAGGAGTAAACACCCAGAGTCACATCAGATTCTGCTCTGATCCAGAGCTGTTTACCGACGGAAGGAGGTCTCAAAGATTACTTTTTAACTTCCGGGACTAAAAGGTTGATTCGTCTTCAGTCGCGTTATCAACCTGACCAACCAATAGCAATCTTCCGCAGGTGTCCTCCATTGTTTGGTGTTTATTGAACTGTAATGTTGACTGCTGACTGGAGCCGGAGGGGAATTGTACTTTACTTCATGAATGTAACTTAATGGGAGAAAAGGAAAGAGAGAGAACCAGAGTCTCTGGTGAGTACTGAGTTCAGCGAGAGGTTAACCTGAATTCAACCACACACACACACACACACGAACGTACTTGCTAGGGGTGAATAAACACTCACAAGCATTAAATACAAAAGATCCCGAGGTCATACTTAATTATGTACAGCCTTGCTGGTGGTGAACGCACCATGAACCATCCACCATTGCTGATGAGAGTCTGACATGATATCGACACAAATGTTCACTGATGCTGATGCTTTAAAGTTTCATTCACGTTAATTTTAGTCTCTTTCGCCAACTTCCTCACTCACTTTCCCGGAAGTTATAGCAACATTCGACCAGATTAAATGCAGCGTTTCTTTGAGTAAACTTACAGATTTCTTTGGGTTTAAATATTGTTTGGCATAACATGAGTACACGAGTAAAAAAAATAAAAAATTGGAAAAAAAGATCTAGTCTTTTTTTTAATGCAGAAATCTTACATGATAAATCTTTATTGCCAAGAAAAAAACAATATCTTTGGCTTCTTTCTTCACTAAAATTTAAACATCCCAAACAAGCATACAAAAAAATCAAGAATCAGATCAAACACCGTTGCTACAATAAGAAAGATCACCTAAAAAAAAGAATAAATCAAATGAAAACAAGGCAGAAAAGCCGAGGACATCGAGTGAGAAAGTACAAAGGATTTTCAGCTCGTACTGGAAGCCAGCGAGTGAGTCTGCTCTCCTGACTGGATTAGGAAGGTCAATCCACCAGTGAGGAGTCAGGATGGAGCTGAATCAAGGTCTGACGGAGTGTTTGCCAGGGCTCCTCAGGGGAGGCCGAGCAGAAGTACAGAGACTGGCTGGCATGGAAAGTCCTGGAGAGATCCGAGTGTACCCTGCTTAGCCTTGTAAGCCATTCCCAGGGTTTTGAATTTCATTTGAGAGAAAGCAGGGAAAGTGGTTTCTGTGTTAGAATTCACCGCCGTCAAGAGCGAGTTTGGCCGAAGCGCGAGGAGTTGAGAGGGCAAACGGAGAGCCCCTCTGGAACTGAAAATAGGGGATGAGCAGAGGCCGGACTACAAACTAGACACAGCCCTTGATCAGGTAATATCGGATTCAGTGGACGTCGAAGGCAGAGACTGCGGGGCCGCAGCTGTGTTGATGACCTTGCTCGTCTGACGGCTCTGAAGATCTCAGAGGCTTGTCGGCGGCCTGGGCAGTAATCACAGAGGTGGTGTTGATCCGGAGGTGTTGCCTCAGGCGGGGGTGGCCGGCGGAGAGGAGCACTTCATGTCAAAGAGATCGAGCAGGTGGTTCGACGGTGAACCGAAGATAACAGCGAGATGCAAGCAGACATGCAGTTTGTTTGAGCTCAGGTTCTGAGTGTTGAGCGCTTCAGAGTTTCTTCATCTACCACTGATGCCGCCACAGATAGTCAGGACAGCTAAAATACTTCAAACACGTTCTTTCTAAAAACCCTTGAAAACTGGTATTTCTCTACAACATTAAATGCTACCAGCTTAGCAGAATCATTTTTAAAAAATTTCATTCACATTTTATCTAATAAGAGTTTACTCATTTAACCTTGTGAATATTAATCGATAATCCGGTTTCCCAAAGGGTCGGTCGCCTTGAAGATAAGCGAAAGGTGCTGTGAGATAATTGTTTAAAAAATGGTTCTTCATATCAAAAAAAGGCTGTGAGATTGACATCAGCGACGTTTTATGTTATGTTCAAAACAGGAAAAAGGCTATAAATATCACTATATCACAACATCAAAGAGAAAACACTGTTTAACATATAGCTGCCGCTAATGACATGACTCCTCACGGGTGCCAGTTATCATAGTAACACAAGCGCACGGTTAGGGAGTTTTCAGGAGCTCAAAGTGAGAAAAAAGAGAAAGATCTGAAACCACTTCAGATCTGAGACCACAGAGCTCAACACAGTCGTACAGGAGTGAATCTGAGCCCACCAACAACACTAAGATCAGACTGAACAAGTATCGAAAAAAGTACATCAAAGTTAAACTTAGTAAAGAAACTAAACTAAACTTACTGAGCTAAACTAAGCGGAATAAAAATTGTGTTGAAATATTACAAATCTCCCATACGAATACTACTGGTCTTCAAGTATGTGATCGTAAATGTACCAATGAACAGAAATTCTGGAAATTAATGCACTTACATACCAAAAGTACAAGTAAACGTAAATCACACATACAGTGCATTTACATGTGTGATTATAGGATCTGATACTCAGACAGGTCCATTATCAGATTCCTATATTCGGCTCTGTTCTGCATTCTTGAGATTATGGAGATCCTCGTTTCAGATTGGATTGCTGATAAAATAAATTAAGTTTCAGCTTTGGCTCTGATGCAGCGTGCAATCTGCAAAGTAACTCGTTACTGAAGTTGTCAAATAAATGTAATGTGTAAAAAGTACATTTTACCTTCCAAAATGTCATGGAGAGGAAGTACAAAGTCGAAGAAAGTGGAAACTCTCAAGTAAAGTGAAAGTACCACAACATGTATTTTACTATATTTCACCACTGAGCTTAACACTACTCGACTAACGACTTCATGCACGCTGTGGTTTTGGCTGCTTGTTGAAGATGGATATCCATTATTGTGTTACTGTTGGCACTTCCTAACATCATATACAGTATGTGTGATCTGGCTCGCTCATCCCTGGTAAACAGGAACGTACTGTACTGTATGTTATAATGAAAAACTAAAATAAAACAAACCCTGGAAAATATAAAAAAATATATATATATATGAAAATACGTCCGATATACTGTTTATATACTGTTTAGAAAGACTATATTCTTTCTAAACAGTGTATCGGACGTATTTTCATGTATATGAATATGTATAGTAAAACCCAGGAACGAAATAAAGGAATCTCTCATGTGAAATGACCAAAATTCTTCTAACTTTGGCTAAAACTAGCGCGTTCATGACTAATCCCTGTTACTCGAGAGAAAAACTAAATGAGAAAATACAGTTTCAGAGCCTTATTTTATGTCAAAGGTTCAGGTTTTGGACAAAAGCGACGTGACAGAAAAGTGCACACAAATCAAAACGTCGGCATAATTCTCACTGATGTCTTTTATATTTTGTGACAGAATAAAGACAAAGTCAGACCTCGCTGTCTGATGAATGAAAAAAAGCCCATCATTGCACAATGAACAAAACGACTATTCATCTGCTTCAAAATCATACGACTGACTAGAGGAGACACGACGGCCGACTGGTGAGACAAAGATAAAATCTTTACATTCTTTATCTGTGGAAAAACTGCCAAAGGCGGTCGTTTAAATGCAAACTAAACTTGACTTTCCCACGAGATATAAAACACAAACGAGGCATCGTACCTCACCATCATTCATGTTTTATCAGTTCAGCCCCGCAGAGCTATATGATAATCACATCACAAAGCCGCAACATCAGAGAGGAGGACCGACTCTTTTATCCTGCACACTGATTGTTCGTTAGAAGGTGAACCTGGCCTCTGGCTTACTTTGCGCAGTTCTATAAACACACATCAACACGGAAATACATAAATAAATACAAACAGTGAAACCACCCAGATACCGGAGGAAAAACTAAAACTAGGTTGCCACCCAATTAGCGTAACCTCCACATCAAAGGGTCCTCGACTAGCCAAGGTAATGTTTAAAGAGTTCACACAGTGAGGCGTCCAACCGAGAGCAAATCATTTCTTCTCACATCTTAAAACTGAAGTGTGATGAGCGATCTGAACCACATGGTGGGAGGGCTCGCTAAATGTCAGAGCGTTGGTATCAGTAATTCAAAACTGATAAAGATGTCAAAAGGCCTTATGCAGAATGGACGATTGGATTAAGTCATGGTTAACTGTCCAGGTTTGATTTATCCGTGTGGTCGTACCAAATTTTCTGCCAATTGAACCTGCATTAATTGATTTTCGGACCACTCTTGCATAACAAGTCGTAAGCACAACTTTAACATATTAAGTTGTTATGCTAATTAGTTGCCTACTTACTTACCCAGCGTTGCAACAGGGTTAGACCAACGTTAGCATTTATTTGGAGACATGTCTCTGGTCACCTGACTGAATGTAAGTCCAATGCACTCTTGTTTAAGCTCTGATTTGGTCTCCACCCACTCCTCAGTAAATATTGTAGCTCTTTGCCTGCTTAATGCTCACCTGTGTTCATCAGCTAGTTGCTAATTAGCTTGGTGCTTGGCAGGGACTAAAGTGACTCACTGGGCACACCCGTACTCTTCCTCTGATTGGCTACACCCTTCCAGACATCTGCTAAATGCTAATGTTTACCTAGCTATGACGCTAACTGGCACTACAAACTCAACTTAGCCACAGCAAATCATGTTTTTGTTCCAGTAGCAGAGAAACATGCCAACATTGCTAGCACCTGCGTAGTTGCTTGCTAGCCAGCTGGCCAGTCGCGCTCACAGACCCCGACATTATCTAACTGGAGCTCTCTCAGTAGGCCTCTGATTGGCTTTCCCTAACCAACTGTACTTCTCATGCCTAAACCAATCTAAGGTCAGTTATTAGCTGCACAGTGGTGCTTTTCACAGCCGGGGTGCTTATTTTGGCATTGTAATAGCACCCAACAGCGCTGCTCCCCAGAACCACCTGGCCTCATTCAACTCGCTACCTTTCACAGACAAATGAAGTCAAAGTGATAGCTGGGGGTCTTTTGATGTGGGGTTGTACGAGGTATTTATCTCTAGTCAGTGTATCACCTGCAGTAGATGAACATCAGCTCTCCTACTGTGTGGATAGGCAGCAGAACAGGGAAGAAGCACACTGTACTGCTAAATGGTACCCTAGGCAAGATGGGTTTTGGCCACCTCAAAGAAGGCACACTTAAAAAAATAGATAATGTTTATGTGTTCTCTATATTTTGAACATTTTGGGTGGTTTACATTACCGTCAGACAGCTGCGTAACACAGTGCAGGGCAGGCACAGCTACATTTGTGCGTAGGAATACGGGCGTTGTACGTGTGAGGGAATATGGAGTCAAATGTAAAAAGCAAAAAATGTTCAAAATATAGCGTACACGGATATATTATCTTTTAGGTGTGCCATTTCTGCAGGTAATACACTGACTAGGGATAAGCACCTCATGCAACCCCACATCAAGATATCCAACCTATCACATAAACAATGCGTTCATGATGTCAGTTTGGCAAACGTTAGCATTTAGCACAGGTGTCTGGAATGGCCCGGAGGTTCTCCCTGCGCAGCGATCAACACCATCAGCATCGTCTTTTCATCAAACGTGACAATCAAAGTATTTGCGAGTGCAGCATCAATCGTCCTGTGACCTGCTGTTTTATATGCCGCCACTGGCTGATCCCAAAAATGTATATATATTTTGAATAAAAGGATTTTGCTACTATGATTTGACGTATTGTTTACTGTTTGCAGTTGCTGTGTCGGCTAAATGGACGAGACGAGAATCGCGAGAGGTGAGACTGAAAGAGTTTTGGTAGGCAACTGTTTCGTTACATCATTTAGGTGTTCTCGCGATTTTACCGTAGGCGGAGACGATTGAGGATTATTGTGATAACAGCCAATCTCTGGAACATAAAACACCCCATAATTACTTGTTTTTGACTCAAAATAGCCAACATTGCGGATAATTGCGATGTATGGTGCAGACAATTATGCAGATCAAGGAGTCGGCCCTTCGTTCGGTAATTATACAGTCATTTCTCAATTTCGACAAAATATTACACGGGTTGGGTGAGCTTCAGAGCAGAGGGAAGGCACACCGAGGCGGGAGGATTAAGAGGAGAGCGTCAGCGAAGTAAGACAAAAGAAAGGGAGGGGAGAAGAAGAAAGAAAAACGAAAGCAGGGGATTGAGAGGCATGTACACAATTTGTTGATTACCAAGTGTGAAATTAGATGTGTTACAGCGACGTGGTAATAACGCTGGCACAAACACAACATCAACTTGTCGCAGCAATGTAGCCCCAAGACCGAGACCATAAAAATGGTGCGAACGTGTGTGTGTGTGTGTGTGTGTGTGTGTGTGTTTAAAGAGACGGTAGAAAGTAGCAGAAAGAAAAAAAGTGTTTATCTCCAGCTGAGCTCTTTTGTATCTCTGCCAAGAATGAATTCATTAGTCATAGACCAATACCCCCTCTGTGGCAATATGTGGGAGGTTTATGTGGTGGGTTTGTGTGTGTGTGTGTGTGTGAGTGAGAGAGAGAGAGAGAAGAAGATGGGTTGGAGTGTGTGGAGGAGTAGGGGGGTTGAGAACCTTGTAAGTGTCTCTTGCCTAATCTGGAACACAGCAGCAGCGGAGAAGGTTATTTTGGAACCAACTTGGACGTAATGCAGTGTGTGTGTATGCGCGTGTGTGTGTGTGTGATTTTTCAAGCTGTCAAAATGATTAACAGGTACAGAGCGGAGCCGTTGTATCTGAGTGTTTTTAAAGACGGGGCCCTGAAGTGATGGAGTGTCTGCGGCTCGGGGGAGACTGACATAAAACGTGTGTTTAAAAAAGAAAACAGCGGCTGATCTGTGTCGGAGGAGAAGTTATCATTACGTGGCACGACCCTCGGTCTCATCGCCGTGACAGATTTTAACGCTACCGC
Source organism: Lagodon rhomboides (assembly GCA_039737535.1). NCBI lineage: Eukaryota > Metazoa > Chordata > Actinopteri > Spariformes > Sparidae > Lagodon > Lagodon rhomboides. The sequence continues at coordinate 7,346,374 of CM077793.1, forward strand.
CTATGCTAATGAGCTCGGCAATTAGCCACCGCCGCCACTACACGCGGTACTTAGCGGGACGATTAGGAAACATTTCCACTGGCTTGTCTTGACGAGTTTGGTGAGAAATGGCATATGATTGGTAGTAATACGGAGGTGAGGATCGAGAGCGACAAAATGACTTAACGTTTCCTCATTAAAATGCAAGTGAGTGCGACAAGAAACTCCAAAGGAATGATCTCAATCTCCCGTAAAGAGGAAATATGTAGTCCACATATGAACGCTCCGGTCCGAGCTGGCTTATGTGTGGTGGAAGGATGTGAAAGATAAAATAGTCATCTTTGCTAAATATTAACTTCAGGCTACCTGCAATATCCCTCCGCCTTAAAACAATCCAACAGTTTGGAAACATGCTTATTCGCCATCAAACCCTGAGTCAGTAATAATATCAAGTCCATCTCTTTGTGTAAGTTCAAGCTGAAGTTAGCTACCGTTAAGGCAAGACTAACACTCAGATTGCATTGTCTCATTGTCTCGATACGATCACCTGAGCAGATCGCAGCTCTTCTAGACGATGCTCATGCTTCCACTGGCTCCTGCTCGGGGAATACGCGCCGAGCCTATTTTTGACGGAAGCGGACCGCAGCCGCGTCAAAGTAAACAGAGCAGTCAGGAAGGCAGCCAGTGGAATGGCATAGTGCCTCCGGTAATGATCATCTGCACAACAGATGGAAATGTTGATAATGGTCACTCTTAAAGCAGACGGAGAATGAAATAATAGCCTACTCAACAAGCACGTCTTGGCAAGTCAACAACATCAGGCAGGCAATGATGCTCCGCTTCTGTCATCGCTCCCAGTGGGATATGAAGTCGTGTGGAGGAAGGAACATAGGCCACAATATAGCTGAAGCGCTCCCCCTCATAAATGTTACTACGAGTCGGGGCTGCGACATCGATGGATGGATAAAAGATTCCACTGTAAGAACTGCGACTGGCTGCTTGTGTTCCCCCCTACATGTTTCTGATGCCAGTCTAGATTGATGAGAGTGAAAACAACATCACCAACTAGATTTTGGTGAACCGTAGTTGTATCCCTCATCCACAATCTAAGCTCCAGAACTGTTGTGTTTTCTGTGTGACGGCACTCATGGACACATGTACAAGCTGTAGTCAAAGTGTGTGAGAAAGATGCACTAAATGAAGACGTGTGCACTTTTTACCAGCCGCGACGGCATTGGCTGGTATTGTTTTTTCAGCTTGTGATTCTGTGATGGCAAATTTATGGCAAAATGTATTCCAGGAGACACAGCAGGAATCACAGAGGAACAGTTAAATGTTATGCGTTTGGCCAGGTGTTTATCTGTGATGGGATCAAAATTTGAAAAAAAAAGTTTTGAAAGTTCTACAATGGGCACGGTCTGACCAAAGGGGCCGAATGACTTTTGATGGAGTCATGAAACTACAGGTGTGTATTTGAGCTCAAAGGTAAAATTCGAAGATGGGTGTGGTCTGACCCATGAGTGCTGAATACTCATATAACAATGAAGTAATGACTGTTGAGTAGTCATTACAAACACGTTGACCGGCGTCGCGACTGGTGCGGTCACATTGCGAGTCGTCTCTAGTTTACACATTGTTTCATCTCTGTTCAGTGAGTCTGACGCCACAGTGTTAGCTGACAAGCTAGTCACAAATAGAGTTTTGTTTGGGGTGTAGTTACGAACCTTCAAACCTTCCTCAGTCGGAGAAAAAGAAGGAGAAGGTGCAAACTGGCATAAACATAAACAGTAGCCGTTTTTATACTGGGCAGTAAGCCACCAATATGCCGTCCTTTTGATGGTAGTTCCGCGGATTTAGACAGAAGGCGGCAAACTGGGGGTCTGTTTTGGTCCGCCAATTCGGCGCCTCGGAGGGTACACTTATTTCCACCTCCATTGCTGTGTAAATCCGAGGCGGCAATGTGCCAGGCAATTGCCTGAGATGGACGGAGGTGTCGATGACAGCCGGGAGTTTTAAAACCAGGAAACAGCTGATCACAGTAGTTGATCACTTCATCAGTGGACGCCAAGATGAGCAACTGGAAAGCCGCTGAGATCCGGGAGATGCTAGCGTCTCCTCGGTCTCTGTAGCTGTCTTGGTTGTGTGCTTGTTGTTGTAGCGGCGAGCTACTAGCGGCCGCTACTTTCAAATTAAAAGCCCCCCGCTAAGAACCCAGTTCTAAACTCCGATGGGGTGCAATGTAAAGCTCTTATTTTGAAGACAAATTCACGCCCAACTTCGTGCTTCACGTCACGTCACATGTTTAGGCCTACCCCAGTGGCGGCCAAGTGGCGGCTTTTTGGAAAAGAAGGAATATTACACCTCCCTTTTAGATAGACAAGGCGGCACATTGCAGCCTTTACCTTGCTGCAAATGTGCCACCTTTTCTATCTAAAAGGGTCTGGAGACATCTCAGTGAGTCCAGGATTGATTAACCCACACGAGTCACAGTGTGTTGTCCCTGTTGCAGCACTCCACAGAAGATTGGACTGTCCACCGTAATTTTGAACAGCCATTACTCTTCAGACTACGGCAAAACAGTGAATTCATCAAAGATAAGAGCCGCCTGTTCAACACAACATCCACTCTGATGAAAGAAACAGTTCTGGTTATTATTCTTGTGATTATGGATGTTGCTGTGCAGCATGATGTGCACGTTGTTATGTTGTGGATAATCATTTCAGCGACTGCTGCCGCAAACAAAGCAAAAACCCTTTAGAGAATAGTTGATTTCTAAGTTACAATGGATGATTATGATGAATAATTTATGATTATTAATGATTATATTGTAATAAATTTAATATGGTGTTTGTCTCTCGGCTTCAGTTTCTGAATGTTTAAAAAAAAATTAAAACACACACACACACACACACACACACCTGAGCCTGCTCCAAGGCAAAGTAGCTGAAAAGCCCATGGAGCAGAATAACAGCAGATGAGACCTGGACGTGTCGTGCAAACCTGCTCAATGAACTGTTAAACCAATCTGTTCTTATTTGTAATTCCTAACACGTGAGGAATATTTGCAATGAATAACAATACTGCAACGACTTCACTACGCTTGATCCAGACACACTTGCTAATTCTCTTTCAAAAAGACTATTTGATCTATAACGTCAACTTAAATGAGCACAAGCCTTGAGAACAAAACAAAGCCAGGCTTAATATCGACTGAGATCAGGATAAAAAACATATTTGGGTTCTCACTTCTAGCAGCAGAATAAATATTCCTCATCAACTGTTCAAATTGACTGTTAGATGTTGTTGAAGTGGCTAAATGGTTGTCCAGGTCTCAGTTTAATGAACTAATCTAGCACACTTGGATCTGGAGTGTTTTTCTGAGGCAGGCTGTTGCCCAGAGGTAAAGACAGTCAAAGAGAACGACCACGGGACTGCAGGTTTAATTAGGCCTTCCTGGACCACAACAACCTCAGCCGCCGAGCGAATACCTGAAACCACCTCCACTTCTCTTTTGCACAACAGGACGTCCGGAATTAAATCGCAGCATCGCCAGCCTCTCACGTAATCAACTTACTCTGTGACCCAAAACACTAATAAATCTGCCGCAGCTGCCTCCGTGGCTCTGCGGAGCCGAGCGTGTGCACCTGTCTGAACAGCGGATTTACAGGGAAAATGGGTTCCAGCTACATCACTTCTCAATAGTGCTCAAAAGGCTGGGAGAATTGAATGATCCCTTCGTGAAGCAGCTCATAAATAGACTGTTTTGTGCCATTCACCGTTCAAATGCCTCACTGCTGCTCTGCCTGATGAACCGACGTGTCCTGAGGAGAGATAAATGCCCGCACAGAGAAATGATGCCTCTCTTCTGATTCAATCAGCAACCTTTCAACCAAAGTGGCTGCTGGATAAATGCTCACGTTCGATATCTCATCTTTGCGTTCTCTCCTCCTTTGGCCCGGCATCGGCAGCAGCAGGCTGTATCGTTACAGGCCGGGAGGACAGGACACCTGCGGCCGCGCACGACGTCCAACGCTCTGTGGTGCGGAGACGTGATTTACTTATTCAGAAATAATGGATCGAAAGGGCACACACACACACACACACACACACACACACACACACACACACACACACACACTCACGGCTACAGTATTAATATTACTATTAGCTGAAAAAGAGAGAAACAGAGGAAAGAGAGGGGTGGGACGTATTATTTTTACGATGTGTTAGGGCAGTCAATATTAGGGGTGTAACGATACATTGATCCGGATCGATATATCCGATAGCATCTACAGTATGCAAAGTGAAAACATCGATTCATATCGCCACCATCGTTAAAGGGATATTCCGGTGTAAGTTTAATCCATGGTCTAACACATCTTGACACCGAGTAAGACTCCCCCTCGAGAGGTCAAGTTTTCTGACCGCTAGCTTAGCTAGTTTTAGCAACCTCAGAAAAGACTTCCATTCTTTTCCCTGTCAGCTCTGGATAATAAGAACTGAGCATTCCATGTAGTAATAATCATACATTTTCATCCTTGAGCTGCGGAAATCTACTGCACTCGGTAATCGACTCGTCAGGGCTTCCCCACACAGGCAGGCTGCTGGAGGAGAGGGTGAGTTGAGCTGTGTTTTTAATACAAATCCGGCTAAGCTAGCAGATGTTTGATGCTTCGTACTGTGTGCTGGGACTGTACATGTACTGTTGCTGAAGTTTGGTGCTGTTCTCACCATTAATTGTGGCTTTTTGATGGCGGTTTCTAGTTGGAGACATAAGCGGCAGTGTATTGTTATCGTGCGGTCTTTTCTGAGGTTGCTAAAACTAGCTAAGCTAGCGGTCAGCAAACTTGACCTCTCGAGGGGGAGTCTTACTCGGTGTCAAGGTGTGTTAGACCATGGATTAAACTTACACCAGAATACTCCCATAAAATGCGCCTTTATTTTGACATTCCCACGGCACGTCTGTGTCATCGTTTCTGTCCAGGCGCAGCTCCTTTCTAAACAGTGCTTTTGTTTTATTGAAATCATTGTTTTCCATTTAAATGGCTGGAAGCACTGATAAAATAATCTTTCCACTGAAGAGTTCAGTAATAAAACTGTTGAATCATATCTGAGTTACTTTTTGTGAGTTGATATAAATGTAACTGACAATGGTCACATGATAAAATCTCATATCGATCGCAGGCCCCCGTATCGAATCCAGTCGAAAATGTATCGTGACAGCCTTTGTGATATCGGCAAATATCACATCGCTGTCCAAAGAATCGATATAATATCGTATCTTGATGAAACTTGCGATTCACACCTCTAGCCAATATTCTATATTTCTGATATTGTCAACGAATCCCCGTAAAAAAACAAACCAACGTACAACTCTCACCACTCTCTGATTTTCCCACCTTAAAATCAATACCAGTCTCAGCAGGATTGCGCAGGGTGGTGTATGTGTATGTGTCATCGTCAACGGTGTGGCTCATCAATGTTTTTTTTAATAGTTTTTGGACGACAGCAAAGTTTATGGCACGGAGGAAAAGAGCTGGGCTCTTGGATCGGACCTCTTAAATCCTTCTGCAAACTAACTCTGAGAACTCCGTGCGCTTCCATCACTGCAGGGTAGAAGCCTCTCGGGTGAAAAGTCTTCAAGAAACTGTTTCCAAGTCCAGCTGCCTACAGTGCAGCACTTACAGGTACTGGAGAAATACACTTTCATCAGTTTGAGAATTTAAGATTATCTGACCCCGAATCCACTACATGATTTTTTGCACGCTCGCTCGGCGGATTCTGTGAGATCCTTCCAGAACATCCCCAACACCGGTTCACACCAGACCACTCTCCACAGCAGCTGCAGCTACAGATCGATAAATAAAAAACACCCCGCCTGACAATGCGAGGAGGCCGCACTTTCAAATCCAACTTCAAAAAACTCTGTTAAAAGCAGCTCAGCTCTGCGAGACGTGAGCGTACATTCGTGATGTACTTCTGTCTCTAGTTTTGTACTGTGTGTTTTATATTTTCCTTTTTTGTGTAACCTGAGGTGTTATTTTCACTCTGTACTGTTTGTTGCTTTGCTGTTTCTCTGCTTGTGCCTGCAAAGGGACTACATATTTGCTCGAAGCTAAAAATCAGACTGTTCACCCTGATGCCGTCTGACAAAACACACTGAAGTATCCGCTGCCGTACTACCAGACTACAGAACAGTTCATTCTTTATTATTTATTAGATTATTCTGTATTGTTTTGGGGGGTTTTCTGTGTGTCTGTAGCTTAGGGAATTAGAAACAGACATTTGATTATACAGGCAAAATGAGAAAATAATCTGAAATCAAATGGTGACATTTATGCTTGATGGACTGTCCCTTTAAATAAATAAATAAATAAAGAAAAGAAAGGTGTGTGGTTGTGTAGACTCGTAGTCTCGCTGTAGACAGTCACAGCACGCAGTACGAAGTGAAGCCAGCTGCTCACCATCCGACGTTGAACTCCACGTGCGCGTCGAACAGGGCGACGACGGGGGCGGTCGCCGCCCTCCACCCGCTCACCCTGGACCTGATCAGCCCCTCCTGCTTGTCATGGCGGACCACCTTGACGAAGCCCGGGCCGTGCTGAGCGTTGGTCTCGTCCACGAAGCTCTGCAGGTGCTCCTTCAGCTCCTCTGGAAGGGGGAGGACACACAAACAAACACGAACGCGAGTGGGTGTTAATGCAAGCCCGCTGAAGCCTGTAACAGCATCGACCTTATCGACAAAGCTCCGCGGAAAGTCCCTCGGCTCAACAGCACTGAGGAAATGTGCTCTGATTGTGTGTGTGTGTGCGCAATTTAGCTTTATTGACATCAACAACACACGTTCAAAGTTGCTGATTTTGCGGTAGAATGAACCATCTTTCTAATAACATTTCACTGACACATTTCTCTTCAGTTTGGATACTCATTAAGGCGTTATCCATATGTCGCAGCAATTACACTGTACATATTCACATTTCTTGAATCCCCCCGGCAGACCCTGGGACACGGAGCAATTAAGTGAGCATGAGCCCAAACCGAATGGACAGAAATGCTGAATTTACATAAATCAGAAATGCAACCGCAGATGGAGGTTGAGCAGTGGGGAGCGGTGTAGCAGCGAGGGTGGAGTGCTGACCGGACTCGGCAGGAACAGTTTGAACAAGGAGGTACAGCTCTGCAGAGTCTAGATGTCAGATACACTTCATGGCCAAAAGTATGTGTACTTTCGATCCTAATCCTTAGCCCTGATTTCTAATTTAGAGGAATCTTAACACTCTCTATGATTTCACCACCCTGCCATCAAACACATGGCCACTTGGGTCGACTGTGAAAGGAGCTTAATACATTTACATGTATTTAAGGTTCTTGCTCGGTGGCGACCTCTAGTGGCCATAATAATTATGAAGGCAGCAAAGGAGGAAGTCAGGCAAAGTATGAAGGGTGAGAAATCCCACAGAAGGAGGTGGTCGGAAGAAACAACAGAAAGTCAACTTTAAGGTATTTTTACTGACTTTTAAGCCAAACCATGTTGTTTTCCTAAACCTAACCAAGGAGTTTTCTAGTCTAAACCTAACCAAAGTGGAAGCATAAGGTCAAGGTCTGGTACGCCTTTCGCTGGCATGCTGCAGTAGTCCTGTTGTTTGGAAATGGTGAAATGTGTGTGTATGAGAAAGTGATGGATTTGTCAAATGAAAAGCTGTTCACTTGTCATGGGGAATATAACTTTTACGAAGTTTAACTCCTACAGTGCCTTTGGAAGGCGCTGTCTAGATTCTAAATAACCCTGATAATATCATCTGAGTAATTACTGAGGAACAACAGAAAGCATTGTGACCGGAAACATCGCAAACTGGCATGGCTTGTGCAAGTCCCATGACAGTCCCATGATTAAAACCGTCCGGAACATCATTGGTACCCATTCACCGAGAATCAGCCCAAAGGATACTAAAAGACAACACCCACCCCAGCCACAGTCTGTTCACCCTGCTGCCATCTGACAACAGATACAGAAGTATCTGCTGCCGTACCACCAGACTACAGATCAGCTTCCTCGGTCTGTGAGACTCCTGAACTCATCCTCAACACTCCGCCATGAATAGTTATAGTTATTTATTGATTAGTCTGTACAGTTTCTGTTTCTGTTTTGTGTGTGTCTAGACTATATTGGATTTTTTTGTAGAGTTGTATAATAATTAAATTATTTTAAAAGTCAGGATATCTCTGCCTCCGCTGTATCAGTTTTCTTTTCTATATGTGTCTCTGACAAGCCTCCAAATTTTGTGAAAGTGAAATACAGCATCCACGAATATTTTTGACAACAATGTGCTTCCAACTTTTCTGGCAACAGCGTCGTCTCCTTTGTTTCCCAGTGTGACAGTGACCTCCATGCACAAAGCTAAACGTTTTGTTGTGGAAAAACCTGACATTTTTTTGCACGGAGCCCTGACTTCAGCCCCATCCGGCACCTTTGGAATGAATATGAATGGAAACTGTGAGCCGACATCAGTGGCCGACCTCACTAATGCTCCTGTAGATGAAAGGCAGCAAATCCCTGCAGCCAGGTTTGTAAATCTGGAGCAAAGCCCAAAACCAGATGAGTGGAGGCTGGAGCAGTGGATGAATACCCCTGGTTTTGGAATGATGTGTTCACCAATATGTCTAATGCTTAGGTCCCTGCATTCGTTCTGGCCATATAGTGCAGTCATGTTTAAATCATATCTCATGACTCCTTGCTCCCTTGCCCACAGTAAGACATTATCATAACTAATAGGAATTAAAGAAAACTACAAATCTACAAAAATGAAACTCACGCTGAAAGAACATCAAGTGAGACTTTAAAGTCTCTGAATTATCAAGGACAGCAAATCTGCAGAAGGCCAGCTGTCCTGAGGCTATGAAGGAGATGTTCCTATCATGGGGTAACCTGGCACGCACAAATTTACATGAAAATGAATAAAAAACAACAAAAAAGAGGGGACTGAGAGAGAAAAGGACAACAATCTATGAAAACAAGAGTTCAATGCCAGGCTAGCAGCTCCGTGAGGCTGTTCTTTCACACAGCGCTGCTTTGAGCTAAATACTAATGTCAGCGTGCTCGTGCTGTGCGGATGCTGCGCTCGCGGCAGAACAGCGACAGTGACCACAACAATGACGATGCCAATATGCTGAGATTTGAGGTGTAATGTTTATCATGATTTCCCTCTTAGTTTAGAAGCATGCTAACATTTGCTATTCAGAAATGAAGGACGTACAGCTGAGGCTGGTGGTAATGTCTTGTTGGTTTTGTTGGTATTTGGTTATAAACCAAAGCACTGAACCTGGATTTTGTGAGATCTGTTTTACTTTCCTGTAGAGATATACTGAAAGAAATTCATTCTTTGATACATTAACATTAATATACAAATGAACTCATCAAACTTAACATTTCTTCTTTTTGTTTTCTGAAAATGTCGGAACTGAGAAGCCTGAGTTCTTGAAATCTTTCGACTTAAAATGATCAGTTGGATATATGTAGTGTGGAGAGTTAAATCAAGTTTAGAAAGAAACATGATCATCTTCTTAACAGATTTCCAAGCATGTATCGTTCAAGACCTGAACCTCTCCTGAGACCCTTCTTTGTCATGACACGGTTTGAAGAAAACCCATGTGATGGATGTTTCCCATCATTTGCAATGTTTGTTAGTGTGACTGAACAGCTGTTGAGTCAGATTAATACTTTATGGACATTGAATGTGTTTTTTCAAGTTCAGTTAAGTTGGCAACTGGTTTCACAAAAAAAAAAATTATTCAATTCCAATTATTCAACCAAAGTTGAGTTAAATCATTTATTTAAGGCAGCAGTCGATGTTTCAGTTGAAATAGCCCAGCATTTTTATAGTGTATAACTAGGGATGCACAATATGGATTTGTTCTCAGCTGATAACGATAACTGATAATTATCGGCCGCTTCTCGTGGCAGACACCGATAAGATAACCACCAATTTCACATGTGGAAAAGCTAAGATCTGGTGAGTGAAAGTGGTTGATTTCAAAATCCACAGTTCTACTAAGATTAGTTGTGTTAAAACTCAAAGACTTTTTCTCTCCTCTCTGAACCCTTGTAGGACATTTTATGGCGATATATAAAAAAGTCCACACTGCCGTTGACATGTTCGGTTTTCTAGTCTACACTGTTTGATGTCTTAAATGTGACAGTGTGTTCTTTCTTCTTCGCAAAACCAATAAACAACCAGTATTTCCCATAATTTCCAGCTGATATATACCACATATCCCTACATTTAGTGTCATAACTGAACACAGATTTGTTATGTTTGTTTTGCTATTGAAACAGTTAGCTTATGCTCCCAGATGATGTGAGAGGCCTCTAGGCTTCTTAACAAAAAAATAAAAACCAGAATGCAGTTAGATTATCGATCCACAGATATGGTACAGTCTTTGTTAAGATATGGGATTCTATCTTTCTTTGTTTCTTTCTCGAGTGATTTCATATATGCCTTGCACACATACAGGTACGTAGACAGATTCAGACACACACACACACGCACACATTCACACAGGCTGCCCACAGTGGAACAGCGAACATCTTCATTTCCTCGTTGTGATTTCTCTGTGCTGTAATCCTGCCTGCAGGCTACGGCTGCTGCCTTCCCCTTTCTATTCATTAGTACCATCAGCCTGGATTCTCCAGTCACTCTGTTTTCCTTTAATGAGCCACAGTTTGCGGTTGACCTGGAAGAAAGATGGGCTCATTTAAAGCTGGAGTTGGGGGTATTCGAAGAGCACCTTGTTGTGTTCCACGTACATGCGAGATTACCTCCATATATATGAAAAAAAACACAGCCATTACATCAAGCGCAACTCCAGTCACCCAATTAATTTCCAGGCGTCTGGTCCACGCTGTGAAACATGTTTTTACTCAAATGTAGCCGACTGCCTGAGCAACAGGAGAGCTGTCTGCCTTCTGTCTATTAAAAACCTTCATAAGAGAGCTGCTGGGCTCTGTCTGACCGCAGGATGGTTAAAAGATCCTCAGTGGAAAACAGATTGATGCCGAAATAACCAAATGGTATTTGAATACTTGTCTAAAACCCCATGCTAACAGCTGTTAGGATCAGTGTGTTGGACATTATTGTTAACCACATGGAGAAATGAAAAAAGAGGATTTGTGATTTCAACACCGACATGTTGCCACTTTTTGGAACATTATGCAATCTAAGTGGTGGTGTTTGCTTGTTAACTACCCCAACCAGCTGTAATGCTCATTATTAAGAAAACGTTATTGTTGGATCAAGGAAAAGTCAAGCAAAAAACTTGCAATCCTGCAGTCTTCATCACTAATGATGCACTCATGTAAGTCAGTTCATCCGTATGATGGTTATTCTAAAATATCTCAGTTCGGCTGTACACCGCCAGACTTTCATCAACTTTCATAGACGCTGTACTTCCTTTGAGCAGGACTAGAGGTGTGTTCAGACAGAAAGTGATGCATATTTTACCTCTGTGCCATTTGTGTTATATGCCTCCTTAACAGCTAATGCCTGACTGTTCAGCTCAAACTCTGACTGAAATCAGAACTCACCAACCCCTTTGGTCTTTCTGACTATTTACTATTATTTATTATTTACCATTTACCCCTTTCCCCGTCACTATATGGAGCAGCTCATAAAGCTCTGAGATATGGGTCTCTAATGGCTTCCTTCCATTTACACTGTATGCAACTTTGCTGCCTTGGACTAAATTACCGTGGGGAAAGTCATGAATTTTGCATTGGACAAACGTGAAGGAGTCAAAGTTATTACACCATAAATGGAGTGTCAGTCCCAAATTTCCATCCATTACATAATCACTACAGTGTAGCAAAGAGGGAAAGCAGAATATAAAAATCAATTTAATGGCAACTCATCCAATTATTTTGAGACACTTCATTCTGGACCAGAATGCTGGACTGACCGTTGCACCAGGTGGTGAGCAAGCATCAACCTACAGGCTGAGATTGAAGCCAACGCAGGTGTGCAAAAAAACGTAGTTCCTCAAATGGCCAATTGAGGCTGGTTCCAAACACGAATCGCATGTTAAAATGCCCACCTTCACGAGCAGAAATAAACATGGTATGGTGTGAAGAAGGCTTTGGTCTCTGTAGCTAGTTTCCCTGATCCTGTTCTTGTTCATACGACGTGCTTGTTTAAATTATATAAGGGTGATTTATAATCAAGGGCGTGGTCGCTTTGAGTAAAAAAGAACAGAGAAGAGATGTGAAAAAGAAAAGACGCTTGAGGGTAACAGAGAGGACTCTCCGCTGAGTGCTGACTCCTGACTGAGGTAAAACCTCACACACACCCTCTGTGCCTGCGGTTGCCTGCTATCTTGCGACCAATGTTCAGTCAGTATTTCTGTATGTAGTCTGTATGTTCGGGGCAAATAAACCCGCTGTGAAATTCATGCGTGTAACATGAAGTGAAATACGTTTCTCTTCATGGGTTGAACACAACTTGTTGGCCTTAGGCTAGACTTGGCGACTTCAAGCGAGGTGGGCTTGTTCAACTAACTAGGTTTGCTTCAGCTCCACATCATCTTGGCCCATTTTTTTTTTTTGTTTGCATGCAGCAAAGGGCCACAGGTTGGACTCCAACCCTGGGTCGCTGCAGCGAGGACAAAGCCTCTGCACATGGGACGTGCTCTCTACCAACTGAGCTTCTGGGGCACCCATCTTGGCCCACCCTAACCCTAACCCACCAGCCGGGAGTGAGGCAAATTCAAGCATTGCCAAGCTGGCAACAGGCGGAACCACCACTCTGAGCTTGGCTCTTTTATAACCCATGAGTAACGTCATGGTGGCTCTGTCCACCATTTTTACATGCAATGGTGGTTAGCCACAACATTAGAATGGCTGAAAATATACTGTGATATAAATATTGGCTTTTTTTTTTGTTTTGTTTTTTACAATTGTCTGACAATAAACAGACCAAATAATCAATTGTTCATTAAAAAGATCTTTGTAAGATTTAATGATAGTGAAATAATCGTTGCTCGCAGCCCCAAGTTTAAATGAATTGTTGAATTAGTGTAAGTCATGATGTAGCTATTTAGCTAACAGTGAGACAAAGTGAATCAAAGTGATGTCGGTGTGACATTAACGAAGGTGTGCGGCTCGGTGGTCTTTGATCAGCACTTTGGGAGGCTTTATGAATACAACCTTGATGTTTCTGCTGATTTACATTCTGGTGGGAACTCATAAAAACTGCGACTGCGTTTTTCACTTCTGCCTCTGTCTGACCTCGGATGACCCTCGTTTGTCATAATTACACCTTGTACAATCAATAAGCCACAAAAATGATCATGCACTTTCATTTTCAGAGTTACCTTCCAACAATTACCTTCATTATGTATTACTGCCACGCACTTGTTATTCGGCGGCCAAGCAAAAGCATTAAATCACATTTCCCAGAGAACTGTTAACTCAAGCAGTTGAAACGCATTAGGAGGGAATAATTCGAGGTAAATGTTGAATCTATTTATCCCCTGGTTGCTCCACTAATCAGCATTCAACCCTGGGCAGCAACCATAACTAAACTCTGATATACTGTATTATTAAAGAAGGGGCAGTGAGAGAACCATAAAATCTGCGAGTGACGGTCGCAGACAGATTTCTCATAATTGTAATTATAGATTTGGCAGAAGTAAAATATGTTTCATAGGACGTGATGCAATTATCAACAGCGGCCCTCTAACAGACGAGTGGCGGCCATGGCTCGCCTGTGACTGCTGTGATAAGTTTGAATCTGTTTTCATACGGCACGGACGCAGCTAACGCCTGCACTGATCTCTGAGCACCGTGCGGAGCAGATATAAAATAAGTTGGCCCTAAAATATAGACAGTTAGGCTTTAGCTCAACATACAGCAAGTCAGCACTCGCTGTGATCATTCAGCTTTAGATCTTTGCCCTTTAATGTCAGGACAAACTATTCATCGAACTACGGCGGAATAAATTAACTCTTTAGGAGGCTATCATTTGGCTGCAGTGATGTCAGAGCAGTAAACAGCAGGTTAGTCTTGACTCGTCCGACCATTCGGTGCCAAATTGTGACAAGTAATCTGTGCACATGGCAGAGTTGTTGCGACGTAAGCTGACTTTTGTTAGAATTGTAGAATTTGTAAGAATTAAAACACTGTTGCTCAAACTGTTAACTGTTAGCTAATATATTTTTTAATGGATGTCCCTGCTTGGACATAATGGACATAACTCACCTTCAGCTGTATCTGCTTACCACAGGTTCTGCCCACAATCACTAAGGAGCCCAATACAAAGCCAATGTCTACTTTTTTTAAACCAGAAACCTAATTTGACTTGATGATTCTGCGATTTAAAAAAGAAACTTAATGCTAAAATGTGTAAGGCAGAAGTATTTATATAAAAAGATTTAGCATCATGCAGTGGGCTACGGATCTGTTGTTCCCAGTACCTCCGTATTCTGGCGACATTGTCATGTCCCTGCAGTGTTGTCAGTCCTTGACGCCCCCTGACCTTAGTTTCGCTCTGCTTTTTTGTTGGACTTTTACACATTCACTTACTGAAAACATTTTTACACTTAATTTAGTTTGATATCAATTAATTTATTATAGTTTCATTTTTTCCCCCACTGTGCAACATTCTTCAAGGGCCAATCTACTGCAGAAATGGAAAAAGAACAATTCTGATAGAGAAGTTTATTCACTCATGGGGTTCGACGGGTTTGCCAGAATGACACAGAAGGATGAACGTCGTAAACTGGACATAAATCTTCATTTGGTTTGTTGTTCTTGCTTTAACTCACCAACTCATCACCGTGGTGTTTTATCAGCCATCTTTGTGATGACACACCGCACTGAGTAAAGAACAATATCTTTTTCTGTGTCCATTTCTCTGTGTTTGCCTGAGTGACATTAATGAAAGAACTAGTTTCATGTGGTGGATTTATGGCTGCAGTCTTGGAAAAAGTGATTAGCCGACAAACTGCTGATTTTTATTCATACTGTAGTCAAACTGTTGACACTGAGGATGGTATTTTTTAGTTGCTGCAGAGATTCAGATCTGTGGCGTGCACTTTCCGCAGCACTGAGGCGATGCCGTGGCCGTCTGCCAGATCACTGTGCGGATTCCTGCCTTGCCCGGCCTCTTGTGCTCTCTGTGGTAAACTAGTAGTAAAGGCCATGATGTGGGTGTTCAATGAATATTCTGCCTACTCTGCTCAGCTTCGTGGGCTGGAGACTGAGCCGTACGAAATTACTGATGCTAGAATGTGGTATTTTAGGTGGTGGAGTTTTTTAAGCTCACTAAATTGTGACACATTTGTTCAAAGTCCCGACAGAGATATCAGACCCACATAAACAAAGTTCCAGCCCCCTCCTGACAGCAGGCCCGTCCCGCTGCTGCAGTAACCTCAATAAGCCTGCGATCGCTATGGCTCCTCAAACACCTTTTCAATGTAATTAAGTCCCGCTCAAGGGGGCTCTAGTTTCATGACAGTGTTTTGTATTGTGGTGCGTGCTGAAAGAGAGACCAGTGATAGAACAAGTAAAGAATAGTGAAGCGGTTAATTGAATCAATATCCTTTCTGTGCTCAGAAGCTGTCTATTTTTGACTGAAGCGTACAGAAGCTACGTCAACCTTCACAGGACAGATCGAGCCAAGCAGGGAGTCACACACAGGAGCGGCATGGAGCGTCCACTCAAATTTCAAAATAAAACACAATTAACACGCTCCATATTGACAAAATCAACTAAGTAGCCGACACCCATGGTAGAAGCACAGCAATCAAGGGAAAAATTACGCAATAAACAAGGTCTGAACAAGTCAACAATACTAGTCACACACTTCATGTTATTAATGGTTCTGTGCTCTCCCGTTATTTTGTCCTGCCTAGAGATGCGTATGCCTTTTTATATAGTTTCACCTACTGTCTGCCTCTCTGTACTGTGATGTTCTGTTTCTTAAATTAATAAAGTATTTCAAATCGTATCATATCATATCACATTGTATCGTATCGTATCGTATCGTATCGTATCGTATCATAACATATCGTATTATATTGTATCATAACATATCGTACTGTATTGTATCATAACATATCGTATTCGTATCGTATCATAACATATCGTATTGTATTGTATCATATTGGATCATATCACATCGTATCGTATCATAACGTGTTATATCGTATCGTATTGTATCGTATCGCATTGTAGCGCAAAATATCGGATAATATCGTATCGGATTGGTAAAGTTTGACACTGTAGTTACTCCTCCAGCCTCGTTTCTTGAGGCATCCCTCTGTTGCAATTGAATTGTCACTACAAAAAGCAAAAGAAAGTTGGATGGGTCATTCAAAGGACTTTTGCCCCAGGAGACCAGGGTTTCACTACTGTATGTAACTGAGTGTCCAAGATGTTAAGTAAGTAAGAAAATATCATGTAAATTATGTAACTTCAGTTATGTATGTGGTGTGGCTGAAGTTAAGTAAGCAATGTAG
The DNA here is from genome assembly GCA_039737535.1 of Lagodon rhomboides. Lineage (NCBI taxonomy): Eukaryota > Metazoa > Chordata > Actinopteri > Spariformes > Sparidae > Lagodon > Lagodon rhomboides. Next base: position 7,362,862 of record CM077793.1, read on the forward strand.
TTATTTAAACCCCAGGGTTAACCCTAACCCAAACAGACCAAACCAACAACCTTTTTCTTGAACCTAACCAAGTTGCAACCGTGTCACAATGTTAATAACAGTCCAGAAGTCATTATATGTGAATTTTTTGTCAGGCGACAGTCTAACCAGACACTGCATATTTATTCTTGCTAACTTGACCCTGGAGGCGGAACTGTGTCAAGAAACCTCTCTGGATAACAGGGAGACTAATATTCACATCACACACACACACACACACACACACACACACACACACACACACACACACACACATCTAAATGGAAAAACATATCTATGCAGGAGATTCCATTGAGACCGAGGTGAACACACTCCACCACAGCATCACCTGTCATCTCTCACAGTTTGCCCCTGTGGAACTACAGGCAAAAGAGTCATAAAACAACTGGGGGGAGAAAAACGTATCCTTCACTCAGTGTAGGTCACCACATGTGGCTTTAGATTATAAACAGTCAGGTTGGTGCTCAAACTTCCCAAATTAAAATGGCAGATTGCGCTTTGACTACAGTAGCTCTATCGATACTATAAAGTTGCATGCCTTCTCTGATAGATATCTACGAAAAGAAGGTTAAATTATAGGTTCATTATATGCCTGTAAGTAGAGTATGCCTTCTTTTTCTCAAAAAGCGCCAACAGATTAAATCTAAAGCAGAAAATCAATCAAAGGGCAAATATATATTGATAATACTATAAATTTCCCAGAGAAAGCCTATAGCCAAGAGGAGCTGCCAAGAGAGTTATCAAAATGGAATACACCTTTTCATCCCACTTCGAAATTGATTGCCCCCCGTGGATGGATGGAGGCATAAATGAGCTCTGTGTTTGTGGCTGTAAATCAAGATAAGCCGGGCAGGCTTTTCCGCATATCACAAAAGTGGAAATTGCGACGGCGCTTCGTGATGCTTACGGCTGCTGCTGTGGTCGTCCACCAGTATGATCTCTTTGAGCAGGTGCGGCGGAGTCCTCTGGACGGCCGTGTGGACGGAGCGCAGCAACACCGACAAGGCCTCGTTGACGAAGATGAAGATGACGCTGAGCTGAGGAAGATCCGACGAGTACGACATGTTTCTGCACCTGGGTAAGCAGAGAGAGCGAGAGGCTGTGACGTTAACGGGGGAATCCCTACAGACAGATCAATCGATGAACAGTGCACACATCGATCAGCCGACTGACCCGTCCGGTCGTAGATCTGGGATCGGCCGGGTGAGGGAGATGCGGTCGCTAAGGTAGCCGTTGTAGCCATAGTAACGGAACTTCTTGAGGGCGACCCTCCGGCTCTCTGGGCCCAGGTCGTGACCCCAGCGGTCGAACAGAGTGGAGGCGGAGTTGGAGGCAGAGTCTGACGAGGAGGCGGCGTCTTCGCCGTCCTTCAGCGGGGCTTCTGTGGACACAGAGGGAGATGGACTGAGAATCAAAGACATTTCTAGTATTAACAATTTCTCTCCAACACTTCACTGACCACTGTGCAACTAGGTGCCGTGGCATCCTCCCCGCTGCTACACTGTGGAGACACTGAACGAACTTCCTTCAGCTCTATTCGTGGAGGAAAAATTGACTGTGAGTGAGCGCTAAGTGTGCTGTGCGGTTATCAAACAAAACCTGTTTGCAGAGGGCTGAGAGAATGATTTTAGCCGCACCGGGGAGAAGGATGGAACATAAATGCGACGTGCAATAACGGGGATCGTCATTGTCATTATAAGTAACTCACTGTGGCAGCTGCGGCGATCTGTTTCTGCAGAGGTGGACACAAATCCACTAACATGCCCGAGGAAAATAATCAGTGCTGTAGCTCGGTATTCTTCCCATGCACGGTGGAAAACAGTGCGAGGAGAAAACATGCTCCAGGCCTGTTTAAAAAAATGTGTAAACAACAGAGAGCACGCGTCGCTTTCTGAAATATTTATATCTTGTGTGGATTATAGCATGCGAACAGACCGAGAGGCTGCGCTCTATTCCAGCTCGCCTTATGCCGAACAGGGATGTAGGATGAATCTGTGCGGCTTCCCTGTCACCTGTTCTCGCCGCCTGCCAGATTTGGGGCAAAGCAGCAGCAGCAGGAGGATCTGGATGCGGTGATCTGTTGTTTGTCCAGGTCACCGGAAAGACGGGGGAACGACTGAGAGAATAAAGTATTCATGAGACTGAGTCATGCTAAGATTCCTCACCCAGGTGAGCATGTGGAGAAGCTGGAAAGGGCATAAATAACAAGACGTGCTCCAGCCATGGAAACAAAATGTAAAGTATGAGACAGTGAAACAGCGTGAGACTGGTGTTCTGCAATCACTTTCACATCTGCTTATGAATGTCCCGAGGAATGAAACAGCCCCCGTGTTATTCTCAAGTTTGAATTATCTTCACTTTATGTTTAAGGAAGTATAAACTATTGTACATATCTTTCTACTTCTCAAAAAAGGTTTTGGACATATTTGTGGAAACAGATATACAGATGTTTTTTTAAAAAAACAGATATTTTCCTCTCATCCAAATCAGGCAAACTGAATTTTGACAAAGATTTTTGATTCCCTCTAACATGCTGATTTCTTTCAAATAGCGCATTTGGTAAAGGATGACGTCATCAACTTGCACATGCCCGTTGCTGCTCTGTGCAGCCTGTGAGCGTGCTGCTGAAACAACAATGGCAGACTTCTGGTTTCAGTATGTTTGGTAGCGTTGCCATTCCATGTGATGGGAAGGTGTTACATAAATAAAGGTGAAGAAATGGCTGTCAAATAAGTAACGGATAATGCCCGACGAGGTGTCCATAATCAGGAATTAATGGATGACGCGGAGGCCTTAAAACCGTCCGATGCGCATCCTTCTCTGTAAAGTCATTACCCTCATTACCCTCCCGTAAGGTTCTTTTGCAACGGAAACGTTGTTCACTCCTCCAGTAAATAGGATGAACCTTAGATACGACTTGGCAACGGGAGATATTCTAGTCCGCTCAGCGATGAGCCAGGAAGCTAACGCTATGCTGCAAGATTCAATGTCAATAACAATAAGCCAGCTAGCGCATTAATTTAGACGGTGAACAGAAAATTTGACTGGAACTACTTAGTAGGTGTCCATATATCAGGGATTAATGGACACCCTGCAGCCAATCAGAATCAAGTATTCCCCCAGACCATGGTATAACCATAAATAATTATCTCATATCGTTTGTCTTTTAAAGTTACTACAGCCAAAGAAAAAATAAGGTCACTTTGCTCGCTCAGATCGTTCTTCTCTGGTATTTGTCGTATCCTTTGCACAAACGATGCTGAGGTTTTTGTTTGAGCTTTTGAATACTGTTATTCCTCATATGGACAGAACATTTTCTAAAAATGCACGGTGGACAGTACTTTTCAGTTAAAATATTAATTAATACTTTTCATACACATGTCAATAAGACCTAAGCTTCAAGTTGGTGAGACTTCTGATAGCTGGCATTAGGAGACGTAAGAGGGGGAGACGTCAAAATCACATGTTCCCTCTCTTCACGTCCACAGTTCAACAATTATTTCTTAAAAACAATTTTTCTTTACCTCATCACAACACAACAAGCCATCAGCCATGATCCTAAATACCTGCAGTATAATGACATTTCTGCTGCTCCGCAGGGATAAATAAACCTACAATAGTCAAGTTAATTTAGAATAAAAACGCAGGACTCAAGTCTGTCAAAGGTCACTTTCCCTCCCCTCTCCCTCCCTCCACTCCAGGCACTTCATCCCGCGCTCGCTGCTGAGCTGAGTGGGTTTGTCTCCCGGCTTAAAGAGCAGCACTTCACCCTTTGGCAATAACATTCTTAATGTTCTCGAGGGCAGAACGCAACCTCCCTCACAGCCACATAATAAGCGCCCTAAAAGCACTGCGAATAAATTGTGAAGCACCTCAAGTTTTGAGGAATCTCGACGTCGGCCCCATTTAGGCACCCTTTTAGAGTTAATATCCAGCAGAAAAGAGGAACGCCGGCTGAATAAAATCCATTTATATTCACCGATGCTTTCCGTTAATGCATTGTGCTTTTAAGCACCGGAGGACAGCAGGAATGAGACTCTGAAAGGTTTTCTCAGCGCAGCCAAATTCTCGGGGGGAGACAAACAGGCACCTGTGTGGAAATGAAATGCAGATTTGTTTAATACGAGTTCCTACTTAAATGACATTATGGATACGTTGGCTCCGAATTCAGTCTGGTTAACAAGCAACTGTTGATGTCTGAAAATGCTATTACCGCCACTCGTTAAATGTTAGAGGGGGTTGCCACGGTGGGTTTCTTCGTGTCGGAGTGGGAAGCAGAGGGAGTGTGTTGTGAGCCGCCCTGCTCCGTGTATGACACATTTCATTATTAAATAAGAAGGAGCCAGCTACCGTTTGCAGCGCGGCCGGAGGGCAGAGCTTACCTCTGTAGGAAGAGTCAGGGGGAATCAGGTCCAACAATGACGAGGCTGTGAGTGTGTGTGTCACACAGTAGTGTGTGTGTGTAGTTGGAGCGGGGACAGAGTGCTTTGTGTGCGTGCGAGTGTTTGTCTCAATCTGTCCTCTGCATGTGTGTGTGCTTTAACTGTCAGGGAAGATCTAATTACAACTAATGAGCAGATAACAAAGCACAACAGCAGACTCAGCAGTTTTACAAACTGAATGGGTGTGTTAAGGTCAGAGAGTCGAATGGAGCATCTTGGAAAAGATGGTTATTTGCATTCTTTGCGAGAATCTAGCTAAACAAAGCTCCCTCGTGGAGTTCCCCCGATTACAAAACTTTTTTTTTAATATTAAGGGATTAAGCAAACCAGACGTTTTAATGTGTTGTAGAAATGCTGAAAGAAATGCTTTTTATTTTTTTCACTTTGGACTCGCTGTTCCCCCCTTGCTGCCAGTCTTGATGCTAAGCTAGGCTAAAATGATCCTGACTCCAGCTCCATTTTCACTGTGCATTACACATGAGACCATCCTGACATTTCACCGTCAAAAAGCTTAACATTTTAATAGTTTCAGGTTCACGCCACCACACGTGACGTATGCATGGTGCATTTCTGCAAAGCTTACATTCTAGCCTGTCGCAAGGGTGGCACGAGAGGAGAGCTAATGGAGAGTGTCAAACATGAAAAGAGTTCATCCTCTGGGGAGCATGAGTGCTGAGTTAAAGGGTAAGTCCCAAAAAGGGTAAAGTGTGTTTACAGGTCTTGGGGAGTACTACTGCATATGTGGAAAAAGAATAGTAAAAGTCCTTTTGTGGCTCCAGAGGAAGCTGCATGTCATCTGATAAATTCCCTCCAGTGATGTCACTCAGTGGCTAAATTGCATTGTGGGTAATGCAGTCCCCAGGTTTTGAAAAGCAGTCCACTGGTCGAGCATGATCGAGGGAGATCACCTTTTTTATTCCACACACTCTTCTTCTTTTTTCAAAACCTGGTGCCTACATTACCCACAATGCAACTTAGCAACTGAATGACACCACTGGAGGCGGTTGATCAGATTACATGCAGCCTCCTCTGGAGCCATGAAGGCTTAGGACCACTTTTTTCACATATGCAGCAGTACTCCCCAAGACCTGTAAACACACTTTAAGGTGTGAAACTGGTGGAGTTACCCTTTAATTTTACGACTATTACATGTTGATATTTGTTGCTTTTAAGTGGAAGTTTTGGCGTGGTGGCGGTGTCATAGGGGATGTCAGGAGGGACTGCTCCAAATGAATTGTGTGATTTTATCTTTTTAATGTTGTACACCCTCTTACCCTATACTAACCGACCAGCTGGTAGCGCACACACACACAGGACCTTGGGGGTCAGAGGTCAACTCCTACGCGTGCTGCTCACTCACTGTTCAGTCTGGCTGCATCCAGCACCGCATTGTGACGGCAAACAGTGGAAATTTGTCTTGTGATACCCTTGTTGGGGACAGGAACTTGGCTGCCTGTCAATGTCTGCTCAGCTGTGATTACACACAGAACACACACACGCACACGCGCACGCACACACACACACACACACACACACACACACACACACACTCCATCTGTACGGACAAGAATAGTTCAGATAGCGAGATTGGTCGTTGACAAGTTTGGAAATAAATTCTCCAGTTTTTCCTCCCAAAAGCAATAAAACACACATTCGCCGAATTGAAAATAGGCTTTAAAAACATTAAGATGCACCATAAAAGAAAGTGTCGGCTCTCTCAGACCCGTAAAAGACAAAAGCGAGAGAGAGAGAGAGAGAGAGCACAAAGGAGAAGGAGAAAAATAGCGATGACAACAGCGCGGGAGATGGAAGGGAATGAGCAGAAGCCAGAGGAGTCGGGAGGGTGACAAAGTGAAAGCGCCGACGGCGTGTGGAGCGAGGTATGAGGGAGTGATGGGGAGGGGGAGAGGCGGCGGCGAGAGTGACGAGGAGAACGGGAGAATAAAGGGCTTGTGACAGAAGGTATTCATCCCTGGGCATCTGTAAACTAGCCGACCCTGAGCTCCGTCACATCAGCTTGCAGAGGCGCGCTCTTTTATTGGCTCAGACACCGAGACGGCTCCCCGCGCACACACACACACACACACACACACACACACACACAGGCCATCAGACCTGGACTCCCCCACGACCTAATGGATTAGGAACAAGCTGCCTTGCCCAGGTGACAAAGTGTCTCACCTTGTCCCGCAGTCACTTTATGCAGAACTGGCGTGCTGTTGGCTCAGCAGGCAGGAACGCTGCAGACCAGACCTGAACCTCCGGTGTCACACCGACAAAGGACTGACGCCAACAGAGCTCTGGCTCAGATCCTGACTGACACCGGGGCTGTGACGGAGCAGCGACAATAGGTTCAGGAAGGGTTCAAAGAAATGTGCGAAACCACAGGGTTTTTTGGGACTAATTAATGCATAAAAGGTTTAAAACAATCACACAATAAACACGCAATGCATGTAAGTAAGCAAAGAAGTGTAAAGCTGAAATGTGTGTTGCCTCTGAATTAATAAGTACAACCATCTGCACGTCGGAGGCAAACTCATGTTTTTGCAAATCAGAAATGTTGGCGTGGTTTGTTGAACAGCAGCTACAGCAACACCAAACGGAATACCAGCATCTTGTTTAATGTTTTAGAGTTTGGACTGTTTTTGTATTTCTCGCCCTTTTTCCCTCTGCAGCAGTGTCCAATACGTCCCAGGGCAGACGTGGACCGCCAGCCTCCGTGTTAGTTAAGATCGGTGGACTGTGAAAACGCCCGGGACAACAATGGAAACGAGGGTAATTGATGCGGAAACATCAAGCTTTGCATACAGTACGCCACGTTAAGTGTTATTAATGAAAACAGAGCGTGTGGAGACAATGTGTGCCTCACACTTTCAGCCGTCAGACTGCAGCGTTTTCCGGAGGGGGCTCAGTCAAGTGGAAACAGAATAATAAGGGTAGGGTCTGATGGGCAACACTGTTCTTAATAATTATGCAGGTTAAAGGTGCATTATACACTTATTTCAATGACTGCTGAGGGCTCAGAACGCCTCGGTTATAGTTTTAGTGTTTTGTCATTTCTACCACTCCACTTTATAAACTCCAGTGCAATAATTAGATCATTATTGATGATGATGCTGATGTTAATTGACAAAGACTTATTTCAAAGACAAGTTTCACTGCTGATACTACTAGAGCCTAGGGTTGCAAAGGGGCGGAACATTTTCGGTAAATTTCCGGTAAGTTTCCGGTAAATTTCCATGGGAAGTTAAGCTGGGGAATTTTGGAAATATTCCCCACAACTTCCCCCTGTTCCCCAGCAACCAAATCACGTGATTTGCCATATAATTTTGTGATTGGTTGATGTGGTGGCTTGTTCCACCAATAGGAAAGGGGGTATCACGTGTTTTTTTGCTTGCAAGCACTTCCTGTTTGCGGACACGTTACTGAGAAAAGTCAGTTTTTACCGTTTCTTCATGCACCAAACACGCACCAAACGTGACAGCAATATTCGCGAAAGAGCGTCGCGCACATTATTTATCACAAGTCCGGTTTTACTCGGCCTATCAACACAATTTAAAAACTGGTATATAGTTTGAAGTCCGCACTTTCGCCACAAGTTGAAACGGAGAATCAGTGAGGCTGCATCTCGCTGCTCCGTCGTCTTAAAGCGGTCACGTGATTTGGACGCGCCGGCGCGTCCGTCGACCCCAGAGGGTTAAACATTTAATAAATATATTTCCCCATAATATCATCAAAACTTACTTAATTTTGTGTAGTCCACAGGCTCAAATGTGTGCCTTCAATAGTCTTGTGCTTTGGGCTCAAAAGTGTGGTCCAGTCTTCTAGAAATCATCTGTACATGTGATGGAGGCATGCACAGTGCCTGTAGGGGGCGTGGCCTCAATAGCCATGCAGTAAGCAGTGTGCTGTGTGCATGTGATTGAGGAATGGCATGGATATTCAAGTGTACTTGGATGGCATCTGTTTGTTTTAGTCAGGATTATGCTAAAATATACTTTTCCCAACTATATTTAAATTCCCTATGAAGAGCCAACCTTCAATTTGGAAAATTCCCAGTTTATTCCTGTTTATTCCCATAAATTCCCGTTAATTCCCGTGGGAAGTTTCCATCTTTGAAATTTCCCGGAATTTTGCAACTCTACTAGAGCCTGACGACACTGGATTTTTGGGACAGACGCAGATATTAGGGAGTAAATGTTTTTTAGAATCATCCCTCAAATGTGACACAGATACATGAGTAATGGAGACAGAATATTTTACAGTTTCATAGTAAACTTCCTCGTCTAAACTGACATCAGTGCACTGAAACAATAAACCTCACTGAGAATGTTATTATTGCACATAACCCGAGCATCTTTTTCTGTATATTCTTTTAAAAAAGAGTTTGTTTTCATATCGGTGCACGTCAGATGACACATACCGTACGCCAATACCAGATATCTTTGATTGGCAACCCTGTCGACTAGGATTTACATTTCTACAGCTAATTCTCACCAACAAATACATTTTGGAAGAGGAAAAGGAAACATAATGCCACCTGGTTACATTTTCTACCAACACACCGAGGAAATGCTTTTAATTCATCCTGCAAGTTGTGAAAATGTTGATATGGATTGATCAGTAAGAACTTTCATTTGTGTGAAAATATCAGCTCCTGCTCAGAACAACTGCATTATTTAACTTCATGGAAGTGGGAGCACTTCATTAAGGTTAGGGAGAGAGTAGGCTGGTTCTGCGCACACCATGTACTGTAGGTGCAAGGCTGTCAGGAAATGAAAAATTACTCTGTGGCACAGAAGTTTAATAACGTTGCGATCCCACTTGAATCTTCGTCAGGTCAGACCCGAGTCTGACGATCGAAAACACTGTTTTTTATTAAACTTCTGTGGCGCAGGGTGTGTGCAGACGTTAACCTCTTTCCATTTATACGATTAGGGAAAGATTATGCACTTGGATTAAGAGAAAGAAAGTGCCACGAATCAACAATATTTCAGAACATTTTTTTCTAAACCTTAACAACAGTCCTGTGGTTGTCTAGATACAGAAATGCATTATATTTCATTTAAAGTCATTTGTGCATCCACTTGATGAACGTAAATGACCTTCCACATCAGGAATGATGACGATAACGATCACTGTAATGTGGATGTAATGACTAAGTGAGTACAGGCAAGTGTTAGAACAAGTAGAACAGTCTGGTCAGTTCAGAAATAAAACCAGGAGGAACACCTTTGCCACATTGTGATGGCCTCAGACGACATATATCATGTCGTCTCATATCACGATAACGATAAAGATTGGATGTATTGCCCAGCCCTCGTTTCTAACTGAAGCTGACTGATGGCATTGGGAAACACTTTGTGTGGTGCTACTGTAATAACTCCAGTCTTGGTTTTTTGTTATTATAAAATCTTACAGAAGGCATAATAGGTTTCAACTGACACGGCTAACAAAACCTGACACCGACTGCCAAACAGTCTCGGGGACTCATGGGGTCTCTGGAGTTTGTTCTGTCTTTACTGATGTTGACGGGCAGAATAATTGATGTCGACTGCGTTTTGTCTTTCGTGAACTCCTCATCACTCAGGGATTCCATAAAACCCTATACTTAATTTTTCTTTTTGTCTCTTTCTCTGCATGATGCTCAGCAGTAACAGGTCATTAATATCCATTCCCCAAAGCTGCTGACTCAGCTGGAGCGTGCAGCGGGTGCCTGAGCCCACCGTTTACCCAACATTACAGTCCGTCAGTGTGGACGCTCACATCGTTATCATTATCATTATCGTTATCGTTATTGTTATCATTATCGTTATCGTTATCGTTATCGTTATCGTTATCGTTATCGCGATCATTCTTTTGGCTCTGTTTTCACATCCGACTCGTTAGCTGCTGAACGCTCCATGGTGTTCACCAGCTAACTGTGGTCCGGTAGTTAACGATGGGTTTGCAGAGTTTTTTCGCTGAAAATGACACCAATGACAACAACCAGCTGAAACTCATAATACATCTTTGAAGAGGTCAGAGGAGCTGAAGAGCTGTGTGAAAACTGTTTATCACCTGTCACATTACACATTATTATTACAAAAACATTGATTATAACCATTTTAATTCTATTTAAATGTCATGTATATACGGTTTTTCACGACAGACAAATGCTATGCGACATTGTGCGTCGACTTCAGTGTGTTTTCAGCGTGGAGACGAATTATAAATAGCAGCTTTTGGAGGAACAGGAACGCATGAATTTTTAAAAAGCCTCTCAGACTGTGTTATACCTGTTATACGGCCACCCAGCAGGTGAAAGGGAGCGGAAAGCTCCCGAATAGCCCTAAAAAAAGTTAAGGCATCATCCATTTGCAACCGCAATGCCGCAGTCACACCTGCTGCAGTCCTGCCGTTCTAATCCTTGTGCAAAGAACAGCCTGTTTCTGAGCTGAGAGCCCTGCGACTGCAGCTCCGGGAACGTCAGGACATCAACTGCTGCTGCAACCAGCACCGTTTTTAAAAAACAAGATGGAAATACTTCTCTGCTGGATATTTCTGTTCTGATTTCCATGACATGCTTGTTTGGTTTGATGTAAAAGCTGTCCACCCTCTGCATACCAAATGCTCGCTGGGTAAAAAGCCCGATGAGAGCGCGTCAGCCCGGCTGTCACTGAGCTGTGATTGACAGTCGACCGGTAGACAGGGGGACGAAGTGTCGGATGACAATTTTTCAGTAGGAGGTTGGAATATAAAAGAGAAAGCAACGGAACACTGAATTCTAAAAACTGAACTGTGAGCAAAATCCAGAGTAATCAAACCTCCACACAGCCTGGGTACAAGATCTAAACCGGCGAAAGTGTTCTGACATTCTTCACTGGATCGCTTCAGAGAATTCAGACACAATAAAAGTCGTCGCCAGGAAAGGTGACGGGGATGGCATCTGAGGACAGAGTCGACTTTATTAAGATGCAGCGCAGGCCCGCCGATGTGGAGGGGAAGCGCTCGAGGGTCGTGGAGATGATTCAGAGCTGGATCTTGTTGAGGGAGGAAGAATTCCTGCTCTGCCGCGCGTGAGTCAGCGTAACAGACGCTCCCAGCATCTGCTTATTCTTTTCAGAAACCTTTTCACCTTTTCGTAATGACGGCGGCTTCAATCCAGCTAGTTTCCAAAGAACTCACCACGACATACTCTGCAAGTAACATTTTCAGGGAAATTGGATGTTTTTGCGTAGAAAGGAGCGTTCAGGATTTGGATCATATCCTGAATGCAATCAGTTCTTATTTTGATGCGGTGAAAGCGCAGATACCAGAAGTGTTTACATCACCCATGTGGTGTTTGTCTTTAAGCCTACGCATTAAATCACATGGCACATCAGGACTCTTCTGTTCATCCGGCCCCATTGATTTATGTGTGGGGCGTAAAGATGCACATAAACAGCTTAAACTGATCAAGACCTTAAGCGGGACATGAGCCCGATTTGCCAAACACCGTGCGTGGATGCAAAAGCACTCAATTAGACCGCGGCGCCTCCTCCGTGCACTTTCAAGTTGCACATCGGCCCCGCGTCGAAACACTCGCAGCGGCTGCCGCTTCGCGGGAACCAATCCCAGCAGGCCCTGCACTTGTAACACAAACACACACCCACTCACACCCGAGGATTGGAAAGAATTTGTTTTTCGTGGAGAGAATCTCATTTGCTCTGCGAGCCCCGCAACATTATCTCCCTCTGAAAGCTTTTTGTGTTCCAATATTTAAAGAGGCAAAAGGGAAAACACAAGCAATTCATTTGCCTTTTGTACTCTCTCCGAGCCCCTTCACATCGCACAACGGCTCCTTTCATGTAACAGCGAGCGATGACTCACAAAAAGTGCCTTTTCAATTGTTTGCAGTGAGTTTGATTGCGTTGCCGTGAGCGCGCTCGCACAAGAGTCATTTATAAAATGCTGTGCTGCTCCCAGCTGGCCCATCTGCACATCTCCCAAGTAGAGGAAACTAGTTTTTGCAACTTTTGTGCAGGCTGCTTCTTTTGGAACAATGACACACACACACACACACACACTGATGAGAGAAAGAGAGAGAGAGTGTGTGTGAGAGAGAGGGGGGGAGATGGCGACCTGCATCCAAAGGTTCACACATGATTAATTTAATCAAGCAGCGAGCAGATGGTGATCCTTGTCTCCCTCCTCTCCCCTCAGGTATGATTAACATGTTTCACGGATCACACCTGGACAAGTCAAATCTGTACTTACAGTGAGACCAGAGGGACGGAGACACACGGGGAAGAGAAATGAGACGCCCGAGACGCTTTTAGATGTTGAATTATGGCTTTTTTAGCTTCGTCTATCTGTCAAAGTCAAACTGAGGTCTCCGTTGTGGGAATGGATTTCAGAAGAACAGAGAAGATCATTACTTAGAGTGCCGAGCTGGAGTCATGGCATGTTCGGTCTCTCTGAGCATGAAGACAGAGAGTGGAGGAAACAGCGAACATTTCTCTGCACAGAGAATTCTACAAAAAAACACACCCATCAGCACCTCTAAAGTTCACTAATACATGAGGCGTGTCTCGTTTCTTTGACCTGCACAGAAAGAGAAATGGTAAAATGATGATTTGTGATTTTAGTTTAAGGTTCATATCGGGGTTATATCTTGGTGAACAACACATAGGCACAGTGACTGTGTGCAGAGTAGCTTGTTTTACAGGTAAAGTTCGTTATAATGACCATCATAAGTGTGTAAAGCCTCTTTTTACACTTCTGAATCCCTTCACATTTTCCCATTCGTTTCATCATTCATACTAAATATAATATTTAGAATATAGATTCTCCCTCCCAAACAGGAGGGATGGCCCTAACCATATGGTTAAATGTTTATCTGTGGTCATAATATTCAGCCGTAAAATATTTTGTTGCATGGGTGGTTCGGTCTGGGTTTGTGTTTCGAGCAGCAAAGATGCATCCGCATGATCCCAGAGATATTATTGAAATATGAAAATCCAGGCGGCAGCGTGTCTCTATGACATGTTGCTACTTGTCACTTTCATATCATAAAGGTGACACTATCTACAGACTGTAGGCTAAAATATAGCGTATAATTGAGCATTTATAGTATTGATTTTAGATAATATTACAGATCTGAGAAGAGAAGTGACAGAAGAAAGACAAAAAAAACAAATATAGAAATCTGGCTGCTGCTTCAGCACCATGGACAGCACCGTGGTGTTATCGATGCACAGCACAGTTGGCTGATATTTCAGAGCCATGGTCGTTCTAACGAGTATAATGAAACAGCAGGTTAATAGTTAGGCCTTATTCATACACATGTGCTGGCTCGGCTTGACTCAGGTTGACTCCGGGATTTAAATTTACATTACACCTGGGTGGCCGCTTGAAAACGTGTCTTTAACTGGTGACGCACTTCTCTTGAGTATTGGTCAAAGGAGCAGCTGTAACTTCCCTTCCTCTCACGAGTATTATCAAAGAATAGCCACTAACAAGGCTCAGCTAATTTGATAGAAAATGTTTCATTTCCTTCTTCCTGTTTTTCAGCTGAAAGAGAACATGATGAAACTGACGAAGGTACAAACAGGGACGCAGGAGTGAAACAGAGATTCAGGTACAAGCTACAGAAGTGCTGAGCTCTGAACACACAGAGGCTTTCACAAAGGCCTTTCTCTCTGGTCTCCTGCACAGACACGAGTTGAGTACTGCAACTCGTCCGAGGGGGAGAAGGAGGGTCGCCATGGGCTGTCGGCACAGCTCAACCAGGCGCGCTCAAACTGGTAATGAAATCACAAATCAGCGTGGCATTGTTTGACTTGGCGTGGCCAAGAGTGGGGCGGGAGTGAGATCAGAAGGAGCGACTGCAAATCTTTCTGCTTCTCTTGTATCCACAGACAGCTCCATGGATCCATCTACACACAGATACTGACGCCACTGGTATTTCAGGGCTGTGGTTGGGGCCATGGATTCTAACTTGTACAAACCCCTCAGTAAGATAAAAGATCAATGAGACTGACGAGAGTAACATATTCAACTGAACAACCGTCATAGGGGATAAAGAGAGGGGGGTGGCAGGTTAACAAGAGGGGTGCATTTTGGTCATTTGCCAACCAGCCCTATTGATTAATATAGTTGTGGTACACTATTTCTCCCCTATCCCATAATATAAGTACATTTGCCCAGCACTGAAAACCTGTTGAAGTGTATCGACAACAAAGTACATGCGAGTCGATGAACATTAATCTATGTCTGAAGCTTGATTTATGATTTTAGCATTAAATACACTATATTGCCAAAAGTATTCGCTCAACCTTCCTTGACTCGCATATGAACTTAAGTGACATCCCGTTCTTAATCCATAGGGTCTAATATGATGTCGGTCCACCCTTTGCAGCTGTAACAGCTTCAACTCTTCTGGGAGGTCTGTCCATGAGGTTTAGGAGTATGTTTATGGGAATTTTTGACCATTCTTCCAAAAATGCATCTGTGATGTCACACACCGATGTGGGACGGGAAGGCCTGGCTCTCAGTCTTCGCTCTAATTCATCCCAAAGGTGTTCTATCGGGTTGAGGTCAGGACTCTGCGCAGGCCAGTCAAGTTCATCCACACCAAACTCTCTCATCCATGTCTTCATGGACCTTGCTTTATGCACTTATGCACAGTCATGTTGGAACAGGAAGCAGCCATCCCCATCTGTTCCCACAAAGTTGGGAGCATGGAATTGTCCAACATCTCTTGGTATGCTGAAGCATTCAGAGTTCCTTTCACTGGAACTAAGGGGCCAAGCCCAGCTCCTGAAAAACAACCCCACACCATAATCCACGTCTCCACTGCTCTAGAGTCCAGTGGCGGCGTGCTTTACACCACTGCATCCGACGCTTTGCATTGCACTTGCTGATGTATGGCTTGGATGCAGCTGCTTGGCCATGGAACCCCATTCCATGAAGCTCTCTATGCACTGTTCTTGAGCTAATCTGAAGGCCACATGAAGTTGAAAATGAAGAGGAAATTTCATGACTGGAGTTGTTGCACAGGTGGCATCCTATCTCAGTACCACGCTGGAATTCACTGAGCTCCTGTCACAAATGTTTGTAGAAACAGTCTGCATGCCTAGGTGATTGCTTTTATACACCTGTGGCCATGGAAGTGATTGGAACACCTGATTTCAATTATTTGGATGGGTGACTGAATACTTTTGGCAACATAGTGTATATGCCGTAGCGTGAAGTTTACTTCCCCAGAATTCTAACTTCATGTCATATTGACGCAGACCACACCAGCTGTGATTGTTTCGCTTGGTAGGATCAAATTCTCTGGCTAATCCGGGCTTTCCCCAACAAACACGCCACACTCCGGCTGCCGTTCTTTTTGGATTCCTCCTCTGTAGCTGCTTTTAGCCACTGTAGTGTCTCTGGGCTATAAAGAGCGGACAGGCCGGGACAGTGGCAAACGCAGACTTGCCGAAACCGAACCGTTCAAGCTCGGTGTGTATGGAGAGACGGCCCTGCGTGCAGTCATTCTGAATAGAAACACAGCTTGAGCCGAAGGGGTCGGTGTGTTTAAAGGGGAAAGTAGACACGCTGGCGCACATGTAGATATGCTCATTACGGTGTAGGCCACTTGCGTAGTTTACGCCATTGGCTCCGAAAAGAGCTCACATCCAACCATAAATCAGCCTTTAAGGTTGGCAACATTGCAAGACTCTTAAAATCCATTACTTATAACACCAGCACTCCAGCGGTCTGGACACACTGGATGCGTGAGCAGCGCTTGTGCGTGGAGGAATGTCTTGCTTTTCATTTCAGCATCCATGTAAACAGGTTAGAGCAGACACACACAGCATCTAGAGATCTGGAGTCTTGCCGGTTTTTACTGCGACATGCGTGCGGTTCAATGGAATAGACTACACACACTACACAAGCAGGCAGTGTGTTCCAAGGGTAAGAAAAAGATACTTAAGGGGAGAGTGAAGTCCTGATGGATTTGAACCCTTTTGTCCTTCACAACCATAGGAAATAAAGGAATACATTAATGATATAATACATTATTTTTGTAGACTGATCTGACATCATTTAACTAATCTATGCCCTCAAAATGAGTCATTAACGTTATTATCTGACTTATTAAGCTGATTTCTTTTGTACATTGGAAATGATGATGCCTAACAAGGAGTTATGTAGGTCAGACTCGAGATGAACTGAGCTGTTACAGAGATCTTACTCTGGCTCTATAAAGGGAGCTTTTTCAAACATGAGACTGACATGTCAAATTGCCACCACCGCATGTAATGAAGTGCATGTCTGAAAGCCGCTGAGTGCTCGGAGAGAACAGAGAGGAGACGACACACCGCGGCACCGACATTTTTTTATCTGCAATTTCCTTGTGCAAGCTGACTTATCTAAATTTGTACTCCCTCGCTTTGATGACCCTCACCTCGTTGTTTACTGAGCGGAACGATGCAGAGTGTTTCCTCCTCTCGCCCCTCTCCGACACAAAGCTTGACGGGCTGCAGATTAAAGATCAGAGCGGCGGATTCCATTATCAAGCCATTTCCCTCCTTTACCACGCTAACAACCTTTTAAAACTATCAGCCATCATTTTCTCCCCATTTCGCCGTCGTCATAGAGTGCCGGCCTCAGAAATGACTGTCATTCTTTCTTCCTGCCTGCCTGTGTGTGTGTGAGTGTGTGTGTGTGTGTGTGTGTGTGTGTGTGTGTGCGAGGACAATGGATCGTTTTCTCTCTGCAGCTTAGCCAAAAACATTATCCATCACGGCTCCCAGGAGACACTCACACATATGCCGGCACACACAAACAGGAAAAAGTGCGACACATGCGCTAAGAAAACACGCACACACACACAAACACACACAAACACAAACACACCGTGGGGAGCATACATGATGGGAGGGTAATCTATGTCTCGATCGCAGCTTGACTGCTTGATTCTCAGAGTCGTCCACTCCCAGGGATCGATACAGATGGAGTGGGCCTTCCTGTAAGTCCACATGGCTCTCTGCAGCAACAGACGGCTCCACCGCTCCGCTAATTACATTACAGCACCACAGATAAGGGTTCATTGTCTCATACAAGCAGATGAGCAGGACAATGTAACTGCTATAAAAGCCATTTCTTGTAAAAGGCTGAAAGAAAAGAAAAAGTGAGAGAAGAGATTCGTCACAAAGGATAGGAACTTCTTCAGTCTCATCCTGATGAGCTCATTCTGTCCGGAGGAAAAAGCTGCATCTCTTTCGGCGAGATGACGGAGCGACAGCTGGAAAACAGGCGCAGGCTGTTACTCTGAGAGCTCGCCGTTTGTTTTTGTGGAAAAAAAAAGTGATTCTGTTCAATCCTTTAATTCTCTGAAAACCAGAAATGTAAAAACAATATTATCCAACTGAATCAGATGCAATAAGTACTTTTTCTTGCACTATGTGTCTTGGACATCTTTGTAACTGAAAAATACTCCGCTCCAGTGGACATTAGGTCAGAGGGTAAATCCTGCCCACTGGGCCTATTTTAAATAAAATCTGTAGACTATCTAATATTTTTTGTTTAAATTAAACTACATAAGTGTAATTATATAATTAATAAAATAGACTAAAGTGGGCAGAATGGTGCATAATATCCACTGGAGTGGACAGACTCTCTGAAGTCACTGAAAAACTTAATGCAGTTTTTAAACCATCTGGTTTTCTAAGTTTAAGAGGATTTAAGAGTTATTCAAGAGGTTCTTGGTGCAATCCTCTTCTTTCCTCCATGATTTTGAGTTTGCAATGCCAAATCTCCAAATGATCCAAGAGATACCAAGACTATAATCAACTGAAAAATCTGACGAGGTATTCGGAGTCTTGTGGTTGGGACATGGTTCTCCAGCCTTAATGGTGAAAAATGGCTTCCAAACATCTGTCCACCGCAGTGACACCACGTGTGAAAAAGCTGCGTCACGTGAGCTGTATTTTAACAGATCTTTCCTGTAATTTCATAACGTTGCTTCTGCTGAGACATCACATAGGAGCTGTGGAGCTCACACAAGGATCACAGAAATGATAAACCGATGGGATATCAGTTAGCAAAACAGTTACAGAGAGTAAAGCAAACTCACACCATCATTAATAAATCGTAAATTTATCACGAACAAATGACATTTTTGTACTTTGTTTAATTAAGTGAAAATGATTATACATATAAAATGAATTGTCCGCTGTACAGAGATACTGAGTGAGGAGCAGCTCTGGAGGATGAGTGACCGGAGAGGAGCAGCAGAAGGCCGAAAGAGAGGCGGGAGGAACTGGTCGTATATTGGCTGCCACGTGACGATGAAAAGAGTTCTGGGTAAACTGAAGAAATACCTCTAATGTTTTCCATTGTGACCTCTCATATAACAACACTCGTGGTTGAGGAATAAATAAATTAGATCCAGAGAAATGCCATCTTTATGCAAATGAACCGCTCTCCGCAGAGCAACGCTATCAGGTGTCCCTCGCTTGAAATACACATCAGCGACTGCCGCCATGCAGCCGCTTAAAATATGCATCGAAACAGATCGGAAAGGCTTTTTCGTTGGAACGAGACATTTGCATTTGCTGCGGCCCGTTTGCTCGAACAGCACAATGTGACGTCTGGGGGGCATAATCAGAGGAGCAGAAGGGCATGCGTGTTCTCTAAAATCGGAGACCCTGGAGACACTGGGAGGAATAAACCTGTTACTGGTACTTGAAGAAGCCAATTAGTGCACAGCGGGAGAACAGCAGGTTTGTTGTGAGGAGAGCAGGGGAGGTGTGAACAGGGAGGGGAATAGGGAGAGGGAGGGAGGAAACCTTTTAATACAGAGACACATCAGATCTATTCTCTGTGCAGAGAAGACTGTTAGTGCTAACAACCAAGTGCACCTCCTGAAAATAGACACAGCCAAACACGTCGGTGCCTATGGATCACACTGTGGTTTGGGATTGTTGGTTCATGTACCGTCCACACCAGCTAAAGGTTAAAGAGTGGAAACTCTGAGGCCACCAGGGTGCCCTTACTTTCTGTCTTTGTTTCAACTGCTTACAGCTCACAGGCATAGTGCCTTCACACCACTGTGACACCACAGAACAAGTTTATTCCTTCCTATAGACTGCTAATGGTGTTCCAGCGGGTTCAACTAAATACTGTAGAACTTTGACCCCAAATACTCTGACCTCCACAACATAATGAGAATGGAGGAGCAGCTGCGTCACGATTCTCTAAGATTCCAGAGTAATCGAACTACTCCCCGATCCTACCAGAGTCGAGCTAAACGAGAAAGATATATTGTATGGACTCATGGTGCGAGGCTTCGAGAAATGCTGACGACGGCATGCTAACAGGTTCACAGTGACAGTGCTGAGGTATAATGCATGCCATCTTTAGCATCTAAGTTTAGCGTGTCAACGTGCTAACATATGCTGATTAGTACTAGACATAAAGTTCAGCATCAAGGTTACAACCATTTATCCTGAGAAAAGTATGATTGTGTGTACCAAATGTAATGGAAATCCATCCAATAGCTGCAAGACATTTCACTAAAAGACAAGAATGTTATCCGACTGATAGCTGGGACAAATTTAATGGGACACAACGTGTAAGTACCCAACAAAATATATAACAAAGCTCTAGGAATGCATGATATATCGTTTCAGCACCGACATTGCGATGTACGCATCTGCAACAATCACATCTCAGGACGCGTGGGGAGCTTTTTGTTGGGCAGTAACACCCAAAGTTGACTTTTGAGTTGTCTTTCATTTTTGAGGTTGTGAACTGGATTGGAACTAAAAGTTTACTTTGCGTCCGACGACGTAAGCCCAACCGCCCCCCCATCCGACAAGGTAAGCTCTAATCACATCAGAAAGATGGTCATCTGATGGTCAAAGTTAGGTGTCTAATACTGTAATTGTTTATTTTATCATTGTATCCCATTTAGTAAGTAATGTCCTAGTTAACTACTTTGTATGGTAAAAGTTCTTACTCTAGTCTCGACTTTCCAGAAAGTACACACCCTTGACGATTGGTGTCGATACGGGCAATATGCAGCCAAAAACGAAGGGTTACAAGCAGACAGTGTTTCGCCTTTGATCAGCGCTCCCCACAGTCTAGATGACTGAGCGCCAATTTAGGGAGCCATCAAACGATTGAGGGTTTCACATGGAAACTCCCGAACCTGTCCAAAGATTTGTGAGTGGTCTCATGATTGCATTTAACATGAAATTCCTTGAGCAAAGATTCCACTGTGCCCCGAGGAAGATCACTCTATATGGAACAGTTGATCATATTTTCCTTAAACCTCCTTCAATGTAACTATTGAAAGCGAAATTATTAAAAAGAAATACACATTTTTTGGTTTTCTTTCTCGGGGGCTATGATTGGCCCGCAGGCTGCGCTTTGAGATCAGTTGCTTCAAAGGGTCACACAAAGGTTGGGTTCAGTTTGATGTTGGTCTGCACTGCTTCACTTCTTGTTTGTAAAGCTTTTCCGATGGCCAATTAGATTGTAAAGAGTTGGCAGTGGTGCTCAACTAGTCCAGTCAGTATGCCTCTGCTCATTGTTGAAGCTGAGCCCAACACTGACTTTGTTCTTTCTGCCAGCTTGCCCTTTTGTCCCAAGAACCTGCCAAAATTAATTTCTGCTGTAAGTATTCGGCTGTCTATTCAAACCACACCACATGTCCTGGTTTATTAAGCCCACAACGGCCTTACCCCAGGTTGGTTCCCACATCGTAAGAGTACTAATTTAGCAAAATAAGTCACAGCCGCGGGGTGAGACCAAAATTCTCACATGGGTGTCTGACAAAAGGAGGTAAGAACTGTGTTAAAGGCTCTTCTGTTCGAAATATTTCCTCATTGGATGAAATAATTTCATACCACCACTTCTTGGATATTGGTTGGATACGGTCAGGAGTTTGAGTCCAGGAGATGCGATTAATATCCGTCCACAAATAGGCTCGCCATTTGCTCCTGAATGAAAATACTATTCCTTTGACAGATCAATCACATAAAAATGCCAGCGAGGCTCTCTGTGAGCGCCGAAGAGGCTCGCGTGCTAAGCTCCGAGCTAATATCCATCACGGCGTCTCATAGTCATGCTAATCACACTGATAAGGTGCCAACATGAGTCACACCCACTTTCATTTCAGCTGCCACACATACGTGCACATAAATCAAAAGAAGTATATGACATAATTCCTGGAAGCTAATAAAAGGCTTGACAGCTGTAAATTAAGCTGCTCATTTCCCCACAGCACAGAGTGGACATATTAAAGCCACAGGAGGCTGATCCATATCTGAGAGTCTCCGATGACTCCAGGCGCTGGGATCACCGGCTTACAGGCTCGGAGCTCACCTTGTTTTAGAGCAAAAACATGGACTTTTCAAACTGTCCAATGATATTTGACACTGCTAACAATGAGTGATGACCGAGGCTGGGGTCCTAATGGCTGGTTCCATTTTTGGATCCCGTTCCATGTTGAGGCTCTTGGTTTCCAAGTCTAACAAATCTCAAATCAAATCTTTTCTTTTTCTCTCGCTCGTCTTTTAATCAAACAGCAACGTATGAGACTTGTTTTGTCCGGCCAGTTCCATTGGTTTTGACGGTAAAAATGATTATCATGTCACGATGAGAGCAGAGTAGATTGACGCAAATGCAAAAGACAGCAGGCAGGAAGCGCAATAGATGATGATTCATTCAGGTTGATGGCACGAGGAACGGGCGAATGCAACCAAACACCAGGAACGGGAAAACAGAACAGCAGGATCAGGGAAACTCAACAGATGGCTAGAAAAAGACAGAACTAAAGCTGGGACTTAAATTCAAACAGTACTAATGAGCAAATGAGGTACAGGCGGAGTGAGGCGGAGGAATAAAGCTGAGGGTAATGAGTGGAAAAGCACTAGAAACGGGGAAGGAGCTGATAGGCCGGGAAACACAGGGACCAGAGCTAGGCTAATTAAACATATGCAAGACAGGTGCGGAGGGACAATCAGGCTGGTGAGGACTGCAAGAAAAGAGGAGCGATAACAGATAACACGTCACAAAACCCCCGAAAACACATAAAACACAAGTAGAATGATATTAACATGACAGGACCATGACAGAACACTGGCCTTTGTGTGATAGACATTTTAATATGTCGCAGATGAACAGCTTATTGGGACATTTGGTAGTTATGGTGTTTTAGTAACACCTGTGCTAATGGCAGTCACTTAAAGGGATATTCCGGTGTAAGTTTAATCCATGGTCTAACACACCTTGACACCGAGTAAGACTCCCTCTCGAGAGGTCAAGTTAGCTGACCGCTAGCTTAGCTAGTTTTAGCAACCTCAGAAAAGACCGCACGAAAACAATACACTGCCGCTTACGCCTCCAATTAGAAACCGCCATCAAAAAGCCACAAATAATGCTCAGAACAGCACCAAACTTCAGCAACAGTACATGTACAGTCCCAGCACACAGTACGAAGCATCAAACATCTGCTAGCTTAGCCGGATTTGTATTGAAAACACAGCACAACTCACCCTCTCCTCCAGTCCACTCCTCCGGTCTTTTCTGAGGTTGCTAAAACTAGCTAAGCTAGCGGTCAGCAAACTTGACCTCTCGAGGGGGAGTCTTACTTGGTGTCAAGGTGTGTTAGACCATGGATTAAACTTACACCGGAATATCCCTTTAAGTTTAAGTCGATATCTTTAAGTTATTTAGTTTGTATTATTACCTCATTGATATTGTAAATATTAAAATTCTGAGTTTAAATTTGCTCTCCGAAACTACATAGTGCCCAAGTAGCTATAAGTTGAATGTCAGGTTATAATATGCTTCAGCAAACACACTGTAGATCTCAACTACATCTCCGGCCTGTATTACTGAGCGCAGCTGCTGTCGCCGTCTCTCACTCAGCCTCACACTCCTTAAAGAAACCATGCTACTCTTCCAACACGTGAGCCAAGCTGTCTTCTCAGGCCGCCTGCACAAGCCACGACTTGCAGAGTCTACTGTACTCATACATCGCTGTTTCATTTTAGCAACAGCTTAATCTTTTTAAACGTTTGAGCTCAAAATTCTGTCGAAATATATTTGGCAACCAATGTGGCCGACCGTGATGGTCAGGAGAGGATTCAGAAAGATACGGAATGCCATGAAAATGCCTCAAGCCGGATGACAAAGTCTTCCAGATGTGTGTGTGTACGGCCTTTTGCTCTCATTAGCTAGCTTACTCTGATGCACGCACATGACTTTTTTTATCGGCAGTGTCAGTAACAAGCTGCAGGTCAAGGTGCTTTCTGCAGAAGGAGGGATGTTTAATGTTGCTGCACGTCCGGCTGTGTGCAGACAGAGCTGGATAAAGGTTAGAGAGCACTCTGTGCCCCTTTGACATTTGCAGTGCCATGTGTTTCTTTTTTTTTTTTATACTTTTCAACCAAAATGCCACGTTGGGTTCTGGGCATTGTAACATCACAATGATCTGCGCCTGCTGTGATCTGAATATCACTCTTCGGTGTGGTGCTCGCAGTAAGTTGTCCTCATGCGGCGCCGGCGGCGGCTGCTTCGGCTTTCAGTCGCACGCAAGCTGTGACATTAGCTGTCGGAGCATCCAAACAAGTCCCGCTGAGGCTTTTCAGAATGCAGAGCTGTGCACAAGTCCAAGGTCCTTTCTGTCCGTTGAAGATCTTTTCTTTTTTTCTTTATATTTTTAGCTTGCAATGTGATGCGTTACCGTGGAGGCTTTCGTCAAATGAAGTCAAAAGACACGGCGCGGCGTCTCGCGTGCTCTCTGCTGCTGAATCATGGCGCTATTCCTTGGAGCTGAAGGCATGAAGGGGGATGCAGAGTACGTGAAGGACATTCTGTTTGCTCGCGCTGTGTCCCTCTGCGCTGTAAGTGTTTGCTAAAAGGGTAATGTTAGGCAGGAACATAATGCACAATGACAAGGTGACTGCGACTGGCCCTCAGAAAAACAAAATCTCCTCATTACCGCAAACATTTCATTACGTCTGAACAGCAATCTTCTTTCCTCCTTTCCTTCCTGTCACGTCTCACCCTCCGGGGCTGTGCTGCAGTTTGTCGGCTTGTCTGGCGGCTCATCTTCCTCTCTGATCACCAGTCTGAGGTACACTTCTGTCTAAACATTGCTTTATCACAGATTTTCCGGTGAGACTACACGCTTTCCCTCAGTACCCACAGCGGGTTCTGTTCCAGCCATTCAGAGGAAAACAAGACTTGTCTCGTCAGATAGTCCTGTCACTTGTCCCCGTCCATCCTCATCCTCTCTCGCTCTGATTCATCTGCATGAGAGACAGTCGGGGGGATGTCTGACAGCCACTGTGGGTCAGCGGACCGGTACCCTGCTCTGTGTGCGTGAGCGTGTTGTGTTTCTTTTCTGTGTGTGAGACGGGGGACAGGCGAGGGAGCGGCGGGCTGCTGATGGGGAAAACGCTCCAGGCGGCACGGCGTCCTTGGCTGAAACAAGCCGGGAACGAGCAGGCGGACTTCATTCACAAACTGGGAGCGTGTGAATGTGAGGCGTCATGCCGCCACCGGATTAGCCGTGAATGCATGAACACTGTTTCCCAGATATGCTTTGGGAAAAGTTTGCTGAATTCATTTACAGTTGATTCAAAAAAGCCCTGTTTTCCACTATAACTGTAGAAAGTCGTCTGTGTGTTTGCCTTGAAATAATAACTATTCTGGTATTCGGCGGTTGAGGTTTAATTTGAAAGTTCTGCAAGTCTGACCAAATTACCAAAATAGTAGGAGTGAAAGAATTCTGTAGAAGTGTTCAAGAATGAGACTGGGATGTCTCACGCTGAAGCACTTTTTGAAGCTAGATCAAGGAGAATATAGGCGTATAATCACATTAATACCTGTGTGGTGCCAGAGCAATTCTGAAGGCCAATGGAAACACTTTATAATAACCATCATTAATAAATGGGCAATTCATAGGTGATTAAACTGTAGTTGTTAGTTATTTCACTGTTAAACACAATTAAATGCTATATAAACCATTTATTAAAGGAGTAATATGTAAGAATTGATACAAGCAGAGGGCAGCACAACGTCAGAGTAACTGCTAACTGCTGCTAACAGTAGCTGCCGTTAGCTAGGAAGCTCAGTTCGTCACGCAGCCAGCAGGCGTATTCCTTGACTCTGCGGCTAGGGGCTAGCTGGTTAGCATGCTAACTTCAGTAATTACCTCTGCAGCACAACATATGATCCATCTTTACTTCAGAAACTTCACATTCTGTTCATGATGTTTGCTCAGTTTCAAGTGCTTTAACAAGAAAACCTCTTAGATGTTGCACCTTTAAGCAATTATAAAGGTTTAAACAGGAGGATGAGGAGTGAAGCTGCTCTGTTGTCTGGTGGTACAGCAGCAGATACTTCTGTATCTCTTGCCAGAAGGCAACAGCATGCTGAACACTGTGGCTGGGGTGGATGTTGTCTTTTAGCATCCTTCATGCTCTGTGCACACCTCAGTTAGCCGAAGCTACACTGTTTGATCCTCAGGTCACATCTCATACTGCACACCATGATAGGAGACTCTGTCTGTCTGAAAGAGTCTGAAGGCGTACGTATCTATTGGCCTTGGCCGCCCGGAGACAGAGGCAGCGTGATGAGGACAGCTATCAATCATCCTCAGGAAACACAGACGTGAACCAGCCCCGAAAAAGAAACTGACATTTAAGTTTTGGCCTAAAGAAGGAAATTTCCTTCAGGATAATTTATTCATTTTATGAAGGATTTTTTATTAAGGATACGTCCAGTCTGGAATATTAAATCTGTAATCACTAAGCAACTGCTCAGGTCTGGGACCTCGGCAGCTTCAGGTCAAAAGAAGTTTGACCTCGGAAGAAACATGTGAGTCAATAAGACAGATTTTAAAATGTCTTCAGTGCTATCACCAACAGAGACGATGGCCAAACTACAAACACGAGACTGAAGGTGAAATGAACCAGAATGTGACTTTCTAATAGTTTTTTAAATAAACGTATTTCCTTTATTTTCAAGAGCTACATGAGACGACTGATACCACTCTCATGCCTGTACGTTTGGTACAAAGCTAGATCCAGCAGGTAATTAGCCTAGCTTAGCATAAAGCATGGAGGCAGGGAGGAACATCTTGACTTTGTCCAAAGTTTAAAAGACAAGGAATGCAAAAGCCAGTGCTCACCTTAAATCCATGACACCAAACTCTATGAATCACTCGAGACACCTTGGTTTAGTTAAAGACCTGGATTTCAAGTGCCATAGCAGCTGACTACCACCTTAATAACATGGCAAGAATGGAAGGATTTCTGTCAAAACAAGACAGAAAAACTTGCTAGACTACTGTAATGGCGTGTTCACAGGTCTGAGTACAGAATCAGACGGCTGCAGCTCGTTCAGAATGCTTCTGCCAGAGTTCTCACGAACACGAAAGAAAGTGCAGCACATCGCACTGGTCCTTTAATCTCTGCACGGGCTTCCTGTGTGTCAAAGCACAGATTTTATTACTTGCTTATGAAGCACTCAATGGTGTCAGGCCTAAATACATCTCTGACTGACTTGTACGCTACAAAACATCCAAAACCAAGCGAGGTGAAGCAGTTTGTAGTTTCAATGCTCAACATCTGTGAGACAAGCTTCCTGAGTACCTGAGGTCTGCCTTTAACTTTGTGGTGTACTGTGTTTCCAATAAATCAGATGCGCAACTTTTTTTCAACAATCTATTCACTCGCTTTTGTTGCCGTTGTCTTTTAAATGCAATTTATTCGTAATCACTATTATTTGTTTTTACTGTTTTAATGCAGTTTTAATGTTCTCCTAATGTCTCACTTTTAATTCTATCATACTTCTGTCCCCATTGAACACTTTTACGTGCCTCGTATCTGAATCGTGCTACATAAGTAAACGTAACTTGCCCTGCCTTGATCTGTACACGATCATCATAAAAATGACGATTTGAGATTTTGGGTGGGCGTTTGCAAATACGTCTTGACCGACAGCTGTCATTCTCCCAGCTCCCACGGCTCTACACTGAACACACGGACATGAAAGTGGTATATTCTCATACAGAGCTGGTTGAAAATCATTACTGTTTTAATGACAGTCAAGAGGACACGGTGGGTCCTGTAAAAGGGACATGTCTCTGCTTTTTCTGTGAAGGTCCCTCTGCGGCCCCCTGATCTACTTCAGTATACAGCTATCAAATGATTCATTTCAACCGCGAGTAATCTCAGCATTTACATTAACATTTCACAGCAATGGCACTCAGAACTGTATCCACCAGTCGGCACAATGAAGTCGTGCCCTTGGTTTTTTTCAACGTTCATTTCCATTTCTCACACACAGATGCAGATCCGTTTGTGAGAGGAGCGAATGTTTTCCCGAGCCTAGCGCAATCTAAAGTCACGCAGCTTTTTCCAGCATTCGCTCTTCACGATAACAGGCCCTTAATTCAATCTAATTCATGATGAAAGGGCTCCGTAAACCCGACCAACTCAGCTCTCATTACCCAGCAGGATCTTTTCGACCTCGGTTTTTGTCATTTTCTCGCACCCGCGGTTGCAATCGATGTCATATTTGATTACATGCAACATTAAACTAAAAACATGCACAGCAGCAGGACTTCTCTTTTTCCACAAAAAAGGCCCCCCAAAAAATAGCAGAAATAGTTTCACCGAAAATAGTCTGAACTAGTGTGATAACCTAAATTTTGGCATTGATGAAACATTCGTCGTGTAACCTCACCACTGTACTTCCCTCATTGATGTGCCTATATATCATTTCCCTACGCTTACATCCAATGTGTAACTACAAAGCAGGGATCTCTGTCTGTCTGTCTGTCTGTATGTTATTCACACATCTCACATGATCTCATGGGGAAACAGACGTAAACTAAATGGAGATAAGCATGTTGCAACAACTCGGATGTGTTGCAGTGAAGCAGAAGGTTAATGACTCTGGGTGGGTGGGGAGATGCTGTTATCATGGCTTTTTTTAGTCCTCAGTGAGAACAGATGTTGAGATTTCAAGTTTCTGTCATCAGCAGCATGCTACCAACGTTGGCCTCAAGGGTTAGAGTGTTTACCGTTGCTTGGCAGCACCGTCAAGCTGCTCCGACATGCCTCTTTCATTGGTTGCTGTGGTCTTTCTATAGAGCACCAAGGTCATCATTCAGATCTCACATTGGAAAGATGAGATATTCTGTGCTGAACAGTGGTAACCATCAAGGACCCAGACCAGAGTTCTCCTCCGATATGTTGTGTTGAATCAGATTTCAGATCTTTTCGTTGGTTCGAAACGATGTTTTTGCCCTTCTCCCGACCGGATTTGGCAAGAGCTTGATCTACCAAATGGCTCCGACAGACAAGTGGTTTATCCAATCATATGCAAGGATTTTTGATAAGGCCCAGCCTTCTGAAACACATCTCCAATGGAGCGATCCCAGATGGATGAGTGGAGCTAGGCGGAACGAAATTCATCTGGCGAGAGTCAGGTTACTATTGAATGGATGTCCAGGAATTTTGGTTCAACCCCCTCAGGATGACCAGTAATGAATGTAGTGATACTTTGAGTTTTCATCTTCAGGTCAAAACTTTTACTGTCCAATAGTTTGGAGAATGACCAAAACCCCACAAAACTAAATAAAAATCCCCATCAGTCTCAGCTGTACGTTGTCCTATGTTAGAATGCTAACGTGCTAACCTAAGATGTTACCACGGTGAACACTGGAGCTGCTTAACATCACCATGTCATCATTGTCACTGTGAATAATATACTAAATTGCTGCAGCGCTCCTTTCATGATAGTTCCCTTTGATAAATTCTGCTTCGGCAGAATCCCCACAGAGGCTGGCTGATAACTCGAAATAGAAATATCATTAATTGTACTGTAGGAATTGTATTCAATAGTATTCATTTTCAATTAATTATGTAACAAAATTGACAGCCATTATTAATTCGAGCAAACTGCAAAGAGACTTTGAAACCTATCTATAGGCCGAATCCGTGCTGCACTGTGACGCTCTGTAATCGCGAGAGAAGCAAAGCAGACAGTTACAGATAGGAAATGTTGTGTTTGCTGAACCTTTAATTAATCTCTCAGCGCACCTGTTCCTCAGTATATTCAATTTTATACCTGAGTGTTCAGACTCCCGGAAAACCCGACGGCAAACACACCCGCGCTCGTCTCAGTCGCTGCTCTGTGACGTTGAATCAATACAAAGCTGAATATAATGAATAAGAATAGGGAGCAGACGACCGAGGGCGTTCACTCTTATTCCCTCGGGTCTGAGAGACACTCACTGGTTTTGTTCCACGAAGCAATTTGAGAAATAAAAAAAATTCAGACGCTCTCTGAAGGACATGGCCGTATAGATTCATATTAATTGATCATATATATTTTATCATAGTGTGGAACGACGGTGGAACAGGGTCGAATGAAATCTGCCACAGAGAGGAACTTCGGTATCGTCCCAGGCAATCTGACAAAAGCGCAGATATTAAATACAGAGGAACACAGGGAATGAGCTGTTGATCTGTGTAATACATCAAACCTTTGTTACCACAGCGTTGAAAAAGAAGTAAGTATTCAGTATTCATCCTGGAGTGCTTAGTCTCCCAGCTCCACGGCACAATGACAGGAGAGGGTCGGGGCGGCCGCGCTGATATTAAATCATTTAGATAATGTGTTGACCTGAGGGAGCACACGCACACACACGCAGACACACACACACACACACACACACACACACACACACACACACACACACGCACATGACCTCAGCCGTACCAACAGCAGGAAGAGAAGATGTGACTGGACATTCAATACCCACTGCTCTCTCTCTCTCTCTCTCTCATCTCACACACACACACACTCTCACACACACGCTACATCACACACACACACACACACACACACACACAAATGTACATAAACATACATTATGAGAGAAACAGACAGAGAGAGAGAGGAGAGACAGACGCAAACACACACATGCATGTGGGCAGCTTCCTCACACTTCCAGAGGGATTCATATTTTATTCATTCCCGGTGCTGGGACACATTTACCGTGGGTCTCTGGGGGGGGGGTCTCTGTTGGGACGGGTTGGTTTATTTAGAAATGAGACCAGGCTGGGGATGCTTTTGGCCTATTCCATTAAAAAGGTGTGACAGAACTATGGAGAGAGATTTGTAGGTGTTAAAGAGACTCAAGATTATTTAAGTATTTAAAGGTCGGTTCATTCACATGAGAAAAAAAAACACATTGTCTCGATGTGCCCTTTTGGTTTTATTCGCCCAGGTTTTCAGATATCCTGGATATTTTGTTTCTGCAGAAGTTGATCTACTTAAACCTTTATTCTGAAAGTTTATTCTATGGGATATCCACAGTGATCTGGACATTGTCTTTGGAAAGAGTGAGCATTTGGATTACTTAAAGACAGTGTAGTGGACTGAATTAGGAAACACTGGCTGCTCTTTCCAGACATTTTGCAAGTTTTTGCTCATTTCTTACACTAAAAGCTAGAGAGAGTGTTAAAGCAGCGGCACATAACTCGCAGCTACACAGATGCTGTACATAGATGTCCTTGACATAATGTCAGCACTTTTTTTTACTTCAAATTCTTCAATTTTATTTTGATTATTTTTATTTAAATACTGGCCATATCTTACAAATTGCCCCTTTAAGGTTTATTTCATACACCCGCTAGTTGAATCAGGGGGTAGCCCCTGTTGCCCCCATAGTACTTCAAATATGATGTAATAAGTGTCCTCTAAAGTGGACGAATGTGTAAGAAAACACGATGCACTGCCTTCTCCTCCAGTGCGATGCTAGAAAATGAGTTGACCTCCACGGGCCTCTAAATGGTTAAATAGTTGATATATCCCTGTATGTTTTTATCGTTATATCATTATACTTTAAATATCACTGAAATAATGAAACAATCTTACCATGTTAACAACCCTTTACCAGGTTTTTGAACTGTTAAAAAATTTTCTGCATGCATGATGCCCCAGGCCCTCATTTAGCCCAGTCCACCACTGCTCACATAAATATGGACAGGAAGTGGTCGTGTCGGTAGCTGCTTGTTATATGAATGATTTAGTTTTGGTTTCTTGATTTCATTCCAAGAGCACAGTCAGGAATGTTGAGCAGGATGCTAACTTCACATAGCCCTCAGTGATGATGAGCTGAGGTTAGGGTTAGAGACGCTACTTACTTCAAGCCAGAGGTTCTTAACCTTTTTGAATTGCGACACCCCCCAGAAAAATTATGGTGATGTTCACCCCTTGGGTGAACCAATGTTTTAGGCAATCTTTAGGCAAATGTGCTCTCAACTGTCAGCCTGGCTTAATACCCCTAATGTTAAGTAAGGAAATATGGTTTTTGAAATCTGGGTGACGAACTCTTCACAAAGTGCATCACAATGTTCTTGATGGTGGTGAAAAAAAGTGTGGTGTTAAATTAGCGAGTGTCTCTTTTTACAGAGCTGTGAGGACCTTGAGGGGCTGGGACTGGATTTTAGTCTCAGGAAATGGATCCACACACCGATTTAACCATACAAAACTGACACTAATGCAGTCCTTTCAGGCAGTAGCTGACAACTTCATTCACTGAAGGAGCGTCCTGTTTTCATCCGAGGAGAGGTTACTTCTTAACCTGCTTACGTAAGTAACATGGGTCAGGACCGGGTCAAAGAAACTCGCCGTACCTCCTACTCTAACTGAAGGAATCTGCTAAAAGATGCCGTGCTCACTCCCATAACCAACGGTGGCATGATAACTTACTGTACTGCTGTCTCCCTCAGTACTCACCATCTGCAGAGCTTCAGACTCACACAGCGTTATGAATCTGCTGGTGTCGACATGAGCCCCCCCCACATCTCCCTGACTTAATTAAGACAAGTGTGTCTCTCACAGCAAATGATGTACAGTGGCGGGAGGTGTGCGTGAGCAGGGCCGCATTACAGGCTCCGCGATGCTGCACATCGAGGCAAATGAGGCGGGGGACATCCGAACCTTCTACATCTGTAAACTCAAACGCTAGCTCTCTCTCCCAGCAGCCCTGACAGGCCTCGGTGGTATATTTATGTTCCAAGTGCTGGCACCGTCAGCCCATTTCCAGGGCGGGGTGCAGCTCCAGCAGCTACAACATGGTGCCCCGACGTCCAGGATTCATTAGACTGAAAATCATGATGGCCGGGAACATCGGGAAATTTGTTCCGGGAGTCAAGAAGACGGCACGTCGATCCTCATTTCCTACTTAATACAGCTCATGTAATTTTTCTGATTTACTGACACATGGGACAGGGGATTGCTCGCTAGTAATAAGTAATAATATTTTCATAGTTGGATTATTAATGGCGACAGGGGGACTCATCTGCTTGCCATGAAAGGATCATGGCTTTAAAATTACATAAGCATGAATTTTGTATTAAAAATGAATCAAATGACCATACGTAACGTGAGAAATGTCCCACATACTGACATAACAAACCCACAGAGAGTATCTATCACTCTTCATTAGCCAGTGGGAATATGTAGCCGCTGCAGCAACCTAAACATGCGACTACTGGTCATGATAGACAGACCAAGTATGGCTGTA
This sequence comes from Lagodon rhomboides, assembly GCA_039737535.1. Classification (NCBI taxonomy): domain Eukaryota; kingdom Metazoa; phylum Chordata; class Actinopteri; order Spariformes; family Sparidae; genus Lagodon; species Lagodon rhomboides. Next base: position 7,395,928 of record CM077793.1, read on the forward strand.
GCAGCTTAAATAGTAGATGTATTTCTTATCACTTATGAACTAAACTTTCCATTTGTTGTATTGAGGTTGTGTGTTTTTTTCTCTTAATATATACAAGATCTCACTTTAGGTTGCCGACAACTGTCAATGTGATTGTAGCTGTTGTTGTGCATGGGGAGGACACATCGGGGCTGGGGGAAAGGATCGGGGCTGGAGTTTTGATTTGATTATGACAGCTTGACTCGGCTGCTTTGCCGACAGCCCAGACTGGCCGACGGGTAGGGTAAGAGTAATGAGGAACAGAGCTACGAGTGGGCCATGGAGTAATAATTAGGGCTCCAAATGTGGTTTCAAAACGACTGAAATATGAGGCTCGACAGCATTGTCTGCATTTGCCGGGACACTTAATTGTGTTGGGCTTCTTTGGGGCACACAGCAGGTTTGAACGTTCGTACAGTAACTCTGTTTAAGATGCCAAAGAATGATGTATTGGCTCATAAACGGTGACATGAGGCTGTGCTGCCATTAATCTTAAAGGCAATCAGACAGGAAGCAACATTTACCAGCAACCTAATCTAAACGTTATTGGATCGACTCAGGAGTTTTACTAAGTGGGCCCATCCCATTGCAGATGTTTCTCTCAATTAAACCAGAAAAAAAGAAAAAAACACTCCACAGAAATCAGTCTGACTGCTGACAGAGGTGTTATGAAGTGGTGGCGCGAGGATTATTTTTTGTTCTAACGGAGTACTGAGAACTGAGGCCGCATCGCAGCAGCAATCTTCTTTCATAGGATGCGGTGACATTTTGAAGGGGTCTGTTTCCTCAGCAGACAAACATCAGGCCGTGCCGGAGAAAAAGAACTCAACAAAAAAAAAGGAAAAAGTCTTTCTGATAGCACTTCACCTTCCCAAAATGTGACAAGTCGCCTGGTGAAGAGGCAGAGCACAAAATAATTCAAACAACCACGGCGCTCCTCAAGCAAAGGGTGCACGGCTTTGGTCAAACATACAGCATGTTCTCTGTCAGCCTGCCCCAGGAAAATAAAGGTTAAAAACGAGCCACAGCCTTGAGCCCTGATAATGTATGGGGCCAGTCCTGTTTCATTTTGCCCACTGTCTTACAGCCTCGGCCCTCGCCGTCCAGCCATCTGTCAGCCGTGACCTAACGGTGGCATGTACGAGGCAGCGCGCCAAAGACTGCAAGAGGGAGGAGGGGGGAGAGGCTGGAGAAAGAGGAGGAAGGAGAGGAGAGGAGAGGAAAGGAAAGGAAAGGAGAGGAAAGGAAAGGAAAGGAAAGGAAAGGAAAGGAAAGGAGATAAATGAGGCAAGTGAATAGCTGAATAAGGGATGAGGGCATGAGTGGACAGTTAAAAGAGGGTAGTGAGAAGGAGGGAGCGTTGAGGAAAGAGGAGAGAACAGAGTGCACATGTAATCCCCCCTGACCCATAAAGCCTCTGGCTCTCACCAATCTGTTGACTCTGAAAGGTTTTCACATTTACATGAGCTACGCGACGGTGGTGAAGACTCCAGGGTTCAAAACACGCCGCTACAGTGAACTCAGTCATTACTAAAGGTTGTCAACCACGTAACCAATCAATAAAGAAGCTACTGCATCAGAATGCCTGTTATTACACACTGTGTTTTCACATAGCATACATTTCATGTGCTTTTTGAATCCTTTCTGCTTTATCTCATGCAAAGATAATTCCACATATATAATTAAATTATAACTATGATTATGTGTAGGGTGCATTATTAATACCATTCCTGAAAATGTACAGTATGTAAAATGATCCTAAAACGTCTATCCCAGTCTAGCTCAGAGTAAATTCCACTACCGGATCTGAAGTCTCATTGGCTACATGATGCGTCAGTCATCCGGTGGCTGCCGCGCAAGTGGCTCAGGAGAGAGAGGGTGGAACAAGGAGTAGGTCTCCTGTTCAGGTGAGCACACGTTGGCTGTTGTAGGCTCCAAGGTGGGCATAGATACTCCTATTTGGGAGTATTAAAGCATGAAAAAGTATCTGTGATTGCAGTTTTTTGATGCTGTATGCATGGAATACTGTGTTTTGCTCTATACATTTTATCGAATGTGCTGGATGTTTGGGAATAATAGAAGACAGTTTTTGTTGAATGTGAATTCAGTACTGAAACACCCAGATGATTTATCGGTGAGTTGCCATAACTTCGCACTTGATTGTCAGCTAAAAATAAACAGTTCATCACTAGGTATTCCGTAAAAAGCAGTTGTAGCTGACAAGAAGTAACAACTGATACTGGGGATGCATTGGTCCATCACTGTTTGATGCATGCGGTCATGTAAAAATACTTCTGACTATAGGGCTGCTTGTTACTGGAATAAAACTGAAATTGCGATATTTTAGTTTTCCTCGATATATAGCCTATTGCAATATGAAAAGATACAGGAATTTTCACCAGATAACTTGAATAGCTCTATTTGGCAATGGTTTATGCTTCCCAAATGATATCTGCGATTCTATAGGGGAGATCATTTTATCAAACAACCAAAGCAGGCACTGCATTGTTTGATCAAATGATTAAGAATGATCAATGAATGTTCACTCACAAGAAACAAACTCCCATGTTTTGAAGAACCCCTTACTCGGCCTGAATTACATAATATCCCACAGACTTCTCTTGTAGATTAGTCATAGAAAGTGAGAACTGTGTTAGTTTCGCTCTGGTATCTGGCAGCAAAAAGTCGTACCATGACATTTTAGAGTTCATTCGAATTACTCAACATTTCACATCCTGCTGTGGGACTACCGCCCACATTGCGATTTCAATGCTGAAACCTCTCTGACTCTCACTCTATGGTGAGAGCATATGTCGGTGAGCACCTTTCAGATCCCCACTCCAATCCAGTGAGGAGCGATAATGCACCTAAAAACTGTTCCAATCTACGTTAACAACAAAGCAGCAGCAGCAGAAGAAGACACAGTGAAAAAAGATTCTGATGATAGAAATACCAAAGTAAAGAATGTCTTTCCTTTATTGACACTGAATTTTATTGAGTTACTGACTTTCATTAGTTCTAGAAAGAATGAAATTTAACAACATATTTCGACAAAAATATCTGAATTATTCAAGGCCGAGTTAACAGGATGCTCAGTGGGAAGAAGGCAGGGGCAGAGACAGTCCGTGTTACATTAGCATATTGAGTTAATATTCGGTAAGACATTAAATGAAACAAAAATAAAGCCTTAGGTCAGCTGCAGTCGGGGTACGTTGACAGGGATCAGGGCTCAGTTTTTTGGCCTGAGCATATCTTTAGAGAAGATGTTATACAATCAGCAGTGTCTGCCTGTGTGTTTGTGGCAGGAAATACCTTTTATTTTGGACCTTTTTATCTTTTAATGAACAAGATCTATATCAAACTCAATTCTATTTACACTACAATGGCTGCTGACAGTTTTAGAGCTGAATTTAATCATGTCTCATAAAGGATCAAAATCCCTTTCTGGAGACAAGTTAAATGAGATGACCACAGAGGCACATCACTCAGGTCAGTTTTCATCACCGTCCTTAATCCCCACAGATTCAGTGAAAGCAGCAGCGTAAACTGAGGCCACGTTTAGTTTCCAAGCAACATGGATGAAGCAGCTCTACGCCTACATCTGAGGCCGCTGGGTGACCTTACCAAACCTGAAAGGCTCTGCACGGTTTGTGAGTGTTTATGTCAAACTTTCATCCACAAAACAAAAGGACTTTGCAATGAGGTGGGAAATGCGATCCAACTGTGCTGGTGTTTACCTGCTGTGACTAATGCACCCTCACAGAGGAAAGCATGGCTTGGCAACACTCTGACAGAGGAGATCAACTCATCTGTTCATAATGACATTTTGGATGAATCTGACATTCAGGCTGTCACGAGTTTATCAGCATCACTTTGGAGCAGGCTGCATCCACCCACTGCTGCTACTGCTGCTCGGTGATCAATTTAAGGATGTTTGTTCTTTAAAATGTACTGACTGGTTAAAGCTCTCTTTTTTTAGCAGACCTAAGGTGTTGTGCTTTTATAACTAACGCTTCCCAACATATGGGTTATGACCCCCGAAATAAGTAACAAGATAAATCAAGGACTAAAGTGGAAGTAATGTGATGGACAGGAGACAGTTCATAATCCCATTTTGGGCAGTGTGCTTGTTGGAACAGTGTCATCGGGCTGGGTGGGGCTTGGTAGCGTTTTCATGTGTTTTCCAGTCAATGTCAAAGGTCCGAATTTCCTAGTTGAGATTTCCAACTTCTACCTCCAAGTGTTTGCTGATGGTAACATAGTGTTGTCTCTTTGCCAAGTGCACACCCTTAGCAGTGCGGCATTGTTGCATATAGAAATAATATACAAGAGGAAAAAAGACACATGGCACTTACATACTTGGAAACCTGTCAAAATATTCCATTCACTAGCCTAATACTTATACTGTCATCTACAAATACATCCTACCCCCTCCCAATGGGTACTGCCATTGTTGTGTGACGTCAGACAACTGTTCCCTCATTAAGTCGGGGTAGATGTGATTTGCCCCAAGTTAAAAATTCTGACTCTGAGTGGCATTCAAGTGTACATTTTCTCGTGGGAGGTCTGCAAATATTTTCGAGTTGAGTTGTCTGGAATGCAGCATCAGACCTCGCTACAAAAGGGAAGGAGAGGTGTCTCATTGTCCAGTAAGAGGTATGAGCAGGGGGGTGAAGTACAGGCAAGGCTGGTGGGGATGCAGCAGCAGAGCGCATGGAGCCAATGGGGGAAAGCCATTGACCAGAAGATAGCTTGATCATAGCTCTAGAATACGTTTGGATAAACTTCCTGATCTAGTTGGTTTTGATCGTCCTCGCCAACCCATCCCTTTGGGTTTGGGGTCAGTCAGGAAAACTGGCCCACTTTCCCCAGAAGGGCGATCACTGGAGCAGATTCTGAGCTGCTGTCTCAAGGCCCTGGGGGAGGGGTACTTACAGTGCCATCATGACTAGATCCTAAGGGGAATAGCAGATGCCATCTGCACAACTGCACCCAACAAGGAGGGCAGCTGGCTTTGTCAAATGCAGAGAAGCCGTAGCAGTACCCAAAATCAATGAAGGAGCGTCTTGCCACTGCTGTGGACTGGCAGCCGAAGTTTGACCTTTGAGGTATCCCAAGTTCCCGGACGATCATACTTAGGCCAAACATGGTTCTGATGAACAAAACAGCAAGGCATGTGGTCTGGAATTGGCTGTCCTTTTGGAAGCCCAGATGGAGAAGGCATTCAGGAGGAAGACTGCCAAGTATGCAAGTGGCAGGGTCGAGGTCGGCATGCACTGCACTGGAGGGGCTTTGTTGGCATTCAAGCTCAACGGAATCATAGGACTGCACAGGAAGGAGGCCATCTTGATCATAACAAGTGCCAAGATGGTTTTGGATCAAGAGGCATGACCTGTGGACCACACAGGCTACTTGGACACAAGTTGGAGACTGATCAACTCCTGGGCAAGTGCATCCTGATCTTGAAATACCTTAAACACCTGATGATCCCCATGTTGCATCACTATTCAGGTGTCCGTGAACTGTGAAAACTCTTCACTTTTTGGGGGATTCTTTATTTTTTTCTTAACTGTTCAAGCCTCAAAGAAGTACTCAATACAACAACACAATATGATGGTTGAAAATAGTCTTCATTGGAACTGCTTACCTCTGAAAACCGTGACGAATGGTAGCCAGTAGATACTTGTATTTTCAGGGGTCAAAATATAAGAAGGTTGGAAACCATGGGTGCAAACCACTCAAAGGCTGTCAGACCCCATCTCTAAAAAGCTGGAATGCAGTGTAAAATATAAACACAGGCAGTATTCAATCATTTCCAATGAACTATATTTACTGACAATGGCTTTTTAAGTGGTGAGCATCATGATACTTTAACCTGTTTACCTGTATATACTTACAAAAATCAATGAAGAAAATGAACACCATTATGTGTACGCTAAGAGTGTCTCTCAGCTAACCTGATTCACCTTCAACCATTTGTGGCAAACAGAGTCAGAAAGATATGCTGACGTACAGTGCACACATGCATACTGACATCCTAGCAGACAAAGATAAAGATAGTAGCCCTCTGCATCCTCACTCTCCAGTCTCCTGTTCTCCTTTAGTGACATGACACTGTGCCTCGGATTGTCAGACAAGCTCTCATTCTATCAATCAGCTGTAATGCCTGGAAGACAAAGCCTGTCTCCCACTTGCTTCTCTTTCCCCGCTCTTGCTTTCTTCCTTGCACTGCCAGCTTGGTGTCAACATAAAGCTTCTCTTCCTCCCTCTCTTCTTTCTTCTCTTACTTTATCTGTCTGCCTTACTTTTCACCTCCTCTCCCCTGTTTCCTCTGCCTTTTAGAGAAAAACACTTTCACATATGAAAGAACTTTTGTTGGCATGTGCTTCATTGTGTGGGAGTCACAAAGACCTCTTCAGCCTTTTCTCATGATAAATCAGCTCAGTGCATACGGCATGCATGTGGTATAATATATGCAGGTAGGATTTTGAAATATCAAAATTTCAATTTCTCACTCTCACACTAAAGCTGTATTAGTGAACATAAGCTTCCGAGGCACAACTAAAACTTTCACACAATAAGTTAGCTGAGTGCGGCTTATTCTTCATATCTTCAGCAAATCTCTCCACAGCAGCGGAGTGCCTGAATGGTGTTAACTTCACCTCATCTGTGCTGGAGGTATCTTTTATGGCTAATTAACCTCTTCTGCCCCTTCTCGAGAGAGGGGGCCCTGGAGGAAGAGGAGCAGACCCAGCAGAGAACAACCTGGCCTGGGCAGATGGCAACCCACAACCCCCTGAGGTGGGATGGAGGGAGGCAGGAGATAGGGGGATAGGGGTGAGAGGGATACAGAATTGCACTGTGGGCATAATTTTGAAGAGATGGCTGACGGTGATTTAAGGTCTCTTTCAGACAAATTTTTTAAAAGTTTTAGTATAGTGACAATGCAAAAATATAGTAGCTATGAATGACATTTTGCTTAAAATTGCTTAAAACAATGTATGTGACACAGAAGAGAAGACAAAATACTGTCTTTGTGGCAGGAGGCAACAGGGTTTATGGGAAATGTGGTCTTGGAAAGGGGAATATGGAGAGTAGGAGAGAATCTGTTGGGCAAACTAAGATGGAATTAAAAATAATGACTACTTAATAACTGTAATATACACACATATATATAATACATACCATGGGATAATGACATGTGTAGACTGAAGTATATATTTGTACATCTTAGCTTCCCTTTTCATTCCATTTGTCTCTGGTTGTATTAGTCCACAGCAGGGAATGTTACAAATGAATGAGCAGGACTGTTGCCTTGATTTGTCAAGTATTGAAATGACATGACTAAATTGTCCATATTGCCAAGCCCTAGTTCAGTCCAATTATAAATTTCCCCTCATCAGACTATTTGACACCATTTCGGACTGGTATCAAAGCAAGCCTATGTTTCGCCACTTTTTCTGGACAGCAGCCACTGTTGAAACAAGTGCTGATAACAGGACAGTGTAATGCTGAGGCTCATAAAGTCAGCGGGTTGATTGAGTCATTTCAGTTAAACAACGTTGTCTAGCGTTTGCCAACATGAGCTTACATCGACTAACATGGTTACTGGTCATACCGGACCAAGTACGGCTGTACTGCAGCAACAAAACTCCAGAATGTACTAAACTGAGTATGTGTTTTATCATGAATTCAACTTTTAATTTGTGAGAGGATAATTTTATTATTTCTCCCTTTAAAAGTTATGAAGTACCTCTTTAACATAAAATTTATATCTGGATAAAGTATCTAAATAACAACATATCACAGGCCTTTTAATTTACTCTTGGTAATAATTTCAGTTCTTATCATCTTAATTCCACTCGCGCTGTGACTGGAGCTCAATATGAAAAGTAGGTTATCAAAACTGGCACACTTGTCAACAAACATGGCACACACTGGGTGAAGGGATGCGGTGCAGGAGACTCTGGAGGGGCCGCTACAACATGCAAGTGAGGGTCAAATAACATCTGAAGGCTACTTTTTCTGAAGCCTTGTTTTCTAAGCTAACGTTACTCGTACAGTATCAGTAATGCAGAGCCAGCGCACAAGCTTGCTCGCACCAGACAATCCAATTGCCAGAATAAATGTTGGCATAGTACGTTTTTTACTTCAGGTTCAATTAAATTTTTTTGGTTAGCATCAGAAAAACATCATGCTTTGGTTTAAAATACCTTTTTTAGTTATCACAAACACAGCTGGAGATGTTTTGAGTCTTCCATTTAAAAAAAATCCAGTTATGTCACGCTTACAAATGTTGGAACGCATGCAATGTGAATGTGATATGACATGTTTTTGGAAATGTCAGCAGGGTACATAGCCAGACACGTTTCTTCAGAATAGGATAAGGAGGTGTGGCCGGCTTAGAACTGATCACAATTTGAGCCAAACAGCCTCCAGAAGTAGTCTGAGTCAGTCTGATTGGGTTCCAAATGCAATGCATTGCGTTTGCATTTTCACCTGCGTTATTGTGCCTCTTTCCTAACTAATATCCTCACTAGACATAATGAGACAGCTCGCAGAACTTCGCAAAATATTGAGATATTGATTGCATTGCTACCAGGCACTGATTGGGCCATTAGCACTATTTCTTATCCTGTATTTAAATGCAGGCCTGCTGGAAACCAACATTCTCACACAAACTGCAGCTGAAAACCAAGTGGAGCTGTGCGCTGCTCAATCGCTGGTGATTCATGTGATCCTATATATAGTCTAAACAACAACCTCAGGGCATTCACTGAGAGGATTGTTGGGATCGGAAGAGGGAGCTGAGTGGTTTGTGGCGCACAAAGGGGACCCGAGAGTTTATGCTGGAGAGACAAGCAGTTAAAACATGACAAAGAGATGTCTACCTTACAAAGGAGCAATCGCGATAAGGCGCACCCTGTTTTTGTGTGCGTCTACAGTAAAAGTGTGTGTAAGCGGGGCGTCTGCAGATAGTTCTCTTGCTAGCATATAGTATGTAGACAAAACAGTGTGTGTGTGTGTGTGTGTGTGTGTGTTAGAGAGCTTCACTTGTTACCCAGTCGGAAACCACATTAGTTACTGTCTACACACTCTTACACACACACAAAGCGAGTGATGTATTTGTGGTTAAATTACTAAAGACAGGTGGTATATGGAGAACGCTTGTTTATGCAGACTACACGTGTTTGAGATCCAGCGAGTAATTGCAGTGTGTGCGGTTCAGACTATTTTTATTTCTCCGTGAGGACATCTGTGTGTGCGTCTGGGGATTCTATTGGTACAGGGGTGTGTGCTGATATGTGTGTGTGTGTGTGCTGGATGCTCATGGCAACAGTGTTGGTTTAGAGTCTCAGTCAGGGGCAGAGCGATAAATCATTAGAAGAGTGTCTTTGCGTCTTGACTTTATCGGAGGAAAGAACAGCTCGGACACATCATTCATATTTCCTGTAAATGAAAATCGACATTTCATCGCTCCGGCACAACCTTGGGGTCCGCAGGAGTTGCTGAGTAGTGTTTGCTCCGGCTGTGCTCGACAAGGTCCTCTGCCAAATTATTCTCTCAGCTGCCTGTAAAAGCTTGGGAAAAAAAAAAACCCTAAGAAATTCAACTGTAAAGTGACATCAGTGCTACTCAAGCGGAAACGACCGGAGAGCCAAACATGCACATTTAGGCGTCGTCGGCACGAAACCATTTCATGTGAAACACCCACAGCTCAGGAGCCTGAAGACAGAACAGCCGGCAAGTCAGGGCCACGCAGTGTTTGTCCAGTAGCAGATGAGACATCCATATAGCACATTTATTTTTCAATCTTGTATCATCAGATTCTGCTCGGCAGAAACACTCCGGTGTTATTTTGTTTGCTACAAAATGCCTCTGTAAATTGTAACTGCTAAACATGCCGACTCTTAGCTCGGATTAAAAAAAAAGAGAAAAATAAGACATTGAACTCTCTTAACTGCTCTGAAGGTAAGCAAATAAAGTCACCTTGACGGAAGCCTTTTCCATTTTCGTTTTATTGGCCTGAACATCTATCTAATCTAGCTGCCTCATTTGTCGCTAATTAGTGTTAATGCTCTTTAACTGCACCAACATTATCTTTTGTGCAACTAGCAGGAGACATCTGTCCTGCCACTGCTCTGAAGGTAAGTGCTTAAGCCCCAAACAACAATAAACGCACCGCTCATTATCTTCAGTTTCTATCATTAATAACAGCCCAGATGAGAGGGAATTTATCCGTATTAATTAGAGGAATATTTATCACGGCATTTTCCCTCTGCTGGCGAGTGAATCCTCGGAGCTGCAGACAACCTTGTTTACTGTGAACTGTGGTGAAAAACAATCCCCTGGCAGCAGGACAGCTTTTTGAGAGCCATCTGAGAAGGTGAGAAACAATCAGATAATTGGTCTAAAGACAAAACAAGGTATTGTTAATGTAAAAGCTGTGATGATTTAAAAGGGCGAGGCGAAGATCCAAAACTAACAGCGGCATTAATCAACACTTCAGAAGCGTTTCCTTTTTTTAGCAATGTGGTACAACATTTTAATGCTAACAACTAGCGCTAGCTTAACGACAGACACATTCCTCCTGTACGCTGTACAGTAGAAGCAACGCTGCAGAGGAATAGACTTCTTTCATGATTCAAACAAGTTGTTTTGATATTTTAGGAATTACACACTTTATTACCCAGAATTAGACAAGAAAACTGACCCTACGGTAACGTCTGTCCATTTATTTATGAACCAGGAGCCACTAGACAGTTAGCTTAACTCAGCATAAAGTTAGCCTGGCTAGGTGATAAAAACGAACACGGTGCGTTACGTATGAATCTGCGTCTTGTTGAATTCAAACTCAAAACAAACAGGGGGAAGCATATCACCAGAATAACATAACTGCTACTAGCTGTAGCTACCGTTAGCTACTTAGCTCTGTAAGCCGCGCAATTTCCTGACCTTTCTAGCTACAAGTATATTTAGCAAGATCTTTAAGCTGGACCAAATAACTTCTAGGTACGATAGACCTCTATAAATATTACAAAGTAACAAAATTCGGTTGCAAGTAAGTGAAAACTAGTGAAGAAGTTCTTTTTGTGTGTGTTTTTTCTGCAAACAGTTGCTGGAAAAAGGGGCTAATGAGAGCATTGTTAATGGGCCAGAAAACCAAAGCGATGAGCTATAAGATGCTAAAATGTTACATAAAGCTAACTGAAAATGTGACATATTGCTATTGTATTGTTAGTTTTCTAGCAGTAGGGTTTGCTTGATCCACTTTCTTGAAGTCTTTGTAGATGCTCAATTCAAAGCCTCAGTAAGGGTTTTTAAAAGTTAAACCTGAAATAAATTTGGGAAAAAGTTTTGTTGAGTAGAGCAATTTCATTCCCGTTCATCCACACAAATCACCCTGAGCTGGACAGCAGGGTCATCATGCTAGGTTTTCAATCAGGGGTGAATGTGCCGTAATAAATACCATAAAAAAGATTTAATAGAGAGCTGATGTGCGTGTGGTTCAGCCTATGACAGAACCACATGGGTTTGGTGGGATATCAGGCAGACTGACTGAATTTCTACAACATGAGGTGATGGAAGGCTTCGCTCCTATAATTAGAGACAAGACATTTCTCAAATATTTCGGTTTAGATATTAAAAAAAAAATCCCTTTTTCCTCGCTCATGATTTTGCCATGGTTACCAGCACTTTCACTAATGCCCTCCTTCTCTCTCTCCTCTCTCTGAAACTCCCTCTGGTTTGACATCTGCTTAATGTGAAGGCCACAGCACATGATGAGTGTGTGGATGAGATACAAGCCAGTTTCTGCGAGGTGTTAAGCGTCTAAAAAGAAAACGGAAGGAAGCTGCGCCTCCTCTCCCCCGTCTGTCCCGAGGCTTTTTAGAGGCTCATTCCTACTTCTAAATGACCTCGGCGCGACTTAATGAAGTGAATTTTTCTTCACTTAAAAATTTGAGTTGGGTCACATTTGGGGCATGAGCAAACTTCGCCACTCGCCTGAAGAACCCTGGCAAATGACCTATCATTTAATGCTGAGGCCTGCTGTGAAAATGGATGATTGCCGAGGAAAGTTGGATTGCGCGTGCGTGCACATGAATGTGTCCCTATGTAAATCCGCAGGTTTGTGATTGCTGTGTTTTTCCACCGTACCAGCACTCACTACTTCCCCGCCGTGCACTCGGTCTGTGACAACGACGGCGCCGTAGTGATGAGAAAACATGAATGAAAAATGCAGAGAGCGGGATAGAGAGAGATACTGGGTCAGTATTTGCTTATCTGCAGAGGGATTAAGATTACGGTCAGTAATCTGGAATGCACAGATGGGTGAAGAGTCCAGCATCCGCACCCAGACACACACACACACAAATTCATGAACAGATATGTGCCACGTCATTTTAAAGCCAAGGCTACCATAGCAGAACAGCGTACCATCAAAACTGTACAGTCATCTGTCTTTGAGTACAGCAACATGTGATTTTGAATTTATCATCCACGATGCCAAGACCTACGTCAGTCACGAAAGCAGGAGTAGGAGTAAAGCACAGGCGCATGAGCGTCATTTCCCACTGGGGACGTTTCCAAATCCTATTTTTGTCACCTCGCTTGTATTACGTCGGGTTGACTTTCCAACCAAAGACTCTCTGAACGTTGTTTCTTTACCGTCCGGCCGACGTCTTTAGCAGATATTAGCTGATAAAAACTCTGATACACTTATCTGAGTAACCTTTAGTTATAACTGTGCACTCACACCAATTAATCTTGGCAAGCAAGAGCAATTGTTATACAGCATTTTGTCTCTCAGTAACACACGTGCAATCTTGCATATATTTACATTTAGGGCATTTACCAGATGCTTTTGTCCAAAGCCACTTACAGTAATTCATACATACATACACCGATGGCAGTGGCTGCCATGCAAGGTGCCAACCAGCACATCAGGAGCAGTTTGGGGTTCAGTATCTTGCCCAAGGACACTTCGACATGCAGACCAGGGGAATCAAACCAGTGACCTTCCAATAACAAGGCGCTGGCTCTACCCCTGAGCCACCTTGCCTCTTTTGAGGTTGTTGTGGCTGTGTGCAGTTTGTGGGGAGGACTCCAGACACCTCTCGAAGCTATCTCCTGGGGAAAGGTCTGGCTGCACTTATTCTCATTCATGTATAGAGAAAAAAAACGCTCTGGCTTGTTTGTATTTCTTTTAACCAATCAAAACTGTCTCGAGCAGCGGTGAAAACCAGGATGCAGTGACGTTGCCCCTGCAAACTGTGTTGGGGGGGACTTCATTTGCACATTGGGGAGGGGGGGGCAACCCTGACATGAAAATAAAAATGGAAGAAATGTAACATCTGCAACCAGGTCAGCGGTAAAGTCACTTACCAAGTTCGGTATGGAGGTGGCCAGCTTACAAGTTCTTGATGTCTCATGAAAAGATGGAGATTTTGAAAACAGTAACACACAGATAGCGAATGGGTGAGGGGAACGCCGCTTGAACCAGGACCCCAATGACAGGCCCAACCAACAGTTCACAACCGGGGAGTTTACTCAGGGCTGAAAAAGACTCCCGCAAACAACAGATATGTTCACATCTGTACATGTCACAGGTACCATACTGATATTTGTACAATACATGTTATATCACGTTCATATTACATGTATCTAAGGCGTCTTTCACGTTGGGAGTTGGAGGGGCTCGTGGTTGCCTTATAGCCACCAACCGCTGTTCAGTCCCGCGTTTCAACATTTGCGTGAAGCCGGTGGATATTTCTAATAAGACATCCTGACCTTGAACATCGTCTCTATGGAGGTAAATTGCAGTAATTTCTGATTAAATAGGAACTAGGACGGCCTGCACCTGCTTGACAAGTCAAAAATATCTATTTCCAGTTTAATACCACAGCTGGATGAGCTCGTCTTAAGCTCTGTTAGTGGTCCCCAAGCGGCAGATGTTCAGTGAGCACCGCACCACAGCGTAGACCATTTCAGAGCCAATCCAGTAAGTGTGGCTAAAATATATGTAATGAACGTTTGCTGACCCAGCAGGCAGCAGAGAAAAGAGACTGAAATAAGAGCTGTTAACTCTCTCTGGATAGTGATTGGACTCAATACATTTCACAGCAACATGTCCATTGGATTTCGATGAATGATGTGTACAAGTGGAAGCTCGTGCTTAATTGTGGCTCTGGAGGAAAGATCAGAGGCTTCTCGAGCACATTAGGTTCAAGTGCCGTATGGAGGAATTTAACAAGCAAGATCACGAAGGAAACCACCGCCGCTGCTATCTTTCATAAACCGATGTCCACAATGTTAGAACCTCAAAGCCCTTTTCACCACAGCAACACTGTAATCTGCTTACCACATTCTTGGAGGTAAACCATTAAACCGTGATAGATTACAGTCCGTTTCACATTTTCAAAGCAGATTATTCTACATTCATGACACTGAATCTACCTTGGGTGGATGATTAACGGTGCAGGTGAACTCTGTCCCGTGTAGTCATGCAAAAACCTTGTGACTGCAACTTTTTCTGGTTGAGGCTCCTCGTCCTTCTTCCCCAATGCACTGAAGAGTTCCTTTCACGAGAAAAACATTCAAAACACTTTCATAAAGGAGTACGATGGTTGATGGCTGTTTCGCTTGTCCATGATTTGAATCCGAGGCTTTCGTCAGACAGCTGGTTAACCTCTCGTCTTATTTTCCTATTCTCTGTTTTTTTTTGCTTTTCCTTCAAGAGCACCATGGGCACAATAACAACACAAGGCCAATAGCAAATAAGCGACGCACAAAGTGACAATGAAATATGGATTTAGTGTCAGATATCACATTGCTCGGCTCCGCTATGTGATGCAGATATTGATAGAAAGAATATAAAAAGGTGTCCCCTGGAGAAATGAAACATCAGACCATCCAATATCAGCAGCCGGAGTCCTTTTTCATTAGCCAGTCACACCAAGAATATTCTATAGCTGGAGGGAGCTCAACCTTTGTTATCGTCGCTCTGTTTTTTTGCATAGTTTTTTTTCTCCACACCTCTGTCCTTTATTCTCTGCCATACCTGACATTTTTCTGCCAGTACTCTCATTCTAAAACTCCAGCTGCCAGAATCCCTTTTCACATTTTTATCCTTGATGTTTCTAAACTGCACTGATTTTTATTTTTATGCCAACAATGGCTCAAATAACTTGCAACATATGACACTTGTTGTGACAAACCAACACAGGACTGAAACTGTCAAAATAGAAAAATAAATTAATGACTATATAAATAGGGCAGTATGGCGGGACGAAAAACAGTCTTGGGAGAAAAAAACTGAAGCCGTCAGAGAAGTCTTTGGCTCACCAAGGTGCCTCCAGTGGCTACGACCCAGACGCTGTTTCCCCGATGGACATATAGCTTTACATGTTGTTAAAGTAATGGCTAACCGCTGCTTACTTTAGCATTAGCTGCCATCAGGTAATAGAGTCTCATCAATGAATGAATGAATGAATGAATGAATCAGTCAATCAATCAATCTTTATTTGTATAGTGCCAATTCACAGCAAAAGTTATCTCATGAGACTTTCCAAACTGAGCAGGTATAGACCACACTTTTTAATGACTTTACTCACAGAGACACAACATTTCCCCCATGAGCAAGCACACGGCGACAGTAGCGAGTAAAAACTAGCCACGACTTGAAAACCTCCTCGTCTCAACTGCCTTTTGCCTGAGATGTAAACCCCAACACTCCCCTGGGTTCTGAGCCCGAGCAGAGTCAACTGATTTTCACCAAAATATCTAACAATACTGTGACAATATTGACGACTATAACAAAGACATGTTTGACAAATATCTTTTTAGTAATGTGAATATAATGACTAAGTGGGTAAAAGCAAGAATTAAAACAAGTAGAACAGTCTGGTTCAGAAAATTGATCTATTTATCTATGATCTATTAAATATTGATCTCATCAGTACAACACAGTTGGAACAGTACTGAGCTGGTCTTAGCAGTGACCATGAAATGGAGATGGAAGAGGAGGTTAAAAACACGCAGACATCCATTTTCACACAGCAACACAACCGCAATCACGAGACAGTTTTGACCAGTGGCACATGTTGGCGTGAGCGTGTGTGAAATCTTAATCCTGTTATTTCCCCTGTCATCTCAACCCCGTCCCTCACATTTCTTCTGTCAAATCATCACCTCACTCTCTTTAAATCTCGGCTCCCCCCTCCCTCTGCCCATTTTTTATCTCCAGTAAAGAAAGGTGCAGCGCTCCTGAGCCTGCCGAGGTTCACAACCTCAGTTTCCTGTCAGGAGCCGTCTCCGCCTGAGTTACATGGAAGCTGAAACACTGACAGCTGACGTGCCAGACATGATCTTAACGAACCCTGCGAAGCCTGTCCATACCTCCGAGCTGTCTAGCTGCACACACACCGACACACTCATCAGCTATGATCTCTATCATACCATGTGCTCAACAGATCCAACCAGCGGGAACTAATTCTACACCATGGAGACGCAGCTAGAATAGATAATGTCCCTCACGGCAGATTCCTTATATACCGCACTGACGTCTAAATGTTGCAACACTGAATAGCTGTTAACATGCCTAACAAGTCACACAAAGTTACCTATGGCAACACAAAATACCTCAGAACCAGTATCTGTATATTTTCATTTTTTTGTCCTTTTTGTAAGCACACAATATAGTTTCAGTTAGCTTTAGATCATTTTCTGTGATCATTTTGGTTCGGGCATCTGATTAGGACGCCTCCTGGGAGCTTTCCTTTGGAGGTTTTTCCAGGTGAGCCCAACTGGGAGTAGACCCCGGGTTAGACCCAGAGCTCACTGTGGGGATTACATGTCTCATCTGGCCTGGGAAGGCTCAGGATCCCTCAGGAGGAGTTGTAACAAAAATACTGGCGAGAAAAACTTCTGGAATTCCCTGAACGGTGAGAACGGTGATGGATAGATGGATGTTTTTTCTTTTATATCAGTTACCTAAATGTTTTTTTCACACCTAATTGTAGTTCAGTCGTAGGCAGTTATAATAACCCTTACCTCAGACGCAATAAAAACTGTACAACTATATAGAGAATAAAACTAGCCTGATCACTCTCGATCTAATTAGATTTAATTTGTTAACATTTATCATGAAATGTTGCGTTATAAAGGATTTATTTAGAACAACTGCACAGTTATGATAATAATACTGCTGATAATGTCTGAGAATGTTCTGATACATGACTGACGACTGCTAATGAAAGAGTTCACTTAGCTGCTGGTGCTAACGTTAGCTCAACATGGCTAGCTGCTTGGAAGGTCCAGATTCCGAACCTATCGGTAATATGTTTAAAATATTGTGCTTAAAAGTTTAATGTGAAATAAGGACAGCTCTGTCCAGCTGCTGTCAGCTGATAGCTAACGGTTTAAAATTGCCTTGAAGTAATCATGTAGATTTGGTGCCTTCTCAGTCTTTCAGGAACAGCAAGACCCAACTCTTACTCTCATTAAACATCAAAATAATAGCGTGGCGACCCGTCATCAACAAAATGATTTCTCTATTTGACTCAGCACAACTCCATCTGGTCAAAACAAAGAGCTGATGCTTATTAATGCATATGTGCACTGACTAATATCTTACATTACAGCACAAACATACATTTTTAATATGCTAATACAGTAAGTGGGCAGGAAACAGACAACAATAATGCAGAGAGCCATAACGAGAGGAGCTGAGGAGGAGTTGTTGTCCGGTAAACTGCATGAATCACAAAAGTGATGGGTGGAAAATGTTCAGTATTTCAGGAGGGATTAAACATCCCTTCAAGCACAGGGAACGTAATCGTATGCATGCAGCGATTTACAAACAGCCACGCTCTCAGCATACGGTCTATAATGTCACCATACACTCTGGCCAGCCACCACCAAAGACAGTAATAAGGATCTGGTTTATTTTGAAGAGAAAACAAGTTGTCTGGCACTGTAATCAGAGATTGAATTTTACATCAGGCCATTTTCAGAGTGCAACGTGATTAGACAGGTGGCAGAATAATGGCTTCAGGGGGAAAATACAGAACAAAAATCTTTCAACATCTAACTTTCATCTTAGGAATTCATTCAGGGGGTTTATAGGTATATTCTGTTATGAATTGTTGGTGTCGAGCGATCATCACAATCATTAGGAATCTTCCTCTGGCTTCCAGGTACCTAAATGTAACCACCAAAATGTTCTTGCTAAAAAACTTCACACTCTGGACCTGACCTGTAGTAGATAGTGTCAGTCAACATTTCGCCAGTGATTGAATGCAAGTACATTCACCAAAGTACTAAGTACAAATTTGAGGTACCTGTACTTAACTTGAATATTAGGTATAAGGTTATAAGGTTATGATCTGAATTAGAGACTTCATCTCAAACATTACCCTAAAAAGACTCTTAATGTGGCTACAAACGCTAAAAACAATCTTCAAGGTGCAATATGTAAGGAGTTTAGTTTAAAACATTCAAAAACTAACTGAAAGTATTGACAGAATATTAACAAAAAACAGTTGTGAAGTTACTTAGAAGACAACTATGGATTGTGTTGCAGAGATATCTATTGAAGTTAGCATGCTAACCAGCTAGCCCCCAGCCAGTTTGTACCTCAAGAGGTGACATCTGATGTGAACAACACCAACACTCCCCCGGTGTGCCGAGCTCCCGGTCCAGGCAGATTTGCGGAACATGACCCCTAGCTGCACGGTTAACTGAGCTCACTCGCGGCAGGTACAGTTAGCAGCAGTTAGCGGTTACTCTAGTGACATGCTGCCCCTTTTGTTTTGAGTATGAATTCCACAGGTGGCCCATTCTTACACACTGTATTGTACCTTTAACAGCTTGACGCTAATCTGAGCAGGAAAATATGAGCGGCTGAAGGGAAGCATATTCACTCATCCCAAGAGTTGAATGTCTCTTAAATCATAGCTGAGAAAATACTCTGAAGATAAATTAGCATACATTAGTGTCAATTTAGGAAGAACTCACTATTATCATGAATATTGAGGACCTCATTTTAAACTCAAAGACTGACTCTTTATTCCTGCTGATTTATAGTAGGACAGCTCCTCAGTCGGACCACAGTGCCAGCTATTTTCTGCACCTCATGTCACCAGAGTTTGTATTCTCTGCATGATGAAATCTTCGACTTGTGAAACAAGTCATGCATCTGGATGCAACAGGAGGATATCAGTCTGTCTGCACAGCAGGACCGAGATTAAAAAAACACAGCGCTGAGAAACTACTGGAGCCCGGAGGAGGTTATCAAACCCAGCGCTGCCGAATCGATACTGCTGCAAAAAAAGAAATCTTCACAAGGTGCTTTCGATGGAAACAAACTTGTACCAGAAGCACAGTGGCTTATAGTCCGAGCGGCTCTGTGTGTTTGATGTCCTTCCATCAATTAATAAACGCGGATGTTAATTTTTTCCATTTACGTCAACCACTCAGATCAAAATGCCGTTTGAACGAGACGTGTTATTCGCAGAATTAATCTTAGGGCTCCCGTTCATTTCTCACATGCCAGATCAGCGTCCAGATGGCAAGTAAACTTGCATCATACTCATCTGTGCTTGGCAGTCGTCTGATTTGGACCCAAACTTCAGTCACTGGACTCACAGGACCCACAGTACACATCCACACATGCTGAAAAGGAATTCTTAAGACGTCCGCAAAGATTTAAGCTGAAATGGTAACGGAGTTGTAAGGCCACAGCAAACCCTCACAGCATTGGTTTAAGTTTGGCTTGCTGCAAATTGATGGATGATCAGTATTTTGTTCTGAAGACTCATTCATCAAGAACCCGACCGGCCAAACAAGTGAATGAGCGAAAACTGTTTCGTCAGCACAGCCGAGACAAAAACAGACGGACTTGAAGGAGACGAAATGTTTGCACAGCCATGAGAGCAGCTCTGTGAGGCTGTGTGCCGACACTGACAGTGCTCACATGATAATGTTTGGCATCTATACGGTTTTACATCGGTGTAATCGCAATACTGGAATGTCTAACTTTCATAAAATACCGTGGAAAATATAAACGCCGTGTTCAATACCACAGGGGACAGTTGACAGAACATTGAGGGCATGAACATTTTTGAGCTTTATTGAAGGATAAATACAATATGTGAGTGTGTGTGCTGTGTGTTAAGAACAACAGTTCCTAAGTCAGTTTACTTCTGGGGAACTACTTGTTCACTGCAGCGATGCATTTATCATCTCACTGTCGGAGAGGTAAGTGAAAAAACAAAGCTACAACTGCCGTATCAGTACTCCAGGTGCTGCTGTACTGAAATCATTTCAAATGTTCAGAATCAATATTTTCATATTTTTATGACTATTTTACATGTTCATTATTTCAGTTTGGTAATTTGATAATTAGCACTAAATAGGAGGAACAGCTGAGGCTGATGGGAATGTTATTGTTTTTTCTAAACTGGTTAAATGGTTGACAGGACTATTAAGAACTTGGGACTCGGTGGTGCGAGTTGAAAAGTAAAGCTGGGCATACACCTGTTTCTGACCCGCAAGGCTCATCTTAGAGTCAACATACGAGCAAGGACTGATCGACTGCTCCCGACCAGCTGTCAGACGTTCAGATTTCTGCCACGGCAGAAATGCTTGCCGGCCGCCGCCTGGCCCTCTCACGGTTGAGGCAAAGCCACAAGCTGATCTTCAGCTGCCTGGTAATTGTTTTTGTTCTCATTTAGCCAACTACTGTGTCACTGCTGCTGACAGAATCAGAACTTGGACGTTAGACACACATTGATACAGAACCAAGTGTAACAGATTTAACAGAGGGTAAAATGATGACAGGCTGTTTTATCGTTGCATTTCGCGCATACAGTGTGAGCACTCAGGTCTTGGCTTGGCTTAAAGTATGAGGTGGAATTCATCATTTACAAAATTGCACGGTGTACATCCAGCTTAACGAGATCCACAAAGTCAGTAGAATTCATCCTGTCGGGACCTCGATTGTCTTTGTGGAGAAAGTAGACAGTCCAGATATTTCAGTCTGCATCACCGACCGACTAGCATCGCCATCCCTGGAGCCACGCAGCTGGTACGGCTAAAATGAGCATTACCTGAGGCACAGCATCATCCGAAACTGCCTGTCACCTGGAGAGTCATGCCAACTTTAATGAAAGACGTGCATAAAACTCAAACAGATTTCTTTGTAGGATAAATACCAGCGTAGGTTAATAAAGAGACGTGTTGTCATCAGGTTAGTCCAATCAAGTCCTTGTTGTGAGAGTTTCACGCGCACCACTGTTAGACTGCATTCACCACATATATCACCGCACGCTCACACCTCAGTTTCTCTACACATTATTATTGATAAAGAAAAAAAGAAGCAGATTCGTACTGTATCTGTAAACAACAGGACATTTTTAAACCAGGCTGGGATCAGCATCTCCTGACTCATTACTCTGAGTCACCCCTAAGTCTGTTTTCTTTTAAAGGATGAGGTTTTAATATTCTATCCTCCATTAGATATTACATGGCGTGAAGAGAGGTTTAAATCTGCGCCTCATTCAAATGCCAAGAAAGAAGAAATATTTTAAGGTTATCAGAGCGGGCAGAAACACATAGAAAGATAATGTAAAAATCCAGGGATTGTGTTCATTTATTTTTACTTTCAAACACGTCGCAGCGCACACGCTCTGCTCGGCGGCAGGCTGCTGATCCCGCCTGGTTGCGCCCTGCTCATGTCCGATAACCAGGCTCAGATAAAGGAAGGATGGAGGGCGGGCCTAATCAAATCTCCACAAATAAAATGACCAGCTGATTCAATCATGACTCAGCAGTTCCATAATTTTCTCTTTGTTTTCACCCTCTCAATCACTATCTATGTATCTTGATATGGAAGCCACTGTTTCCCAACGTCTCAGTCCTGCGCCATTTCAAAGTATAATGCGGCCGAGGGGAAGCATATTCAAAGAAGATAAGACCCAGAGCTGAACCTTGGGTGGCTCTGCCAGTAGATACTGTTGAAGTTGAATGAATGTTGCCATGGTGTTAGACTAAAAACATTTGACATGTCGAAATATGATCGAAAAAGATTCATGCAAGACGTGCGAGCCCACCGCTGAAGTCGTTTTTTGCCTGAATGTCTTGGTCTATTACATTGGCAGTGTAACGTTACCGCTCCGAAATTTTTTAAAATGAGAATGGAGCAGATTTGTCATTTGTGGTTAAAATTTTCAACGTCATTTGTGACCTTGAGAAGAGTAAAGGAAAGCCGTGCCCACGTATCTCTACAGCCTGCTGAAAGAGTCAGTTCTCTGAAGGATTGTTGTGACGAGCCGTAGTTTGGAATCCATTGTGTTGCTGGTGCAAACTAGATTTAAATTTGCTCACAGCCTTCAGAAAGAAAGTGTCTCATTAACTTTAACTTTAACCACAGAAAGCAGATACAACACATTTTAATTGAAATTTGGAAGGAGGATTTCATCCAGACGTTAGGTGTAAAAGAAAGGTCACTAGCTCATCAACAGACTGGAATAAAGAAGCGAAAAGTACATAACTGTATGGAAGCAGGAACAGGAACATTATTTGGTCACATGTTTCAGGTAAGGGATTGCAGTCACTCCCCATCACTTCTGTACTGTATAACCTGGGTGAGCTGGTGGGATCACACGGTGTGCACAGCAGTACATCACACACAACACCAGCCACCGCTGATTTTTGTCAAGTGGATCACATTTTATGGATGTTATCTGGTTTTCCCTCTGACGTCCTCCGGCTGCTCTGCCTCAACTCTCTGTGATTCATGGAGTTTCCTGAAAGCAACCTGTGACTGCTGCGCACTGCAGCCACGAGTTAGCTCCGCTAGCTGACTCAAGACAGAGGTGAAGAGAGGGAGGAGGACAGTGAAGGAGGCGGTTAAGAAAAGGAGACAGTAGCCCCTTTCACACAGGAGAAGACGCATTACCGCCGCAGCGGTGGTTGCCAATGGTGATTCACACAGAGCGAAGCATCTCCACCTTAAAGACGAACCGACGCTGAATTCACAGGCAGAGAGCTGATGATGACATCGGTGTTTTTTCAAGGTGTTTCCCCGGTGTCCCCTCTGTCAATCTAAACCCACGGACAGTTTATAATCATATGGATGCTGTTATAATGTGTAGTGATTGAGATCCTGACCCACCAAACATCCTGGAAAGTGACAAAGTTACGTTTTTCGTGCTAAATTACATAATTACATAATCAGCATCAGTAAACAGGACGCTGTCTGACTCTGTCACTCGCGGGGACGGAGGCTGTTTTCTGGGGAAAAGTTCACTGAAATCTGGGTCTGGAGGACTGACAGTTGCGGTGATTCATTTTCAACACAAACACTTGGTGAGTTAAAGTTTTTTGCCGGTGACAGACGCAGTTTTTCGGGCAGAAATGTGACGAAGAGTCGGGAGGACAGACAGGAGGACAGACGCTTCTCCACATATATCTGCAGTATCTTTTTCCTCATATAAGTTGCCAAAGACAGTTACTTACTGTTACTGTTGTTTGGTCATGTAACATTGCTTTGTGGGACATTTCTCTGTATTAAGTTGAGTGAAGGACCTTATCCGTTCACACTGGTTTCGGTTCGCCAATAATGCGGCCCTGATACTACCTCCAGAGGCGGATCAGCGCTGGAGTGAAATTTCACCCCTCACCGCCTCCGAGAGATTCACACTGGGATGGAGGCGGGAATTGGCGCACTAAAGCCGCATCCAAACACCAGTGTGAATGGGGCTAATGAGTGAGCAAGAGGCAGGAGAAACTGGAGGGGGTGCCAAACTGCACAAAATACCAATTTCTACACAATGTTCCTTTAGATGATGTACACCAAGATAACTACTTTGGATACAGCGTTGGTGGAACAGGTGGTTTTCCTGGTTATCCCATTCTGCAGACAGTATATGAATGTCGCTAATAATGGCACTGTTATGTTACTACTTTTGTCGTTTAGTAAATAGTAAACTGTATTTGTACATCTGAAACTCAGAGCTCACACGTGTCCTTAACGACTCTGTCAGGACACTCCCACACAGAGTTTAACAGCCTGCCACTCCCCTCCAGCTTGTTAGAACTGAAGAAGCCTCTTGGGCGAGAGGTGAAACATCTTCAAGCAACCCAAACAAGTCCAGTTGCCTACGATACAGATTAAATAAACTGTAGTTGCTTTTGAAATGACTAATAAACTTGCTAAAAAGTTAAGTTAAAAAGTTTGTGTTTTTTGGCAGAAGAATAAATCAGGAAAGCAAAGCACTTGTTCTTGGAGATTTGAAAAAGCTTGTTTGAAGAATTTCAGAGAAATTTGGCGTGTCTGAATGGAACATGTGCTGCCCACATGCTGCATGTGGCCTTCCCTTCAGCACCTTGCATTGACAGTGCTGCCTTCATTTCCTTCATTTCTTTCTTTCTTTCCTTTTCTTTATTCTACCTGGTTCCAGATCCTCTCCCTTGGCTTTGGGTTCAACCCTAAGCATTAATACTAAATCGTAAAATGTGAAAATGAAAAAAAAAGCGAGACGCGACAGTGAGTCTTAGTGTCACATTCCAACTTAAAGATACCTTTTTTTTTTTAAATGGGTAAAAAGATTTAAATAAACTGTATTTAAAGCACTTTTCTTTGTTGTCGTGACCAGTTAAAGTGCTTTACAGCACAAGTCAGCATTCACCCATTCACACACTGGTGACAGAGGCAACCATGCCCTGCTCATCTGGATACCAATCATACACACACACACACACACACGCAGATGGAAGAGCCACGGGGAGCAAATTAGGGGTTCAGTATTCTTGCCCGGCCGGGGATTGAACCACCGCCCTCAGATTGGTGGACGACCGCTCTAACTCATGAGCCACAACCGCATAATTATTCTATCACAACAGTGTGAAAGCAATCAGGAAACTACAAGGACGGACACGGCCTGTGCGGTCCATCCACAGCGATAAGACAAACAACACGTCATCCATCATTACGGCGTGAACTTCACCCGAGCGTGAAATCCAAAAGCCCATCACCGACAATGCAATATACATTACCCGGCGCGGGATTGTAATTTGAATGGAAACAAGACACGGTGCAACGACACACTTGAACAGATCAAACAATATTCACGTCCCCCCGAGTCGCGCGTGTCCCGTTATTATCCGGCCGTCTTCACAGCGTGAGATCCTTGGCAGAGGCAGAGCGAACGACACGCAGATGAGCTCGAGCGCGACCCGTGACGGCGTACCAGAAGAGGACATTATTAACCGCGAGATGGAAACACATTAACATCGACAACAAGGGTTCATCATGGATGGCCAACAAGGGGAAAATAATTACCTTTCAAATGATCTTGTTACATTTCAGCAGAGAGGAATCCATCAGACGTTGGACGCAGAGGGCAGAGACGCACTGCTCTCCGTTAAGGCTCGAACTCTATGCAATGACCATTACCACTGCTGTGGGCAAATATTGCATAATATAATATATGTGCACCATTAGATATGTCCTGATGAAATAATCAAAAATAATTTGACTTCGTTTTTTCAGCAAACAGGATCTTTATCTTTATCTAACGATCTTTATTCAACGCTCATTTTCCATATTTTACCACCGACCCAACGCTCCACAACTGTGTGCAAGCATTAGGTTTTCAGGGTGACTCTTGTCTTCCCATAGAAACCATTAAGTAGAGTATTTATGTGACAATGCAGTGATATCCCTGCAACTGACTGGCCTTGGAATACATTTTGAGTCGTCTTTGTCTGGGGGCAGACAAGGCCGAGTAAAAATGCAACTGAAATCCAGCGTCGACTTCGAGAAGAAAACTTCAAAAAGTGGTCCTGAGCTCAAGACTGATCTGGAGTACTGCATCACTTGAGATTAGAATGTATGTTTTTGATGTGAACATGGACTTTATGGATATATTACAGCACAAGGGCTGAACATATCTGAAAGTCTGCTGCTAGCATCGCTTGAGGAAGTCTGTGTTTCCTGCTGCCGCTGGCAGCCCTGAGAGGGAAACATGATTAAACATGCAGAAGAAGTTTGGTACGAATAAGTTGGCAACTATTGCATCATCCATTAGTTTGGGTTAGGGTTAACAGTTTGTAGTTCAACATAAGGTTACTATGAACGGACTCTACCAGTTCATAAGCAAACCTCCCCTCACTCTCACTGAGAAATATTATTATAGGATGATTTTTCCATGGTTTCTTTAGTGTGCTGTGAGCAGTGAGGGGAAAGAAAATACACATTAGAGCTTTTAAAATGTATAAGTATGGGCCACTGAATTTCAAGTGTCCTAGATAAAAAAAATATCTTTTACTTGATCACACTAAAATAAAAACATAAACCCACATGGGACAAAATAAACTCAAGGTACATTTGTTCAACAGCATCTCAAGGTCCTCATCAAGTTGGCTCAGCAGTCACATGATCTAAGCTTAAGCTGCTATAAATATAAGTGATTATAAGTGATGTGTTTATTTTAAAAAGTGTTAAATAGCTTTATATTCCAACAAGGGTTGGCACGATACTAGAATTTCAAAGTTTGATTAGATACCCAGAATAATATCCGATACTACTTTCAATACCATATCAAGAGACATAACACTTTTTTTAAATGAACCTTTTCCAACCTCTCTGAATTCTTTAAAGAGGCTGGGGTGTTGGTCCCTCAGGTGCTTCGACAAGTTTGATGTGCTACGTTGCTTCGTCGACACCACTTTGAAGCATTGTTTGCATATAGGCCTATCTGTATCCTTGGCCTTTCCTTGGCCGCCTGCCTCATCAACACAACCCTAATTCCAACAGTAATCCCTGTTATAGTGTTTGGTCAATAACCCATGTCTCTCCTCCTCCTGCTCATGCAGTAAAAGAGAAAATACATTCTGGTGTACCCGCCCACTTTACCCAATCAGGAATAGAGCAGAGCTGTATCCAAGCCGTCGAGGACGCGCATTCAGCATCATCTCACGTCACGTCGGCAGGACTGCGCGGGAAATTCAGGCCTGAATTGCAGCACATTATGCAGCACACAGCCTGTTCAAGGCAACGGAGAGATGTGTGGGTGGGCTCATTCTTTTTGGTTTTGAACGCTTCATCACCCATTAGCATTAAAAAAAACTTAAAATGCATGTTTATTTTTTCACAAATCCTGCCTCAAGTCCCTTTAAGTCATGACTTGAACACATGATTTTGACTTGTCCTGAAGTATATTCATAGTGTGGTATTAGTACTTTTACTTAAGGAAATGATCTGAAACTTATTTCACTACTGTTACAGACTATATGATTACAGGCCTCACCTATAGGGGAAATGTAGAAATTCCTCCCACTGAGACATTCCAGCCGTGTGGCCACAGAGCTTATAACACTACTATGTAAAGGGTAAGATGCTCACACTGTACAGGAACCAATCGATGTCTCCCATTATGCTACATAGTGGGCTCTCCTGATGGCCTTTCATTGTATATGCGACACCGAATGCGGTCTGAACGCAGATACCGATATAGGAGAGAAGGGAGCGTGACTCAAAAATCAATGTGCGAGACATAAAAAGAGCATTAGGAGGATTCATATTTTCCAAGGAGAATTTCATACGCGAGATCACATTTCCTCCACAAAAGGAAATGTGTCGCTAAGCAGGATTTAGCTTCTCATTTCCTCTGGTTCAGAGAGAGTGATTAGTGTCAGCCAGAGTAGGCTGGGAGTGTGCGAGATGTGCTCAGAGCATGTTCAAAAAAATAAAATAATAAAAATGCACGCTTGAATATAAAAATCAATGTGTTTTGAAATGTATTAACGGCACGCACTGGATCACAGGTCAACTCAAAATCAATTAAAGAGCGCCGGAATTGCGTCAAGGAGGCGATCGATGCCTCGCTGTGTAAGAGTCTTCAGTCAGCCGTGTTCATATCCACAGAGAAACAACAGGCAGGAAAAAACGTCCTACAACAGAAAAATTACGAAACAAAACCTGAGCTGTCAAACTATAGATGTGCCTTAAACTTTCAGAGCACATTGCTGAAATGTTTTGCTCGCTGCTTCTAACCGAGTGGAATATGATGAGTTATCCTCAGCACCCTTCGCACAGTGCCTCCTGTGTGTCGGCCCTTCTGCTGCTGTAACCCATTTCTCCCAAGTGGCACGTTGTGTATCCTAGTTGTCATGTTCGTGCTCGGGAACACTTCAGCAGGAGAGAATCCGACGTGAATTCTCTCCGACGTGATATAAAACAACAGCCTCGGGTGTTTTCTGTTAAAGTCGCAGTCAAATGGCAGTTAGTATCTTTAGTTTTATAACGTGTGTTGTTGGATCACCGAACAAAAGGTGGTAAAGAATACTTGAATAATGAAACACTCCCCCTGGATAATGTGTAGTCTGATACTACACCCACAAGCTACGGGTCAAGCATGGGTTTATATGATACATGGGTTAATATTTAAATGTAGGTGCGACACCTGAGCTGATATAAAAATACTCAAAACTGATTTTTGGAAAACACATTTGATAGAAATGATCAGAATGTGAAAGCATAGAGACAGAAACTCTAGCTCGGTCCAAAATGAAATAAAAAAAAAGAAATTGAATTGAATTGAATTGTGGTTGATAAAAAGGAAAAATATGAATTTGTGGTTTCAGGGAGAGTTAAGACTTATCAGGTTTTTTTGGCAGCGTGCCTGAATAGAAAGCAAAAAAACAAAAACCTGTTTTTGTCCGTACCTGGCAAGCAAACGCGCTGAGCATCTGAAAAACCTGCTGGTCCTCATGAAATAGACACCGACACCTTCTCCCAAAAAAACACAAATATCTGTTCATGTAAAGGTTAAACAAACAAGACACTTCTTGTATAAATGACAATGTCATTCTCTCTTTCTGTTAAGGTTCAACAAAGGAGCAAAGACGAGGAGATTCGTGTGGAAATGACAGTGTGTGATCATAAAAAAGTGGCCTTGAACACTGCGTCACAGTCAGTTCTGAAGTGAGTGTGAGAATGTGGAGGTTGCAGAGATTTGTGCTTAACTGGCAGACAAAGAGAAAAAACCTGAGCCTATCATTAAGAGAGCACTCTGAAGGAGCACATTTGTTTAACAGACAGGCCAAAGAGAGATGAAACTCTTGAAGAAATTAAATACCTGATCGTTTGTCTTTGCCTCATTAGCTCAGCTGTAAAGAACGAGAGCTCTGAATTGCACATTCAGCTAGAAGGGAACTCCGCACGTACAGTTTGTTCAGCTGAATCATACGACTCAAGTTTCCTCCTCCTGGCATTTTATTAAAACTAAAAAAAAAAACTCGAATGACCTGATATGCCCCTTTAAATCGCTTTCCCAGCCATAACAGGCCAATTTCATACGCATAAACCGCCGCGGCTCCGCACAATCTCCAGTCTGCCAGGTGGAGGAAATAGACGGCACATCCCGGCGACAGGCAGCCAGACAGACAGGCAGACTGACAGATTAGCATCAGGAGGGTTTGACCTTAGCAGCAGGCGCGGCGGGTGAAAAGATGGAGAGATGGATGGGCTCCGCACATTGATCTCAGTCTTAGAAAGATGAGGATCTCTTAAAGGGGAAAAAGACAGCACCATCTGTGGGGATGATTGAGACGATGACTCAGCCATCTTTCTTTTTTTTACGAACGCGCTTCATATTTCAGCCCGCTGACAAGTGTGACTTAATGATGCTGTTTGTACGGAAACAGCAGTGTTACAGCATATTCCAATTATTCTTGTGCCAATGTGAGAGGTTCTGATTAGACTGACCTCTCGTTACTCTGAACTCAACTCATTCGAGACACAAAGCCTTTATCAGGGGAAAACAACTCAGTTGCTAATGCTGCATTGTTGTTATGGCTAAAATGTTAGCTAAGAATTGCCTTTCTACACATCCAGCGGACAGATATCAACATTAGCATTCATCTGGAGTCTTGTTCCTGTCAATCTGACAAATACAAGTTTGGTCGTGTGTTGTGGTCTCCACCAACTTCAGAGGTGTGTATCTGAGTCCTGAGCTGCTAAATCTGACATTTATCACACGATAGCTGCTAGCTGCTAACTTTCCTCACCGCCTGGTAGACGCCAAGGCCCAAATCACACAAAAACTCGGCGCTACTCGTGCACCCACTTCTAAAAAACGCCTCGGAGAAACGCTTTGGGCAAAAACAGCGTGGTGCGTCTGTGGAACGAGGCTGCATGTACAGCCAGGCAATCAAACTTGACTTAAAAGGGAATATTTAAACTTTTTCCCTGCGTCTAAAAACTGCTAGAAAAACATGACATGCAACGCAAGAGAGGAGTGCACCAAAGGTACGACGCACCATCGGAAAACTAGAGTGGCACTCAGGAGGGCGTACCTCTGCCAAGGCCCAACAGTTCCCCTTCAATCCAATCAAACCTTAATGACAAATAAAACATAAAATCAACCCAAATCGGGATTTTTAATTTGATCAGCATCAAATTATACTCACTCACAGACCAGCCATCTAAATATGCCAGGTGTGTGCTATCAAGATCCGTGCTTTATTCCCTGAGATATAAACCAAAATTAAAGTTGCAATATGTAAGAAAGACTATCGCCTACAATAAAGTAGTATAATGAGACAGGACAGACAAAGGCTAGCTTCCTTCCTTCCTTCCTTCCTTCCTTCCTTCCTTCCTTCCTTCCTTCCTTCCTTCCTTCTTTCTTTCTTTCTTTAATGAAAATGTCCTCCAATGTCAAAGAAAGTGAGAGAATATTCCCGGATCTCTTTATCTGGATCGGCACCAAAGGTGAATGGAGTCTATTCTGGACCCAGACTCCTCCTCCATCTAAGTTTCATAAAAATCTGTTCCGTAGTTTTTGTATAATCCTGACGACAAACCAACAAACGGACAAGGGTGAAAACGTGTTTTTTTGCTGGCGACACGTCTCGATGTGCCTGCTGCTCGGTGCTGGGAGGGTAGAGGACAGTCGGTCGGCCATGGCTCAGTAAATAATGATGAAATATTATAGAAACCTACAAATTTCTGCAGAGATGTAGCGTTGGGTTCCCTGAGGCTAATTTCACGTCACACATCCACCGAACCCTCCATCTGATGTTAATCCATCAATAATATCAAACTATTTCCTGCCGTTACTGACTTTATGTCTTCTCCCATCACATTCTGCACATGTATTACCTCTAAGGAGCTTGCGGAGCTCGTGTGGTGAAACCCGGCAGAGCTGGAACTTTTACGAGGTGAAATCCAAGTTAAGCCACAAAACTCATAGATCCAGTTAAAGGGGCGTCACGGCGGCTCAGTTGGCTCAGGCGCCGAGCATCAACTGTGAACATCCTGGGTAGAAAAATCAATGTCCCTCCCTCCTTCCTCTCCCTCTGACCTCTCCTGTCCTGCACTTATGGTAAACTTTGATCTGAGAATTCACAGATCAATCAAAGACACATTGTGGATAAAATCAATCCACATCTGCCTGTTCGTTATATAACGTAGTAGTCGACTAGTCGGTGTTTTGACTGATGTGACGTAAGACTCAACACTCGAACAGAACGTCAGAATCCTCGGCGCGCAAAAGGCAAAAAAAAAAAATGCTCTTCAGGAAAACCTGCTTTTGATAGTTTTGCGGACTCCTCTCGCTGTAAACCGAGACGCAACAAAAGGTATGGATTGCGAATATTTCAAATAATTGCTTCAAAGAGGACTCGGGGAAAATTGTGCCGCGTTTACCCGGTCCATTACGGCGGCGAGAAAAACAAAGGCGAGGCGGCGTTTCCTCAAGGCGCTCAGCCAGAACATTAAAGCAGCAGCGGTTCATTACGGGGCTTAAGCAACGCCGTTTTTTTTTTCTAACCTGGAAGAAAACACAGAGTGGATGGATGAGGTGGAGGGAGGAAGGAGAACGAGTGCTGGGAATATTGCGGCTTCTTTCGCGGCCCGATACCACCGGCACACACATTACTGTACGTGGACGTTCACATGCATGCATTACAGAGGGAAAAAAGACACCCCGCTGTTCACATCTCATAGGCAGCCGGGGGGGAGGGGGGTATGGAAGTGTTTGTGTGTGTGTGTGTGTGTGTGTGTGTGTGTGAGAGAGAGAGAGAGTGAGAGAGAGAGTATTCTTCTCGGCTGAGCAGGCAGGATTTTTCTCCCCTGAAGACACGAAAAAAAACTGATTGACTCCTTCCTCCTGTTGCTCCTGCAAACACACACCCACCTACACACACACAAACACACACGCATATCGGCTGCAGGTACAGTATGCACTCCCGTGCCTCACGTGGGCAATCACACACACACACACACACACAAGAAAGATACACTGACCTTTTCAACATGCTCCCCGGTGATTTTAGACATTAACGCGGACAAAAGGAGGTAAAACAACAATGTTTACTCAGATTCGGAAGGGTGAGAGAAAGTGTGTGTGTGTGTGTGTGTGTGTGTGTGTGTGTGTGAGAGAGAGAGAGAGAAGCTCAGTGTTCTGTAATCTGCTCTCGGGATCCTTGGGGAAGCGGAATTGCAACACCTGATTATCTCCGAGCCCGAGCGTCAACAAGAAAGGTAATTCTCCGGAGACAGATTGAAAGTCCTTCTCCCACTCTCTCTTTATTTCAATTTCTCCGTTCTCCTTCTATTCTCTTTATCTCCCGTCTCCATCACTCTGGCGTGCACACGCACACACACACACACACACACACACACTCCTGTCTATACCGGCACCTTTCTTCCCGCGCCCCTCGCTCGGTTTATCCTCCCCGCGTCCCTCGTGCTTTCTCTCCTCCACTTCTTCCTCTCCTCTTTCATCATTCTATTTGAAAGGCCGGGGTGGTTTTGACGATGATTGCTTCTGAGATTTTTCTGTCGTCGTGAAATATTTCTGCAATCTCCGCTGCCATTTCGCTCCCTCCGACTGCTGCGGGTCGGCATTAGAGGAAACAGGCAGAATGGCTCTCAACAGGTAAGAGGGAGTAAGTGTTTTTTAATGCTTGTTCTTTCTATGAAATTCTACTTTGTAAAGCCGCCAATCAACCCCCCCCACGAGTAAGCAGACCCGTTCGGTGTTGTGCTCCGACCTTGAGCGGAATTTCAATTCCACTTCACTTCGAAAAGCTGCGGCGAACCCAAATCCATATGTGCGGAGAGATTGCGTCGCCGCCTTTCAAGTGACTGACAGCTCGTCCGGGCCGGAAACGGGCGACGCGGCGCGGAGCGGCAACAATGGCCTCAACACCGCCGCGCCCTCGCTTCGTTTCAGTTCCATTACACTCAATCATCCCCCGCTGATCAAGAAGCGCATTTTTCCGGGAAAGTGGGCGACGATCTGTTCGCTTAAGCCGAGCATTCATAACTCGGCTCCGGGATGGAGGGAGGAAAACTTTTTTTTCCCGCCGCAGGATCGAGCGCGCTCAGCGTGCGTGTTCCCCGGAACGGCCCGCGCGCTGTTGAGGAACCATAAAGCGCGACGACGTGATGGGATTTTCATTTCCTGATGATGTAGTTGTGTAATAGGTAATGAGATAAACATGGCAGGTTTGGGGAAACTTAACTACAGCCTCGCAGGGGCGTCCCAAATGCTTTTTAGTAATTAGAGCAATTACATTACATTCATCTGGAGGACGCGAGGCGGGGGAGGTGCACCGGTTTCATCACCACCACCTGTGTGCCATTCTGCCTCAATATTGTAATTTCCCTCATGACAGCATCAGATCTTTTGGCATATTGCAATCTGTCCTGTAGCTCGAGGGCTAAACACGCACTCACGGAGCCGGGGTTACGTCTAGTGACTACCGTTCTCGTCACAGACACGCGGAGGATAAGCTTAGCGCCCCGATTTCTGCTTCGTTGTCTCCAAGAACCAACACAGACATCTTCATCTGCTCCCGCTGCGTTCTCCCCGAGGGCCAGCGGCATAAAAAGCATGATGCGCTTCAAAACTTGAGCTCGAGACGGATCGTCGACGGGTTCGAACTTGGAATCT
This sequence comes from Lagodon rhomboides, assembly GCA_039737535.1. Lineage (NCBI taxonomy): Eukaryota > Metazoa > Chordata > Actinopteri > Spariformes > Sparidae > Lagodon > Lagodon rhomboides. The sequence continues at coordinate 7,429,914 of CM077793.1, forward strand.
GTGAGTTTTGCCGTCGTGGAAGAGTCAATAGAAATGATGCGAACGTTAAGCCTCATCTAACCACAGCAGTCGGTGAGATGTGGAAGCTGTTTTATTCTTCCACGCTGCTCTTTATGAAACTGAAGACGGCAACACCGGCTCAGCTGGCTCTGTTGTTAATGTCGCACGAAAGCTCCTCACCAGTGTGTGTGTGTGTGTGTGTGTGTTGCTGCCGAATGTAAATGTGGATAGACGAGCCCTGTGTTACACTGACTGATGTACTTACTTACATAAATATTCTCTCAGGTTTTCCTCTAAATGAATGCTGTTGTGAAGTAACTCTGAGAGTGACTCACGTCGCATTTACAAATTAACTCACATTATGTGACAAGCTAGTCCTCCCAAAAGCCATGTAAGATCACTGTTATTCTTTTTTTTTAGGCCAAACAAATACACTCACTTACTATTTTCCTTTTTACATATACTCCATTCACAACGAACCTTGTGTACTGTGAGCGCTTGCTGCTTCTGCCAGCAGCAAATCTTTTACTTTTAGTTTAAAAAAACAGGAGTTTTTTTTTGGAGTGATTGTTTTCCAGCTTGAATTTCCTCAGAGCTCTGTCTGGACTGTTGTTTATCACCATAAAAAATACCAAAAAAAGTAGACAGATTTCTATTTTCCAATCATTTCCTTGCATATGTATATTATATTATAGGCATATGATTATGTTTTTACAACATAGAATCAATTCGGGAAAGGTAGTTATTGTGACTGTCCTTGGACATCACATTAATACCTGGATACAGTGTCGGAGGCGGAGCTGTGAAAGCACCTGGATGTTCCACCTTGCGCGGCCCATAGAGGGAGCACTCCAGAGACTCCATCCGACTGAGCCGGCTAATGTCCGGTTTAGCGCCCGGCTAACTTGAATGGAGATTAAAAAAAAAAGATTTAATCTTGCAGCTCTTCGAGATGTTACAGGTGAAATATCAATATCAATCAACAATATAAGTTTATGAAAGGAAGTCTTTTTGGGGCCCACAGCATCATGTGATGCTGTAATTACACAGTCTGGCCACTACAAATGTTGGCACTCTTCCTGCCTGATGAGGTCACTGGTGTTTTTCTTCCCTTTATAAACACCGACCATGTTAGTCTCTTAAATTGATTACAAATAAAAAATGCATATCTATAATGAACATACATTCAGAAATGTTTAGTTAAAAAATTGTCCCAATAACTATGATTTTAATACATACAATGATACGAGGTCTGTCACTAAAATTTATTTTTATTTTTTCATATTTTTCTTTTTACTGTTAATTTGATTGTTTTCTTTTACCTTTCCTTTACTCAACTATTGTTATAATGTCATATACATGCAACTTTATTGTACTATTATTACGTATGAGAATGTGAGCTGGAAACGCTGAATTGTTTATTGTTACAACAATTCTAAATAAAGTTTAGGGGGAAAAAAAAACAAAGACCACGTTCCCTGCACATGAAAACATCTGTAACTGAACAGCATTTAACAGCACTTTTTTCTTCTCTATTCAATGCGCTCTTTCTCAGCTCTGCCCATTTCTTCCCCCACATCGTGATCTCTAAAACTCCACACACTGACTGAAGGTTTCTGTTGATGTTGCAAGCGTGCAAACGACGCTTGTAGCAGCTTCAGTAGTGTGTGATGACGGACACGGATCATACCGTCAGGTAAAAAGCAGGAGCAGGGGCGGTGTTGATTTACACATTTCATTTAGCTTAACACTCCTGGCCAATCAGCTCCAGACTGATGTGTTATGATACCATTTGTGTTCCAGTGGGTCGGTCCCAGTCTGAAAGTGTCTAGTAAACCTTATTAAACAACCTCTGTCTATTGTGCTGACAAAGAATAGAGTTTTTCCTTTTCAATTAAACGAACCACAGGTGTGCAGACTGAAAAAGCTTTTTTATTGCAAACGCGGCAGTATGAATAAAATTGACTTGGCGACTGAGTTCTGAGCGAGGCGGATGAAACGAGCCGACATCTCGCCGACTCGCTCCCCGTGCCCTTTTCCAAACAAGCAGTGCGGAGGCTGTCTAATATAATCACCATGATATACTGAACATAACCAGCAGCGCTAACGAGGTCGTTCATTAAGCTAATTAATGCACTAATTAGAAAATGTTTCTGCGTCTGCACATAACTCATGGGTGGTGTTCAGATGAGCTACATAACCTAAAGTAGTGAGGAGTTGCTGTAGTCGCATGGAAATGAGCGTCTCCTCATTAAAGTCTGACGCAGGAAGTGGACCTGGAATCCTTGTGGGTGGAAACAAAACACAGACACGGGCTCAGATGTGATCGGGGCAGAACAGGAAGTGTTCGGTGAAACGCTTCTGCCTGGGAAAGGATGGTGAGTCCAGACGTACCGTAAAAGGCTGAGCTGAGAGAGCTCCCCGGCCTCGCCGTCCCGGCGGCCCGTCTGGCTGAGAAGCAGCTGCTTTGTAGCACTGAAAGCTCTCCGCACCGGAACAGAGCAGCCCGAGGGCGCCGAGCACTTTACTGGAGCACCGCGAGCGAGTCAACACCTGCGGGAGATCTGCTCAAGACTGCGTTACCTGATAGCACACACACCGATGTGCGATCACACCGCAGTGACAAACTATAACTATGATTAATAACGTAAATTATACAAGTAAAACGTACATGTTTCAAGATACAGGAATTAAACTTTAATAAAGTAATTATTTCTGGGCCAGGGACATGATAGAAACTGTAATAATGTGGATAGAGACTGGAGATCTGCATGAATATATTAACCAGGCGTGTAAAGTTTAAGCGATACATTGCAGAACACCAGTAAAAGAGTCAGAAATACACAACGACTGGTCCAAGTTCTGCTTTAAATTTGGAAGAAACAATCATTCTAATCTTTATCTTTTCTGCTTTTATGAGGCTAGCTCACTATGCACCCAAGCCGTGTACCGCTTTATTGGATTTCCACTGAAAGAAGTGTTGTTGGCTACCATTCACAGTACGATGCTGCCGTCAAAATACGCAACTGCGTCACAAAATCAGCCCAAGACAGAAGAGATCTTGTGTGTGCTGACAGTGAGCCGTCAACACAAGCAGTGTTGCTTCCTCTTTACCAATGAAAGTTGGAAAAAGCTCAAAACACTTGCTAAAAGTCAAGCATTCATTTGGTTAAAGTATATGTATATGGTATACAGCATGGTATGGTTTGGTTTGGTAAAGGTAACTTTACCCAAATAATCACAAACTCACGAAAGGGACATTGTACATTTGAAGTAATTAAGTTTTAATTAAGTTTTTTAGCGGCCAACGTAGCAAAGGGTGAGACGAGGGGTATTTCATTTGTTGCAATCTGCAACCTCAGTACTAGATACCACTAAATCCTACACACTGGTCCTTTAACTGTTCATCTAGTCCCATCATGAAGTCATATTTTCATTTTTTTTTCCAATAGTGAGCAAACCATCCACCATCATTTACGGTCAGATACAGCTGTACTATGTAATTGGTGCCATTTAGCGAATAACAGGCTAAAATGCAATACATGGTAAACGTGTCTGCTCTGTATCAGTGTGTTAGCTTTCTTATTGTGAGCATTTTTTTTTTTACCATCTAGCTCAAAACATTCCTGTTCCTCAGTGCAGCCCCAAAGAGTTGCTATCATGGCTGTAGACTGTGTTTGAAATCACACACTGACACACTGCCTACTACATACTCAATCAGTATATACTGGCCAAGTCAATGAACAATTGAATATGTTAGTAGCAGCAGACCTGTGGTTCACTTGGTTTATATTGGATTTAAAATAATAAAGAATTAAGGTCTCTCAGTTTTGTCTGTGGCTATGCACACTCATACTGGAATATCAACAGAATCAATACCACAGAAATGTTGCTGAAGTGTTCTGTACTTGCTTCTGCTGGAACCTGTGGGGTGAGAGGGGTCTGTAAGCCAACCAGCAGCCGCCAGCTAGATATCTATCCCCCGCAGGCGCCTGTGGAGCAACTCAGCTATGGAAACGTTGGAGATATGTTTGATTTACCATCAAATTTTGTAACATTGCCCACATTTGAAACCTACACAGATGATTTCTCGCCTAAAATATCGTCAGAAGTTGAGTTTGTGATGAAATAGCATACGGAAATTGTAAATAAATGGAGCTTTAACATCTGCCTGGGCATCTTTGACAGGACAGTGTGCAATCTGGGCATTTTTCCACTGATTGGGGATCGGCAATTTTGAACGTGGACCCATTTTTTGGGGGGGTTTTGACGTCAGAGCACAATTTGTGGCAGAACTCAGACGCTTCACATTACTGTGGCAAACCCGTGGATAAAATGTCTGCAGTGTGGAAATAACTTAAATTAGAAAGCGAAAGCAGTCCAACGGCGACATGTAACATCTGCAATATGACCGTTTGGCGAGAGGGCAACAAAAGAGCTGCATTTAACACTACACATTTGATACGTCATATATAAAAAAAAAAAAAAACACTCAAAGTTAAACAACGAGATCACTCAAGCAACACAGGCAAAGACACCGAAGCAACAAACACTCGCGGATACTGTCAAAAGGAAAGAGAAATATCCTCGAGACAGCGACATGGCCAAATTTTTACAGAGAAGGGAACTGAAAGAATCGCTCTGGATAACCAGCTCATCTCTGAAGGAGAGGGTCAGGGTTTTCTTTGTCACCTGGAGTTTTTGAATCCCCGGTATGCCCTACGATCTCGGCATTACATTACTTTTACTCCACTTTCAAGTTACAACGTGCCGGTATGCGCACTAGTTTATTGGGTCTCATACAGCAGAGCATGTAAAACAGGCAATCAAGGAGATGCTGAACTCATCCACGTCATCTTACGTGACCATGTAGGAATATGAAAAATAGCAATTGATGATATGGAGGCACCAACAGTGGGCTGCGTCTCGCACACACTTCAGCTGGCTGTCACAGTGCAGCGTCACAGACTCACCTGCTGACACAAGGAAGGTGGTCGGCCAATGTTACAGTAGCATATGCAGAATAAGAAAGAGCCATAAAGTATACTTTGTTTCGACAAAATAAAAAAAACCTATTAAGGAACAGCTTGGATGCAGGTACTTTTTTTCTTAATGCAGCTGTATTATCCAGGAAAATATTAGTTAAGGCCAAGTATTGAATCGGGACTCCGTATTGGCAGATACTAAATATTAATGTTGAAAGTGGATGTCAATTGCAAATAAATGTAATATTACATTTATTTGATTACTTCCCAGCTGGCACCGGACGTCAATAGACGTTGGTCTTTGGTTGGATTCAAGTCATGACGTCAGGTGACCAAAACCCAACGTCCATTGACATCTACTTTCAACATCTTTTGACAGGAATATTGACGTCAAATGACGTTAATATTGTGTTGTTTTTATGTTGTGGTGTCTGGCAACCAAAACCCAACGTGTGTCAGACGTCTTGTACTCACACAACTTTGACGTTGAATAATGACCTTTTTGATGACAAAATTCTAATGTCTGGACAACATCTATCAACAACGTTGATTTGACTTAAGATAGCCTACATAACTGATATCCAACGTCGGACCAACGTTAAGTTCAGACGTTAACCCAATTTTCATTTTCAACTAAAGACTAACGTCTATTCAACGTCAGAGGCGTCTCAATTAGACGTCTCTATGACGTCTAATTGACGTCTAGTGCCAGCTGGGTTAAATCATTATTGCAGATGAACTGAATCAACATTAAATCACAGTGTGTTGAATCATTACAAATAGTCATTCTATCACTAAATAATTCTGTTATTTCTGTATTGGACTGTGGTCTGTGTTTTAGGCTAGGTATTAAATAATCCTCAGGAGATACACGGCCCTAATAATTACACAAACTAATTTCAACGAGCGCTTTTAAGAAACACTGCCTGTCTTTGTATGAAAATAAACTGCTCTGAGCTGAGAGCAGCTTTAGTTCTACCTTTAACTCAGACACCAGTGAACAAACGCTCTCTGTCAACTTTTCATGCTGATATAAAAAACCTAAACCCAGTCACAGCATTTCACTTCTAAAATACAAAAAAAAAAGCAGTTTGACTTTCTCGGACGGGGCTGCCTCGATAAGAGAGGAGGAGCTGAATTCATTTTAAAAATGAAGTGGAGCGTCGTCCCGTCCTGCACTCAAATCTCAAGCCTCCTCCGACAGGCTCAGACCTCAGCCACAATAAAGATATGAGCCGTACACGGAGAGATCGGGCTGCTGGATTTCTCCTTCGGGCCAAAGGCATTCAATAATCAAATGCTTCTTTGAAAGCTGACGGCGCAGAGAGGCTGGGAGGATCTGACAGGAGGGAGGGTTTGCTCAGCAGCCTTTGGGGGGACTGAAAGCTGCCGCGGGCCTCAGATGGCAAAGAGCAACAGCGGGTGGCGAGCTCACACATCTTAGGTAATCTTTCTCAAGCGAAAAGGCAAGTGTCTCCAGTCTGGCAAAAAAAAAACGCCTTCTGCATTTGTGGCATGTATTGCGGAGCTCTGAATGTTAGAGCTCTTCTGTTTGGGGGAGATTATCCCACTCAGGCGTGTTGGAAGGGTCGGCTCTGTGGGACGAGCTCAGGTGCATCTTCAGATTGCTCGAGGAGGAATCAATGCCATTCAAATCTGGGTCGGGGCCAGCAGCTGATTCTGCTCGCTCCCGCTCTTTGTGAGCCTCATACGGTTTTTCTATACCACGTTCGACTGCAGTGACTCATAAATAACGCAGGTTTATGACGTTATTTTAATAAATTGAGCCTCGGTGGATGTTTTTCTCATATATTTTCTCATATAACTTTAATATAAATCCGGTAATCGATCCATGTTGGCAATAACCCCATGTCAGTCTGATATCACGCTCGCATACTCTGGAAAAATGACAACATGGCTTTAACAAAGTCTGACTGGACAGAAAACACAAGCAGTCAAGAGATCCTTCAGGCTGTAAATGAAGCGTTTAGCCAGAGAATCACAGCCACTTTTTTCCAAGGTCAGACTGAGAGCCAACATGGCAGCTATAATCCCTGATGGCAGAGAAACGCTTGCTCACCATGGCGTCACCATCACCGGGTTTTTGAGGCTGAAACTGAAACTTTCAACAAAATCAGTTCACCAGTACGTGTTGGATGAACATATACAAATTCCTGAGGGAGTGAACTTGATTCTGATCCTGATAACGAAACATGGGCTGCTGGGCAACAGACAGTAATTGTGGCGCAAATTCAAAACTTCCGCAAACGTCGCTCCGAGACCCCGAACATGAACCGCAATGACTCACGAGTTCAAGTCCAACCAGAGACCAGTGAATCGTGCCATCTGTCTCTCCCGTCATGTCCCTTCCTCTCTCTGTTAGACCGGACTGTGCTCTTTCTACTTTACCAACCAAATAGTTGCTCAAGTAGCAAAGAACCACACGTACCAAGCACTAGTTAATTCATCAACAGCGCTGCTTCATTCATGTCCTGTGCCACAACACATTCACGTTCAGTCAGCGCGTCGTCGCGAGTTGTTTCTTCTCTCTTTCTTTCATCTCTCTTTTATAACGGCCAAAATGACTCGCAGCCATGAAGCGTTTGGAACAGCAGCAGGCGATTAGCATGATCACAGTGGCGACTGCATTAAAACGGGAGGATGGATGTATAATTTTTGGTAAGCTTTCATTATCAGAAAAAGCCCTGTAACCATTTGTTTTTACCATAATCTCTTGTTTGCCACATTGACAGAAATGTGGATAAATGGAAGAAATATTTTCTTACTTGTGGGTTTGTTCTAATCCTGATCTGATCATTTGTTAATTCTTATGTTTCTTGCAACACATCCTCATTAAAAAAAAAAGACTGAATAGGTCAGTTGCCACCACTGTGCCTGGAGTCCTGCATAGTCGCAGTTGGTTGGGTTAGTCAAGGAAACTACTTGGTTAGGTTTAGGAAAACATTGTGGTGTAGGTTAAAATAACTATGTCACTGATGTAAGTTCAATTTCGAACATACCAACGTTAGTGACGTAACTTAACTACGTTAGTAAGTTGAAATGACTCAGTGTTGAACAGGGGTTGGTTAATCCCAACCATCCACCCCAATGTCCTCAGTATGTCGACTTGTTGCTCTTTATACGACAAATCACTATGACGTCACAACAACAATATACGTTCTTCCGGGTGGCAAAAGACGAACCGTTCTCCGATGGCAGAACTAGTAAACAAACCCATCCATATCATTTGACCAGGGCAGAGTGATTGAGAAAACAGTACATGACTTGAATGAATGATTTTCTTCTTGCGGGGTGCTACGTGACATCTCATTAATATTCATAAAGTCATATACGTGTCTCTTATTGGCTAGCCATGTGATGTCCACTTTACCGCCGCAGTCTGAATGACATGAAGTGTCAGTCAAAATCAGAGGCGATATTAGTTAACATGATCATTGAGGGACTGATGAATACGGAGATAGCAAATGACATGCTTACCTTGGTCATAGTAGATGTATGACGCTATGTATAGCCTACTACATTCATTTACCTACCATTGAGTAGTTATTTCAGTGACTGTTGCTGTTTGACTTACAATCTGTTAGGCTATGGTAGATGGTCTATTTCTCTATAATCTACTTAAAAAGGCTATGATCGTTTTCTGCAATCGGATCGGACGGCACAGACGTGCGCTTTTGACGGTGAAATGGATAGCGTGCTAGCTTAGCTCTACTCAGCTATAGGCATAGGTTACACTCAAACTAAATTTGCGGTGATGATATAGATATATATATATATATATATATATATATATATATATATATATATATATATATATATATATATATATAGGTAAATGGTAACTCAAAGTACTTTACAACACAAGTCAGCATTCACACACTGGTAGCAGAAGCTAACATGTGAGGCGCCACCTGCTAATCAAGAGCAAGAACCATTCATACGCACTCGTGCAGTCACCATGGGCAATTTGGGGTTCAGTATCATGCCCAAGGGTACTTGGACATGTTGCCAGAAATGGACCCACGGAACTTCAAATTGATTGGCAACCACTCAACCGGAGCCGGAGCCGCAGTATTCCGAGCAGTAGATGTAATAAAACATGGCCTTGATCTACGTATGTTCTTCTCTCGATGTCTGATCCGGGGCGCCGTAAGCATCCTCTTCCTCCAGCTTAAATAAATACAGCTCTTAGGATTTCATTAGTGCTGCATTAAAGAGCAACTTTACGTGCCCTTAAAATAACGTCTCCTCTCGCTGCAGTGGCTCTAAAACAGCGACACATTTTTAATCAACCCACTATGAGACTTTCTGACTTGAGTGAGGTAAAATAGGAAGAACAGTTATGTATTAATGTTACATATATCTTGCTTGTATGTGATGTCAGACATCTCACTGAGCTGCCGCGTGATCAGTAAAGTCCAGGTCATCTCGACGGGCCAACAGGAGCCTGAGCTAGCGGAGAAGAGCCTCGGGGCAGAGATTACTCCCACTCGCTCCGTACAACTTGTACAAATGTGAACAACAGCGGAGTACGAGCTCAACATCCGAATGATTTAGGAGTTTTCCCCTTGACCTCGACGCTAACCTTCTCCCACAAGGAAGCAATCCTGCAAGCGACCCGGAGCTATTTAGCTGGAGGCTAATGGCTGTATATCTTCCCCTCCGTCTGCAGCAGTGCAGTCAGCACGCGTTATATCACCGAGAGCCAACGTGACAGATTCAGGGGACCCGAGGTAACGGCGGACAACACAGACGGATTCATCCGCCGGTAAATCCCGCGCACCGACAAGACGCCGTCGCTCCGCGGCGCCTTGATTGTGACTGGCACGCAGGAAGCCGAGTATCACAACAAATCAATCAGTGCACTGTCACTCCAGCAGAGCCACGGAACAAAACAAAAAGCGTGGGGGAAGTTGTGTCCACACTCCCGCAGAGGAGTTTACATTAAGCCTGAAGGGATTGTAGAGCAGACACCTCTGACGCTGCTGTCTGCTGCTCCACAGACGCTGAGTGACAGCGACAGATGTGTTCGCTGAGGTCTGCGACAGAGCCGTGGAGAGGAATACCTGCTCTGCTCACCTCTGCTGCTAATTGATGCAATGGCAAACAATATAGTCAGTTCATGAAAGCTCTGATGTCTGCTGTTCTGACCGCTATGGGCGTGAAAAATACAACAGTTGAGTTCCCGACTATAGACTTTTTGATGAAAATATAAAAAATGTACCGACTGTTGATAGTTTAGCAACAAATACCAACAGCAGAGCAGCTGCATCAGGCCTGATCCTCTCTCTCTCTCTCACTCTCTCTCTCTCTTTTTCTCTCTCTGTCTTTCTCTTTCTCGACCTAGCCAGTCTAGACAGATGACCCCCCACCATTGAGTCCGGTTCTGCTCCAAGGTTTCGGTTAAAAGTTATTTATTTATTTAGCTATTTTCTCGCCGACTGCTTCACAGTGTTCATCGGGGAATATTGGGTCTCTGTAAATAAATGAATGAAGGTCTAGACCTGCTCAGTCTAGAAAGTGTCAAGAGATGACTTTTGCTGTGAATTGGCACTATACAAATAAAGATTGTTTTATTGATTGATTGATTGACTGGAGCTGAAACGACTCACTGATCAGTGGACTGACAGAAAACTGATTTAATAATCGACTAATCTTTCAATCGAGTCATATCGAATGGTATATATTTACTTGTGTATGATGTCAGACATCTTCCCAGGCTTCTGTGTCTCCAGTTTACTGACCGCTCAAAGTGCTCGACAACACTTGTCACACATTCACACACACATTCACACATTGATGGCAGAGGCTGCCATGCGAGGTGTCAACTGGTCATCGGGAGCTAATTGGGGGTTGGTTAACTTGCTCAACAATACTTCGACATGCAGCCAGGGGAGCCAGGGATTCGAACCGGCGACCTTCCTATTGGTGGCCAACTCATTTATTGGCCTATCACAGATATCAGTATGGTATCAGTGATGTATGTGTGAAAACTTTAGTTTTTTTATAGAACACAATGCAAAGAAGCTTGGCGTTATTTATAATGATCAAATTGCCAGTGAAGCTTCATGTTTCAGTTCACGCTGTCATTTTAGAAACTTAAGTTTATCATTAAACTGTAGAAAATCTTGCCAATGTCACATCAAGTGTTTGACAGCCACAGCTGAGTGAACATCGTCAGTCGGGCTGTAGTAATTTCCCGGGAAAAGCCGCAGCGCTTAAAAACGTGGAGAGCATGAAACACAACAACAGTACTGAGCTTAAAGCACAGAAGATGAAGATGAAGATGAAGACAGGAAACCATGGATTAATTCTTCACAAAGAAATGTTTTCCACGTTTCCTCCTTCCAGAGAAGGCAGCACAGCCCTGTTCCTGTGCAGGTCAGCCTGAGGGAGAGACATCAGTCTCACATTCAGTCACAAGAGGTGAGCAGTGACCAGAGGCAGGTTTGTGTCATGGTACATTTGGTGTCCAGCAGACCCCCCGATGCTTTAGAAACAGAAAAAGAACCCTTCGCAAGATAAATCTTCAGGAAAAAAAACAACAGAGTGCTTCGCGGGCCGTGTTGGTGGCTCGGTGGCTGCAGACGCCTGTCACTTTATCTTTGCTGCTTCTCAGCAGCGCTGCCACTCCGCGTGACCTGATGGAGCACTGCTCACTACAGCTGCTCCGTTTGGATTTCACTCTCCGGTTTCAAGCTGTCACTTCGTCTGTGTGTCCTACATGTGACACCAGATTTTTTATTTATTTATTTTTTTCCCTATTTCAGCAAATAAAGCCGCAGTTTTGTTTTTCAGCTACGATCACGGGCCGCAAGCTGGGACGTGTTCGGTCACAGCAGCTCCCTGTGCTTCTTATTATTTTCTCTGCACTGACGCGTTTTCTTTCCCGGCTGTGTTTGTTTGTGATGAGCTTAGAACAAAAGCTCCGCGTGCGAAAAATGAGCATGCTAACTGCTTGCTAACACTGGAGCAGTTGGAGTCGCTCACGAAGCTAATCACTAACTGGGATTAAGTTCACACCGTCTAATCAGGAGACGTATTTGTTCCACCAAATCCTAACTCCTAACCATTGTTTTTTTGCTATTCTTTTGTTTTTTATTATAATTCACCAGAATTGAAGTTGAAATGAGAAATGGCTAAAAAAAATATATAGCCATTTACAAGCCGTTGGGTGTGACCTGACCATGAGATGTGACTGAAGTAGATAAGCTATGAAAAAAAGGTTCATTTTTAACAACTAGGTGTAAAGTCCTAAAATAACTGCGCGAAACATGAACTAACCCACAGAGGGCCTGAAGCCTCGGGGGTCGATCCACCAAGTTTCCATCGGCGCGACTTGGACGACACCAGTGAGAGCTCAGAAAGTTGCATTTCCCTCGGCTCTCCGTGACAATTTCATCCCGGCGCGGAGGGAAATCTGGCTGTGTGTGGAGTTTCCTCCCCGAGAGCTGGGAGCCGGTGTTTAGCTGCGGGGCGGCAGAAGCGAAGGCACAGCTCCAGGTCTGGGGGAGCTGAAAGTGAATCTCAAATGATGTTAGCGGGAAGGGAAGGACGGTAACGGCGGCAAAATTAGGAACAGCAGGGGGCGGCGGGTGAAAAACGAATCGTGTGAAAAGTTCCACGTCTAGCAGACAGAACAGAGTCTTAGCCTGTGACTGTAACACGGCGATATTAAGTGATGTCATTTAATGAAGTTCGCTCAGTGACGGGTTAAACTTTTTGAAAAAACGGTGCGCTTGAATCCAAACGCAGCAGTGAAGCTTCACAGTATGACCGGTGAGCGACAGAAAACTACAGACCGAGGGGAGATAACAGATAAATCTACCTCAGCGCCGACTGTCTGTCAGTTTCATCACCTCCCACACTGACACCAAACACTCCCTTTCAACTTATTTATAAAAACCCACAAACAGTTTCGCTGTTGTGACACCGCGACACACACTCTGATGTGGTTTTTACTCTATTCTCTAAAAAAATATCAGGAAAATCAAACAAGCTTGTGTGCCATCTGTCATCTAACTACTGAACAGTGTTTTTCTTACTTGTTCTATCCCAGTTCTATCAGCGTCGCTCACAGGTGATGCAATACATATTCCCAATGAAGAAGACGGCTGGGTACCAACCAAAACAAGCTGAACATTGGAAAAAAAGTTAAAATACTGCAAAAAAGTTTTGACACTGAGGGAAGCTACAGTTGGGTCGTAAGGAGAAAATACGATAAGGTGCAATGGAAACAACTGTAAGAGCCATAATGAGAGTGTTTTAATAGTTCAGCTGCAAAATGTTGAAATGCTCCTTTAAGTGGATAGTTAGTGATGTCACAGCCACTTAAACGTCAGATACGGTTAAGCAGCCTAAGCAGCAACACGGTTTTTTGACGGTTCAGTTAAGATTGAATCTTGTAAATTTGTTTTTTGCTTTTCAAGTAAAGTTTTTGAACAGAGTTACTTCGTCTGAAGATTCATTACCAGTCAAGCTTATTGCCGAAGGTTTGCTTAATAGTGGCGGTAAAGAGGATTATTGGAGCAATAAAAGATTGCCGCTACAACAACATACACCAAAAGCGTGCTACTCTAAGATATAATGTGTTAAACTTTTTAGCATTAAAATGTCTAAAAACAACTAGACCTTTCTCACATATTTTCTTGGGTTGGGTAAAAGGTGTGTCCACCATCTGCGAAGCCACTTTGACCAAGTGATCATTTACGTTTGTCCACATTACCAGCTCCAGTGTTTATTCACTCCAAACAGCGACTTTACTGCGCATTAGCCGTAAGCTAGTGAGCAACAGCGCGCTGAGTGTGTCTGCGAGTCTGAACTCGGGTCGACCTCTCACTTCAGACTCCGGTTCCCTCTCTTATCCCCCCCCCTACACTCTGTAGCGTTCCGTTCATGATGCAAAGTGCGTTTCCCCTCCAGCTCCAGTCAGCAGTCAGCATCGCAGAGCACAAACGCCTGATAAACGAGGTCATCCAAAGGAGCGAGGATAAATCCACTTATAAACCCCAGGAGTTCAAGAAGTGATCTCCTGTCGGTAAACGTTTACAGACTCTGGTGCCGCCCAGGGTGTTGATTCCTCCAGAGCTGCCTGGCTCTGAGCACATGAGGACACCTTTTGACTTGTTTTGATGAAGGATCCCTCGTTGCAGAAATGACAAGTTGAGAATTTAAATATCCACTGAAGCTTCTGCTCTACCGGAGAAACCAAAAAAAAAAGTCTCATTTGAAAACAAGCCTGTGAATATTCTCATTCATCCAGGTCATAGTTATCTCAAGGAAATTGAATCGAACGCAACTGGATTTGGTTTTTGTCTTTGAAGACGTTTCACCTCGCATCCAAGAGGCTTCATCAGTTCCTGATGTCTTCAAAGACAAAAACCAAATCCAGTTGCGTTCGATTCAATTTCCTTGAGATCTCATTTGAAAAACATTACTGTGTGGAGCCATGAGGAGACTGTGACCTCCCTCACATTAACACAAGAAAAAACATAAATGCCGTGTTCTCTACATTCTCCCTACCATTTGAGGTCCAACTTCTTTTCAGTTTGAGCACAAAATTAAAGTTTAGAACGTCCGTTTATTCATCCGTTCACTTATTTACCAAATTAAATGTTTTTAAAAGCTTACAACAAATACTGGTGCGTGCGATTGAATTTGATTATTTAATCAAAAGGCTTGTAATTAATGAGATAAATTAGTTCAGACAGCCCTGAAGAAAGATACAGATGAGCTGCCGATTATGTACATGACTGCCTTTAGGTAAGCAGAGATAGTTCATCTTCATTTAGTCATCTTACATCTAAGTTAAAGAAGAAAAATTATACAATGATACAATGCACAATGTCGTAGAACTTGGAGGAAACAATGGGAAGCTGACGTATGGTGCCCAGGGAACAATTTCAGATCTAAGAAAGTGCCTTGGTCAAGGACCTTCTTGCTCACCACTGCGCCAGCCTCCTTCCCCAAGTTTAATCTACAATACGGCGTTGACTCTTCATCCCTCATTCTCCACGACAGTTTTGGTGTCGCTGTTTATATTCCTGCGGCTCACCCATGCCCAAGAAGTGCAACTTTCAGAAGAGACCTGGCAACAAACGTGTCAGGTATTTTCTACAGCCCCCCCCTGGATGACGACTCTATGAGGCTCACAGTCGGCGATAGCCTTCTGCGAGCCTCGCCGGAGGAATACAGCTTTGGGGCAGCACCTGGGAAAGTCTCCCCGCGGTGACATAACGCAGCCTCAGGGAACTACACCGTGGGACTCAGAAGACGATGAGTGACAGTGGCAACTTTGCTAAGTGTTGGGTTTCGTGTCGGACACATGGTGTGTAAAATGTTAACAGCCTCCGTCATGCAGCGCGCCGCCTCCAGAAAGTAATCTCCCGCAGACGGTGACATGTATGCAGCCGGAGGAGAACTCGCGTGTGTGAGCGCACATGTCTTCTAAAAGGCGCAGCACACACACACATTAGGCCTTACACAGTTCCTGAATGAGACAGGTGTATGCATGAGTGGCTGGGTTAGCAGCTTGTACTTTGCTGCGTTTGGGAGTTAGAAGAGATGTGTGTTTGTCATGTGTATGTGTGGTGAAAGCCACAACACACGGCACAGAGTCTCTGTAGAGAGGGCTGAGTTCATTATGACTCTCTTCTCTGTGTGTGTGTGTGTGTGTGTTCATGTGTGAAAAGTGACAGGGTGGATATTGACCGCCACGAGCACAGCTCCCTCTTAATGAAGCGCACTGCTGGCAGCTCTCACAGGACCGTCGCAGCGCTCCGAAGCCTGCTTTGCATTTCCAAAGTACCTGCACTTATGGACTCATTATGTGTTTAACATGGACGACTGAAAAGAGGAGTTCATTTAAAAGGAACTTCTGGCCAAATCGTGACCCGTCCCACGTGTACGCTCACTCCAAAGCTACCAAAATGAGCTACAAAAGAAGAAACTCAAACATGTTTCAGTTACATTGTTGACCATCTTTAGATATAAATTTGTATCAGTTTAAAAATATAATATGTTGAAATTCTGCCAAAATGTCTAAAAACTACTGGCTCTTTGTTATATTATGTGTTGTGTACTTACGGTATCCCAAATGTTCCCAACAATGTTCAAAGCCAGAAAAATCCATAAGTTTACTTAAAGCAACAATGCGTTTCATTAGGTCGCCGTCACCAGTTCCACATCAGGGAAGTGAGCAAATGAGACTCAACTTAACTCCGCTGTGCGTCGGACGGTTCTAAGGCCTCCGTGTCGTCCATTAATTCCTGATTATGGACACCTCGAAGGGCATTATCCCACTTATGCCATGGTCACTTGCCAAAGAAAATAAATTAAGATCATAAATTTATATTTTCATGCGCTTTACAATCAAAATATAAAGTTTTTCACAGGCAATAACTTAGTTTCCCTGGTAACACCTGAGGGTTTGACTAATACCTGGAACAATCATTACCCTCCCATAAGGTTATTATGCAATGGAAACATTGTTCACTCCTCCAGTAAATAGGACGGACCTTAGATACGACTTGGCAATGGGAGATATTCTAGTCCGCTCATCGATGAGCCAGGAAGCTAACGCTATGCTAGCGAGATTCAAAGTCGATAACATTGCGTACGGTTGACGAACAGTAAATATAATTTCACAGTATGTTTAACAACAAGACTCGCTAGATTACCAGTCATGTCATTGTCCCCAAATCAATATCAAGATGTTCACAAACAAATGATCGGCAGTGTGTAACGTTACTGTGGCCGCAGCCTGAAGTAGAGAGCTGAACAGCGAACGGGATGTGAGATTATTCGCTTATGTGATACAAAGTATGAGTAAGTTTAGAGGGGAAACGTACTTTCTGCAGCTTGTGTGTTACAGTCGCCATCCTGTGGTGTTCAGAGGATAAGGCACTGAAGGACTGATGGACTGCACTCAGTGTTGGAAATACATTGTAAACAACGGCTCTGACTGCATTCCCGTCGCTATGGTTACGCCAGCTAGCACATTAATTTAGACCAGCTCACAAGTTTGACCATGGGATCGATTGTGTTTATCTGCCACAAACAGCCAGATGACTTGACTGCGTTAGCCGTGGGCTAACATTAGCAAGCAACAGCACACAATGAGAGTTTGTACATCTGTCTTTAAATGTTCCTCTCCTCTCTGTAGCATTAGTTTCAGCCAGTGAAGTACATTTCCCATCCAGCTCAACATTACAGTAACGTGACAACAATGGCGGTCCCCTCAGCAGGTCGCTGCTGCAGTCAGGCTGATAAACAGGAGTGAAGAAAAATCCACTTTTTAATCCCAAAAGGTAAAAAGTAACCTCTGAGCTCCCCTCCCGTCAGTAAATGACTCCATTGTAGAGCAGAAAAAAGTGACATAATGTCACGTTTCTGAATGTGAATGTGAAGGGGGCATGTTAAAGCTAAAATTGGGCATTAGGTTGCTCTTTAACTTTATTGATTTCATAGATTCACCAATTAGACAGTGTTCCATTGCTGAACTGACTCCACAAATACAATATAACACCTGAACTGGAGACAGACTTCCACCTGGTGAACAAGAAGCATTTGATCTAACACACTGATTCGGTCTGACCAGCCGAGCAGAGAAGATGAATTTGGATTTTGGCAGCTTTTGTCAAAACCTGACGATGGTTAACTTGCAGGTGCTCACAAGCTGGAGTGGGCAAATTCCCTTTTTAGTGTTTAACCTCTGATAGTCAGGTTCCGTCGGCTTGGGCTTTGACGCAATCTGACCTGAAACTCAAGGGTAGCGAATGAGAGTTACAACATGTAGGACAAATAACGGTATCTGTGCTGTGCAAGCTGCCTCCACAAAGACTCTTCTGGGAACATTTAATGCATTGTTTAACCAAGATAATACAAAATGTATTTACCGAGCCAAAACGCCAGGAGGCTGAGAATGTGGCTCCTCCTGATAAGTTTCTGATCATTTTAGACCCAAGATCAAATTGTGCAACCCAAAAACTGTGATACTACTGCTTGTGTTTGTGCATAAATACATACAGCTTACGATAAAAAAAAAAGAAAAGCATTCAAGCAGTTGGCAGCTTCTTGACTTTAAAACAAAAATCTCTGTGGAAAACTTTACAAAACAAGCAAGAACGGTTTCCAATATTGGCCCAAATAAAAGATAAAGAGTTTAATCAAAGTGTATCCAAAGTGTACACGGTCTCCGGTGATCAGATTTAAACTGATATATCTGTGTTGATTAAAGAACCGATGCTGCTGTTTGAGACAGTCTCATGATGCAAGAACTTCATTTCAAACACGAGTTACCTCATGTGACAGGCCAACATTCTTCCACACAAGCGGATTGCGCTTAACGAGACGCCGGCGGTTCAGAGCCACGTCCCTGGAAAAACCAAACAGAGCCATCCAGTCCGGTTTCAGCGCCACGGAGAAACAAACGCCTGTCTGATTCCATCTTGTCCTCCGCTCTTTCATCTTGTTTTTCTTGCTTTGGAAAAAAAATGATTGTCCAGTGCAGCATTGTACGGTTTGTTATGTCATTTCTGTAGGATTCTGATGAAAGTGATACTGATGTGAAGAGTATCTGGATCCGTCCTGTATCTTATTCGTGTGGAGGCTCTCGCTCCAGTCTGATACACATCTCTGTGGACTTTTGCGGAACAGCTGCTATTACATTACCCGGTCTGATGTACTTATCTGAAATGTGCACACCTGTCTCTTTACTGCTGAATCGCACTGTCTTGGCTCTATATTTGACTGCGCTTGCAATAAATCCACTCGGTGTGATACTGTTTCGGATTGCGGGAGATAAAAGAATACTGACGGGCTGGTCTGAAATTACAACCACGTGTTGAGTATCAATTTCACTAAAATCCTACTGTAGATGGAGAAACCAGTAAAAGGTCTTCCATCACACTTACTTTTTGCTTTCTCTCAATGTCCCTATTGGTCACCATACACACTGTACTTTGAGTCAATTAAAGTGAAACAATGCCTGACCTGTTCCTTCCATGTGTATCACCCTATAAAGCTCTACTCACTAAATATTTCAGATGACAGATGGTAAAGACTGGACTCAGCCGTGGATGAAGGTAAAGTCTACCAGTCTTAACGAAGGAGGCAGTGGTTTCCTGCAGTTCAACGGCAACTGCACAGCTTTTAGTCATTGTCTATGAGAAGCAGTGGATCTGCTGGGGGGAGCCCATAAGGATGGCCGGCAGTCACAGGCAGGGTGGATGGCAAAGCCAAAATAAGTTCACTATGACCTGGGAGAGGTGGGAAACAATGCAACAATAACACTTAAGGGAAATCTAGATGAGTTTTTAATGTGGATTGCAATAGATAACACTTAGTTGTGGTGGATTTCTGTTATCAGGATGATTGTGATTATCCTCACAGAAGTCGTTTTAAAGCTGTCTAGCTCAGTAACGCACCATCCTACACTGATTTCCAGAACTGAAGCAGGCAGGGAGATGAGATGAGGAGAAGGTGTCCGCCCCCCGAGACAACACCTCCAATCTGCACTCCCACTCTGTGACAACCATCAGCAGCTCAGTTCGCTATATAGCTTAGTTTTCACTGAAAAGGGATGTTGATTAAAAAGAGACGTGTGCCCCATCCGTGATGCCATACAATTGTTTGATTCTTCTCAGAATGTGAGATAAGCTTTTGATGATCTTACATCAGGATCACATGGTGAATTGCACACATTTTTGGCTTTGATCATCGCCATGACGTTTTCATGTCCCGTGCCCAGTAACAGTCACATGTGACAGAAAGACTGATTAACCTGCAGCAGTGGCAGTGCATTTAAAAAAATAATAAATAGATTAATAAAAATGTAGCGCCGGCTGATGGACTCAGCATGGCCACTTTTTGATTTCACTGTATACACTTTGGCCAACTGCTTTCCTGTTTGCTATGCGCTGAAGGATTTGCGTTAATAAGGCTACCTCCAGATCACAGTGCCACTTCAGAGGATTTACATAATTAATGAGGTCACCGCTGCCACGCCACGTGCACAAACTCTGCATAGCAATTTGGGAACACCTGTCCTGCTGTGTGGCCAAAAGTTAGAACTCAGTTCAGTAATGACAGTTAAGACTGTGTTGTTGTTTCCTTGTGTCCAATAAGTCATTTTTAAATATATGTCTGCAAAAGAAACAGGGATATACATGTATGACGTAAGAGTTTAGTCTCTGTGGCCCATCAGTACCTGGAACTGTTTGAATGAAACAGGTATAAATCAGTTCAGTCCACATGATGTTTCAATGTAGCCTTGTCTCTTAAAAAATGTCCATCCATACTGAGTCTCTCGGTAAAAATCCCCCCCCCAACCCCCTGATACATAACTTAGTAATCTGCACACTGCTGTCGAGGATCAGAGCAAAGCAGCCACTCGGAGGAGGTGCAACAAAGTCACGGAGCTCTAATCAGAAGAAGGTAACACTTCTGGAATTGTGTGCGTCACACTTCCTCCATCTCATCATCATCACACCGTGGCTGGCACCTTCCCTTTGAATCTCAGCGGTGTGAGGGAGCAGATGCAGGCGGGGGAGGGACCGGGGGTGTCGAGCTGTCACAGGAACAGGACTCACTTTTGATTCAAAGGCCCCATACCATGGTCAGTTCCGGGAACAGGGGTGGACCGATTATCGGCCCTGGACAGTTTTCAGCATTTTACATTTACATTTATATTTTAGGGCATTTAGCAGATGCTTTGTCCAAAGTGACTTACAGTAATTCATACATACATACACTGATGGTGGTGGCTGTCATGCAAGGTGCCGACCAGCACATCAGGAGCAGTTTGGTATTGAAGAGGTTCATTAGGCCTACTGATATACTTTTTTACACTGTTTCTCTATAAAGGCCAATAAAGCAAAATTTCTTGTACCTGACAAGTTTCGGCTACCTTGCCTCTGTAGCCTTCATCAGAGGTGTCACGTGATGTTGGTGTGACGTCGTCTGAGATGTGTTATATGGAGTTTTCCATCCCACCTGATGTGGTGGGTTGGCCGTGCTCCCTGGCTAACATGCAATAAAACATACATAGGAGAGGCAGGCTGACAATTCAGCACACGAAAAAAGGAACACCAGAAAGAATGTGAAAAGAAAACATCTGGAACGCTCGCCCGTGCAACAAGAATGAAAGCAATGCAGGAAAATCTGAAATCTGCCATTTCAGACCACTGTAAGAGGGAAAACCATCTAATGAACTGGGATTTAGCCAATGTCATCAGAACGGAAAGCATTCAAATTCCATCGGTGGATCAAAGAGGCGGTTGAAATCAGGAAGCGGGCACCGAAGACTGTCAACCTGGATGAGGGGGCCTACCAACTATCCCACACCTGGGACACATTCCAATTGCTCAAGTAATGTACCTCAAAATTGTACTTGAGAACAGCACTTCAGTCAAACGTACTCGTCACCGGTTGTTTGAAATTTTGACAGAGTTTAATTTTTACACAAATGAATATCGGTCGCAAATATCGATTTCCAGTCTCCTTGATTTCTAATAATCGGTGTCGCTCCTGACAAAGCCGTAACAGTCGACCCCTGTTACGTGTCGCCTTCATCTCTGCGATCCAGCAGTTTCTCAACGTCCACCTGCATCCGTGTTCTCTCTCTCTCTACTTGCTCTTCCACTAAATTGCACTATTTTGTGTCATCCTCAGGCATCTCAGAGTGCAACTGGCAGAGAAAACCCAGAGCACAGAGCCAAAGGGAGATCGATTCCTCGATGCTAACGTCCCGGTGCACCTGTGTGCCACGGCGTCATGGCGGCCTCCGCCGACTGACGCCGGGATGTTTGCAGTGACAGTTTTCTTCACGCAATGATACACAGGCTCTATAGGCAGGCGGTGACATCCACATCAGATCTCACGCCACTGCGTCTCTGATGACACACCATGCACGCAACTTACACTGCGACGCACACACACACACACACACACACAGTCTCAGAAGTCCACCCTCCACCCTGCACACCCTCCTCGTCCTCCGCGCACTGTCAACACGGATCAACTTGCGTTGAGTCATAAAGAGACTACTAAAAATAAGATTTGTACTTGGCAGGATGGAAACAAACAATGCAGAACCAGGATCAAAACGCAGCAACGCATGTGAGGAGACAGATCCTCTGAAGATGTCTAAGACTGACTGAAAGAGAGGATCACGGCCAAGAATCCAATTTGTCTCTCACATGCTCCTAATCTTGTGTATCTTGCATCGAGGCGGCCCCGCCGTGTGGAAATGAATGGCTCTAAACAAATGTGTTAAAACATGCACTGTTCCATGACCTGAATCTCTTCCTCGCTGAGCCTCGGCCTCGGCCTAGCCAGCAATGTAACATGGCACCAGCCGGAGGGGCCACCTGAAACCTTCACCAGAGGCAGGACTCATCATGTCCGCTCAACTTACGACATGGAAAATCTACCCTGAGACTGAACCATGACATGCTGCTCCATATGGAGGATGTGCAGTATGTTCACTTGTAAATAAATGAAACACATAATCATATGAATAAATGAATCATTTGAGAAGTTATTAAAAGTCCACTCATTATTTTGAGTTTCGCTCAAGTATTTTATGTTTAAGAGAAAGGGCTTCGAAGTCTCCATGGACTTCCAGTACCTCGGGATATTACTCCCTAATGGACGAGTCTGAAACTGTTCTGTGTCTTTCAAAAGCGTTTGAAAAGTGCTTGGAAAGAAAGAGTTGTTGTAATCACAGTTGTCTAACATTCAGGCGAAAACAGAGGCAAAAGTCTAAAACATGGAAGGGGGGGACTTCACAAAATCTTCTCAAGCGCAATTCCTGAGGGGGGCACTGACAGCAGCGCTGTAACTCTGCTGACAGACTGTCCCCCCGCCAGCTGAGGAAAACTACGCTGCATTTCCAGTTTCTCTCATTGCCTCAAAGTCAAAAAAGAGCTGCAGGCTGATGATACCGTGGCTAGCCAACTGTTAGCCAACATGAAGAATTGCAATCCAGTACAGTGAAAATGAAGATTGGTGACGATTGTAAATGTGTTTTATTGTAATCAGCGGGAGAAGTAAAAGAAATGTTTTACATAGGCTGGAGGTCAGCAAACCACCGTCCGACTATCAGATTCTCACACACGTACGCTAGGCTAACAGCATCGGGTGCTAGCCTACTGCTGAGCCCGGGGGGGGAGATATTTTTCGCAAAATTGGAGGGTCGTGTTCCCCTTGTCCTTCCAGGGATTTACACCCATAGACATACGTAGACGCCTCATGAGGTGCTGGAACGTAATCCAGTGTCGCCGCCATATTGGATGGGTCCCCTCACTCTAGGCTAGCACCACAGCCACATGAAGTCACCGGAGAGGGAGCAACTATGCCCGTATTTTGTGCAGTTTACGGTTGCAATAGCCAGCGCAGTTTTGTTACCAGATCGTGTGGGATTACCTTCCACAAGTAAGATTGAAAAAAAATTTGTTTTAATCATTTTTGTGACAGCGTCCTGTATCATCACTAAGTCCAGTAAAAATTCGGGGAGTTATGATGATTATTGTAGTTGGGGATACACCTTCCTCAGTAGAAATAAATGCAGGCGGGCGCATTGGAGACCCATCCAAGATGGCGGCCGCGCTGATACGTCAGCTCCAATAGGCAACGTCAGTCTATGAGGCATCTACGTATATTATGTCTATGTTTACACCTGTGGGGGAATATAATTCTGAAAGAACCAGCTAGCTACCGAACACGAAAACACTAAACATGCTAATTAACTAGCCGGCTAACTAGCTAGGCCGATTTGTGAGATCAGTTATTAACCAGCATGAACAGCAGCTGGAACAGCAGCGGTCTGTTGGTTATCTTGGCAGCACTTCGACGGTACAGATGTTCCTCAGAGAACAACACACGACTCTGAGCACAACGTATCTTTCTCTTTGGGTTGCCGTAGCTAACAGTAGCGAGCTAGCTAGCTGGAAATTGTCAAACCTGCTAAAAGAAGCAGATGACCTGCGATGCTTGAGGTTAAATGGGCGGGGGATTGCTGACATTATTACTACTTAAAAAAAAAAATAAAGAGCCAAAATTCCAAATGACACAAAACAGAGCTAACGCACTGAGTCAGAGCCTGAGAGCATCCTGACCTTACAGACCTGCCGAGTCAGCCCCCAGTGAATGAAAAGTTCCCTCTCTTTCTAATCCAAGTACACTTTTAACGTCGCATTATCCGCGTTCAGACCTGCATGTCGGTTCCGCAGTCTGGTCTTTTTGTATCAGTGACAAAGCATAAACACATAAGCACATCAGCCCCCGGCCGATAATGTAATCTGGCAGCGGCTCCGAGGAGCGAGCGGAGTGGAGGGGAGGAGTGTGCCAAACACTCCGCCGGCTAAATTTACTCACCCGCTGTAACCCTGGAGCCTATGCAGATTCTATTAGCACTTGTGAACTGCTCAGTACACCGTCGGCCCGCCATTCTCCATGGTAATGACGAGCGTGCTTTGTGTCATACCAACATGTCTCTGCACGGAGAGGAGGCGCAGAGAGAATACTGATGGTCGTGTCGATGAGCACAGACAGTAGAGAGGTGTGTGGAAGTTCACACGGGTTTGCAATAACACTTTGCAATCCCCGTCCAGAGTGGGAACAGAGTGCCCCCCGCTGCAGGCTGAAACTGTGATCAGCTGCTATATTTACCTTCCCTTTATCACCTGAACAACAGGTACATCGGTACAAAGGATGAGGAGACTTGTGTGTGAAAGCAATGAATGTTTGCTTCATTGTGAGCATCATTCATCCACAGCGGCGTTTGTAGAGACTCAGATCACTTGTTGAAACCGTGTTAAAAGCCGCGCATACACAGAAATTCCCAACTCACGAGGATGAGAAGTTTAATAAGTACACGAAAGGCAAATATTCACAGGCCTTCTTCTGCCTGTTTGATAAATGAAATGTGCATTCATTTGCATGCATTACAATGCTTTGTATAACATTACTGCTCAAGTATTACTTGTTGAATTGTCTCCAGCATCAGCGCTGGCTCAATCCTTATTTATTAAAAAAACAAGGTGTTCAAAGTTTATTGTGTTCAAATACAGCAGGTGATGAAAAGGCTTCGTCTTTTTGTTACCTATGTACAAAGAAAAATGCAAAAATCTCACGCGCTGCGAGTGTGTAACCGTGTTATCTGTGCCCACAAGTAAGCAGCCGCGTATCTGTGCATCTGAAATGATGATTTCCCTCTCATCAGTTTTAATTCAGCCTCTCTGATTAACACCGTGTTCTCGACCAGCTCGTCTGAAACAGAAAATTAATCCTGGATCAACAGTCTCTCTCTGAGATGTTTGATAAATTACGGCCCTTATCTTTCCAAGGAAACGGTGTTATCTATCGGGCATTAGGGAGAGGATGTGCACTCCAGTGTTAATCATCCCGCCGCTGCAGCAGAGCGCACATTCCTCCTAAATCCTGCGTTCGTTCACTCGGTGAGCGCGCGCTGTCCCATTTAGCGCAGGATAAAGGAAGAGTTTGTCCCACTTCTTAATGTGTGTTGACTCACGGATGTACAGCTATGAGGAGGATAATTAAAACATGGAGGAGCCTGGGGGATATACTATCAGTCCTGTGTGTGTGTGTGTGTATATCACTGCAGCATTTTATCAATGAACAACACCATCCGCTCCCGCTGACGGGAAAACAGACCGGCACGAGCGCTTATCTGGCGTCGGGAGGAGGAAGTTTGCAAATTCTGATTGACTCGGGAAAGTTTGTCCGACTCTGACCTGAATAACGGAGCTAGACGAATGACCTAATCTGATTTCTTAATTTAGGTTGGTCTTTAAGAGTTGGCCACAGAGAGCTATAAATGGGGCAATGATGCAAAAACAAATAGCACATCAAAATGGGACACGAACCGTGGACGGATCTGATGCTGTACTCACTGTAGACGTCGCTGGAAATCATTATCTAAAGGAGCACTCTGTAGTTTTGGGGGAGGAAACATTAAGGGAGAGAACGATCTCCATTGACTGATTCTTTCTAAACGAACTAAATAAACAACAGTGTTTCCCACACGTTTGTGTATTTGTGGCGGTCCGATCAACAATGGCCGCCACATACTGATTGTCTATTTTAGGAGCTGCACATCCTGTTATCCCTCCACTCTTTTGGTCCGCTGGTAAAACCAACAAAGAAGAGGAAGAGCGCCAGGCCTTGAAGCCAGTTTTTGTCGTGGCCAAGCCGTGTAATTACATCGTCATGTGATACACTGGGGACTTTTTCCTGAAAGCTAACATTGTGAAAGACGCGTCTGTAAAACGGCAATAAAAGTGTCACAACCCTGCGAAATGACTCGTTTTACTGTCAGAATTTGGGCACTTTGGTCCAATAAAATTTGGAGACTCTAGAAGAGCCGCCCGGTTACATTTCATCCCCATCCAAGTTAGCTCGGCGCTAAACCATCCAGCCTGCCGTAGTTCCAACAGGTTGCAACGCACATTTGAAAACGTGAGGCGCTAGAGAGCAGTATTCGTTTGAATGCAAAGTAAAATTTAACCACTAGATGGGAGAAATAATTCCACAGTGTCCCTTTGAATCTGAACTTAAAAGGCAACACAATTTTGTACTTTTTTCACTTTCACATGAACAAATGCAAGAGTTTAGTCTTTTCTTAACGTCTCTAAATGGCCGTGATGACACGTGATATCCTGGGGTTATAATTCAGAATGCTTTAAGTGGTTTGTCCTCTCTCTGATGGGTCTCTGGCTGACTCCACAGCACACCGAGGACAGACTCTTCAGTGTGGTAGGGGACATCTTGTGTCTGGCAGTTAAACCTTTCAAATTAACAATATTGTCACATTCACACATTCAGGATTTGTCACTGAAGAAGGAGTGGATGTAATATTACGACATTTTAATAAGGCCTACTTAGCGACCAATTCATAATCACAGCTGAGTATCTTCATGTCCCTTCAAACACTGATTATTACTTGCAATCAGGAACGCGTGAAGTCAGTCACAGTTGGGGGTGCTGAGGGGCCGGTCTATATAATGATGTCACACAGCACTAATTGGTGCGCCACATCCATGTTTTTCTATTAATTTGAAAGGCCGGGATAAAATGAATCTGCTCGTTGCAGAGAACATTCTGACGGCGAACACACCACAGGTCAAAGCAGCCATCAACGACAGTCAACACCAGCAAGGAGATGAAGAGGAAGAGAAAAACCCCAGACTCCCTCATAGAATCACTCAGTTTAGTGAGTTGTCGAGGCAGGACAAACTTTATAAACTTTGTGAAGGGCTGTTTCGGACAAATTCTTAATCATTGTGGCCTTCTTGTAAATTCGGCATATGTTACGGCCTCGTGTTAGTGGGTGCTGCATCCCCCCTCAGCACCTCTAGTTCCTGCATCCATGCTTCCAATGTCACCATGATATTTCAATGAGAACTCGTGTTTTGCAGTGACGTACCGCAACTTCAGCAACTGACTTCATCTTTTCTTTATCATCGCTCTTTCTTAAAAAGACATCGGACCGACGCAAAATGAAGTTATCACAGTTTGTTACTCAGATTCACAGGTGCAGTGAGGAGGAGTCATTAAGGGGAGATGAATGAACTGGAGACTATTTGAATCACCTGTTAACCTTTCTATGAAATGATCAGAAAATGGAGTCAAACGACCGTCCAAGCCTCCCCGGTGGAGCCCTCGGCGACAACTTGAAAACAGCTTCGGAACAGTTCTGTCTGACACGCAGTCTTAAGGTGAAATATATTCAACTGAGAGTGAAGTCAGCAGAGGAAAGAGCAAAAAAACTGACTCTGAAGCAGCTGGAAACAGTGATTTGTGTTTGAAACCGTCTTCAAAGACAGATCAGCTGTTGAAACTGGTGTCAGTTATTTTTCCGTAGGTTGACTAATGAATTAATTCAACTAAGCTTGCGGTACAAGAGACTCCTGCAGTGTGTATAATATTACACAGAGAGTTAAAGGGGCACTACGTAGTTTTGAAGAAGAAATTCCAACTACAATGTCAATGAGATAATAATAATAATACAAACTCAGGGATATTTATTTTTTCCATAACTGAATAAACAAGCTGTTCTCAGAGGAAAATAAGGTCCCCGGAAATGCTGCTTGAAGCTGGAAAGGTGGCAGGGTCCGCCACATATAAACAAAGCATGACACTGTGTTGTCCTTTAAGGTCAGTTTGAGTTTGTTAAGGCATAATAAATCAGACAAAGTTAATTAAAATGTCTTCCCTATAACTACACAGTGCACCTTTAAGATAAGCGAGTTGATAATAAAACCATGTCTCTGGATGCTGGCTCACACCACATCATCATCATCATCATCATCATCACCATCATGTAACGCTGCTCCTGACACGTGATGCCTCCAAACTTTCCCCTACAGCCCCTCGATCACCCCGGCCGTGCTGACCTTTGATGTGCTCGTTGACCACGCTCTCCAGCCGGTCCAGCCTCTCGATAATCCTCAGGGTCTCCCCCTTACTGTCCTCCTCCAACTTTCTCTCCGCCTCGCCGCCGCCGCCGCCACCGCCGCCGCTCTCCGCAACTTTGGGACCCCCGTTGTTGGCCACGTAGTTGGTGATCCAGCCGACGTACAGCAGGCACACGATGTTGGTCATGCCGCTCAGGATCACACATGTCGACACCAAAGTTTTAGTTCTCCTTGTGCACAGCATCGCGACATCCCTTCCATGGGCTTCTCGTTCCCCCGACGCGCGCGCAGGCTGGCAGGTGGAAGTGAGGGCGAAGGCGCGCGCGAGAAAATGTGCCCAAATTGGAACTCTGTACGGCGTCAGTCCTCCTCTGCGCTCTCACGTCCCGGCTCAGGCATCGCCAGATCCTCCGCGGGCTTCAGAGGCTTTCACCCGGGCCGTGATGGTGATATTTCTGATGGCAACACAGAGCAGGAGAGTCAGTCCCCCCGCTGAGCAGCCGGTGAGTCAAGCTGCGCTCAGCCGCTGCAAAGCTGTCAGAACGCGGCGCTGCAAACCCCCCCACCCCCTCCACCACCACCCACCCACCCCCAACCCCCGCCCCGCCAGCCTGTAGTCCGCGCACAGCCCAATAGGAGGGGAGGAGGAGGCGGGCTCTGCTCCCTTCAGCCCGCCCCCTCACAGCCGGAGCGCACGGAGGAGGGCGGAGGGGAGCGACAGTGATGGAGAGAGAGAGAAATGAAACAGGTGCGTTCACGCAAAGAGCGGACCGTCCTCTTGGTTTTTGTACGGGCGAGAGTGGTGGTATAAACGTGCACAGGCTGTTGTGTATTGTGCGTGCGTGCGTGCGTGTGTGCGTGTGTGTGTGTGTGTGTGTGTGTGTGGTTTCTGAGTGAGAGCAGACACTGTAGAGTCAGTCACAGCCGGGGTGAGGGGCTGCAGGGGAAAGTTTGAAGTCATCACGTGTCAGGAGCAGCATTACATGATGATGATGATGATGATGATGATGATGATGATGATGACGTGGTGTGAGCCAGCGTCCAGAGACAACTTTATTGTCAACTTGCTTATCTTAAAGGTGCACAGTGTAGTTTTGTGGAAGACGTTTTAATTAAGCTTGTCTGATTTCTTTTACAAACTAAAACAAACAAACTCAAACTGACCTTAAAGGACAACACAGTGTAAGTGTTTATATGTGGCGGACCCTGCCACCTCCAAACAGTGTTCTGGGATTTTCCTCTGAGAACAGCTCGTTTATTCAGTTATGAAGAAAATAAATAGTTCTGATATTATTACCTCATTAATATTGTAAATATTAAAATTCTGAGTTTGAAAACTACCCAGTGCCCCTTTAATATAGAGTAATACATTGTAAAAGTACAAGATGTGTATTTGTGACGAGTTGCCCTGTCGCCAGGTGAGCTTAGGATGTGTGAGTCTGATCCAACATCTGGCCTCAGATCAGCAGTTGAAAAACGAGCCTTCTGACTAACACTGGAACACTCGAATAATGAGCGTCGTCCCAGTCAGAAATACATGAAACAAACAAAAACACAAAGATAAATGTGTCAACAACGTTAACATTACAACAGGGTTTAGAAAACAAACTTATAGTAGCAGCTGGATTATATGTGTCCGTGAAATCTAACATGGGACGATACACTCTCTCAAGTGAATGGGAATTTTTAATTTAATTAATGTTTTTATTTATCATTACACTGAGTTATTTTCCTAAGTAACAACTCATGAAACCATACTGAACATTTTCAAGTATTTTCTGGTTCCAGATTTGTAGACTATAACTACATATAGTTATATTTAGAATCAGAGGTTGGTCAAAAGGCAAAAACGGTGTCCCCGGAGAAGACAGATCTGGGGTCTGTGCCAGGCGCTCTTAGTGACGGTGTGGTAATAACTGAGCTGAAAACAGTAAACACCAGGAACATTTTTACCAGCCGAGAGAGCATCAAATGGTAGTATTCACCTTGTGTGTGTGTGTGTGTGTGTGTGTGTGTGTGTGTGTCCTGATAGCCTGATAACAATCCATTCACTTGAATGAGGTGTGTTGGGAAAACGTCTGAAACACTAACCTCCACTGCTTATGTCTGTTTTTGGTGAGTGTGTGATAAATATTGTTCCAATAAAATGTAAAGATTTAAATTGGATTACACTTAAATTCTTGAATTCTTAATTCACTTTTAGTTAATAATGGTTAACTGAACTGTGATTGAACAGCGATCATTTTGAGATTTCTAGTGTCAGGTTGCTTTAGTCAAAGAGAAGGTCCAACGGAAATATTCATAAAGCTGGGGAGGGTCTTCCTTTTTTAAAATGTGAAATACGAGTTTCAGCCCTTTCCTCAACCCCATTAAGTTTAGTATAATCTCCAAGTGTGTGTGTGTGTGTGTGTGTGTGTGTGTGTTTGTATTGCTATGCTTGTGTGGACCAACCCTTGACATCCCACCTTTCTTGTGAGGACAGTTTTACTTGTGAGGACATTTTGCCTTGTCCTCACAAAGAAAATGCTAGGATGAGCTGTGTGTGTGGTTATGTGTGTGTGTGTGTGTGTGTGTGTGTGTGTGTGTGTGTGTGTGTGGTTGAGAAAGAGGGACTGCAACTGAGTACGTGTTAGTATGCTGTAAAGTTAGTCAGCGGTAACCTCGTGACTCTGCCGCTCGCAGGTGTTTGTCCACAAGCCTCTCATCTGCATCGCCGCTCCGCCTCCCTGACTTCCTATTAACCACCCCCACACACACACACACACACTCACGGACACACGCACGCACACCTCTGATCGGAGGCCACCTAGGGTGCCTACCTGAGAGCTAAAGCAACTTCAGAGTTTCACACCACCAACAGATGGATCTCACAGTTAGAGCCTCCAGGCCGCCGCTTTCATCTTTGTCTTTCATCCACTGCTTCGCCAATCACTCTCACACACACAAACACACACACACAGACAGATCCACACGTACACACACGTGGCGCCGAATCGAAAAACTCTCCGTTCACCCCAGAGCACTCTCGCAGATTCAGCCGACTCGCCTTGGGTATAAATAATGCATTACATCTGAAATATTAAGGCTCTCTGCTATGTGCTGCTTTCAATCTCGTCTGACCGACCGTCTGTCCATCTGTCAGCCTGTCTGTCTCGCTGCCGTCTTCCTTCTGCCTCATTTTGGCCCGAAAAGAGGCGAAACAGTCATTGATTTTTTTTCCTAAACGTGCAGCATGGGCAGACTGTTTGTTTTAAACCCCGCTGAAGAGAGCAGCCGATCGCTGGCACCGCTTCACACATGCACACAGCGGTGGAAGTGATCCTGACGAGCGGCTTCAAGGGGATCAGACGGAATATCAAAGAGTGATTTTTAAGGGCTTGTTTTATCAAAAAATACCTGTTCTAACACCCAGTGTTACACACACACACACACACACACACACACACAGCGGCCAGTTTTATAGTTGAAGCCGCTTTAGTCGATACTTTTATAACAGCAATGTATCAGATGACAAGGTGTAAAAGCTGTGACAGTATACCAGTGGCAGAGAATTACCCACTAAACCTCCTGCTCCCCTTTGTTTCTCGGAGCCTTTCGTGAGTTTCAGTTCACTGTTGGACCGTCCAGCCTGCGACTTCACCACTCTGGTCCACTCTCATCTCTCTCAGGGCTGTTCCACCCACGGCAGGCAAACGCACAGCGAGCTCAGAAACCCGCCGAACACTCCCCGCTCAGCGCCAGACGGCGGGCAGACACAGTTTGAGACGAGCTGATGAACAAAGTGGAGCATTTAGAGCACTATGTGGTTCTCAGAGAGGGTACTGGGCCCCCCTGGGGAGGGGGCTGTGGAGTCACTGGGCCACAGAGAAACAAAGTTAAATATGTACGTATTATGAAAGGTAAACGGTAAACAGAAAAAGAGTTATATATAACATATATATATATATATATATATATATATATATATATATATATATATATATTTTAAAAATGGGTTATTTATATATATATATATATATATATATATATATAAATATTATTATATATTTATATATATATATATATATAAATAACCAATTTTTTTAAATATATAGATATATGTATATATTTTTTAAAAAATGTCAGTGCTATATATATATATATATATATATATATATATACATATATATATATATATATATATATATATAAAGTTGCTCACCGTCGTTCCCATCGCTTCATCATTGTATTGATTACTAAAAACTGGTAACCTGACTCTTGCCAGATGCATTTCGTTCCGCCTAGCTCCACTCACATACATCTAGGAACGCTCCCGTTGGGAGGGATTTCAGCACCAGGTTTTATGGTAGAGCCAATCAGGACCGCCGGGCGGGAGTTTCATAGATGTGACGTAGCGGAGAAGCGACTGTTTTGATTCAGACAACAATGGCGGCTCGCATCGAGGAAGCAAGCGCCAACATTGATGCTGCTATTTCATCCGTGTTGTCCAATCTACCCAATATTTCTTCGTTAAAAGAACGTCGCTCACATCAACGTCACAGGTTGGTTTCGATGTGAGTGGTTGAAGTAGCACGTCAATGAAGATGACAGACAAGTGGTTTACCCAATCATATGCAAGGATTTTTGATAAGGCCCAGCCTTCTGAAACACATCTCCAATGGAGCGATCCCAGATGGATGAGTGGAGCTAGGCGGAACGAAATTCATCTGGCGAGAGTCAGGTTAAAAAATTGGGGTGGTGAGACATACATTTTTTTGGCTTCTGAGGGGGCCATGCCAGAAAACATTTAAGAACCACAAATGTAATGCCCTGTCAACTATTTGCCAGCAAACCTATGAATTTCTCCAGCTGCACAATTAGAGCCAATGTTTGGACTAATGCGTTAAAAAGTAGCACATTAGAGTACTCAGTTTACTTTATGGTTGTAAGGAGCAACAAAACACGGTAGTTTTGCAATTCAAGTAATTCATTATTTAGTTACGTCTTCAAATGTAGTAATCTGTTACTGTGACATTTTAACCACGTTTCCCTGTTTCTGCTGTTTCCACGACAAATGAATAAAGAAAATCCCAGACACTCTTTCTGTTTGGTGTCCTACTTCTTGGCAGACACCTGCAGATGTGTGAGTGTGGCCGTGTCCTGTCAGTGTGCAGGTGTAACTCAGCCGGCGGGATGGCCGGAGCAGGGAGGGCAGCCTCTGGTTCATTAGTCACATGTTGAAACATCTTGTACTGGAGGCTGTAGAGGCAGCTGCTGACACTGTTTGTCTCGGTTAAGTTCCCTGTCTGATCGTTCGGAGCCGAAAGGCTGCACAGCTGCTACCCACCAGGCACAGTTGCTCTCTGTACACTTTCATCTACCTGAAACACTTTTTGAAATCCGTGTTTTGTAATCAAACATAAAGGATTAATAAAGAGCTGTGAAGTTGATATTGTGTCCTTCATTCCTGGTCTAATGAGTTGTTTTTCTCAGTAGATAACGCTGTTACCTTCAAAAGGCTTAGGAGTGGAACTCAATATTGCATAAAAGATGGTTCATTTCTGGCAGAAGTTCCCAATCTATCACACCACCATCTATAACTCACATCGCATTGTTTACATTACCCGAGGCAGAGCCAATTAGCGTAGCCATGTAGCAGCTAAATCACTGCATGAGGTCAGATTAAGGTTGGAAACGGAAGAAATAAAACATTAAACACAGCGATCCGTGGTGACCTTACACCACACGCAGAAACAAGAGGTGTTGTAAATGTCATGTTTTGTGAAATGTTGTGTGTTTTGACCCTCAGGGCCACTGTAGCTGTGTCACTGCGATGCACCTGAGGGGTAGACTGCAGATGCCCTCAGGTCAGATCGCCCATCCCGACTTGTCAGGTTTTGTCAAGTCTTTTTCATTGAGCGTATCTCACCGAAACGCACCTCGAGGCCTCATAAATATGTTGAATGCATCTTCTCTTCCTCATAAAACATTCATTAAGATGGAAGAACTTCCATCCGTATTGGCTCTGCAGAACTCTTCTTCCTTACCTTCGTCGCCACGTTGCTTCATTCCGATCTACGAATAGTGTGAAACAACTGGGCAGGCGACTTGTCACTCTACCTGTCATTCGCTTACCAGGGGCAACTGAATTGAATGTGAGCAGCTGTCTTTAGGTGGTTGCCTGGAGACAAATACAGGTGACGGGCTGCTTCTCGACCTCGCCGGGTCTCACCGTCGAATGTTGAATGGTGGCGGGCAGCGCTGGGGTGTTATTTTGACGTTTAGCTCAAAATGAATGGCATGCTGTTGGGGGGGGGTGAGAGGGTCTAAACTTGCGTGGGAGCAGAACCTTGAATCAGCTCTTCAGTGACGAGCGAGCACAGTCGTTCGATTCTCCACTAAACCACGTGAAAGTACAAGGGGAAAGCTGATTGTCTCTGGCTTCCAGAGTCCCTCCGGTTCGAGTTTTACAAGCTACCAGGACTTGAATACAAACAAATTATGCATGGGAACACATCGCTCGGGGAATACGCTACTTGATCTCATGCCGGTATAGTGGCATCGCAGGAAAAGCAGCTTAATACCGAACATGCCCACAAAGTTTAGGCTCATGAGAGCGGGTTGGTTTTTGGAGTGCACTCTCTGTGTTAGTGCCCTTGAACATGGTTGGTTGATTATGCAGCTGTAGCAGCAGTCAAGAGATTTCAAATTAGCTTTTTGAGTAAAATCATGCAGATCCTCCCACCTACCAGGGGAATTGGATTCATGTGGATTCAGTAACTGCAGCCTGATAAGATTTTTACTTTAAAGCTGCAATTTGCAGAGAGAGAGAAAGTGACTGCTGAAACATTCTGAACTCGCAACTCATGGCAAATACAGCACGCATCTGGGTTTGGTGACACGACGCACGGCATCGTGAGAGGACTTAAAGAAGGCCGCCCTGGAGGCGCTGCCAACACGTCCTTGTCATTTTGGCGCAACATCTCAGTTTGATATTGGCGGACACCATCTCTCCAACATCCTCAGCCGACATCGAGCTGATTATGTGGCGCCATGCTTGGCTGCAACAAGGGCTTCATTAAATCAGTTTGCCAGTGGATCAATTGGAAAGCCTTGTGTGTTGACAAGTGCTCACTCTGATGGAAAGGATGAGAGCCGCGGCCCCCTGCACTGCAAGCTAATGGCACAATCAGCTCAGATGAACGGTGCAAGGATCCAAGCGGCACAGGTTGGACGACTGGTCCGAGATGCCAACAAATTTTTTTAAGTATTGCTACTTGACTTCTCTCTTTTGGCCTGTCTTTTAAGACGTGCTCTGCAAAACAGGCTTAATGTTAAATGAAGATGAAAGAGTGTGTTAGCCAGCACTTTTTTATTCTTCAGTCAAGCTGCTGCTTTATCAAAAAAGCCCTTTTGGAAAAACGCCTGTCATCACCTGCAGTGCCACTGCACTTAGAGGACTCTTTGCTCTGTAACCTGCTGCACTCTACATTCAGGCTAGATAAAAAGCTTTTACTTCTAAATAGCAGTGCTTCTTGCTGCAGAGGAGGACGAGGGTAGAGGATGTTCAAAGTGGAGGTCCTGCCAGGTCTCAGGGTGAACTTGTCAGAGGCCTCGGGGCAAGACCTGGTGTCAAGTAATATTTGATAGAGTCCTTGGGCTCGCACAGGTATTTATTGGGGCCGTCTGTGTGTTTAAAGAACATTGAAACAGCTATCTTGTATCATTATAAAAAGTCAAGGTAAGTTGTCAGTAAAAGCAGTTTGTTTCCAAAATCATGCATTCCTTTCTTATTAATGTTTTTCACACCGTCCCATATTTTTTGGAATGTGAGTAAACATTCAAAGAAAAGTTCATGGAACCGCTCAGTGACGCTGATCTGTCTAATCATGAATCCATATTTAAGAAACAAGACAGGAGACAAGTTCAGTGGGTGAGCACTGCCGCTCCAATTCAAGCTCACTTTTCTCAAGCAGAAGCCTAAAGTGATCAACAAATGGCTTTTTGTAAGGTATGGCCAGAATTTTAGTTCAAAACATAAAAGAAAATGAACTAACATTATCAACAAAGTGTCAAGAAACAACAGTGTTGATGTTATGTCAAAAACGTTCAGAGACAGAGTTCAAGGTTAGCATGCTAACCAGCTAGGCCCGGCCCAGCCCATCCTGTCTTATAACACCGCTTTGTACCACAAAGGTGATGGTCTGATAGCTCCTGTAGTTTCAGCTGGGAGTAAGTTACATCTATTTTCCTTACTGAACAGAAGAATACAATGTAAACCCTCTGAATTCAAGTTACTCCCCTTTACCGAACTTAGGCAAGCTTAATTGCCTCATTAACGCATTGTAAAACACACTTCATTTAAACTTGATATAAACCTGATAAAACTCATCGGGTATGATGTGGAAATATTCTGGTTCGACACACTGTTTTCACCCTCTGACTGATGTTTGAATCTCTCTCTCTCCTCTCCCAGCTCTCTTGTCCCTGCCTGCCATGTCTTCTCCCAGAGTTATAGTCCTGGTCACAGCTGCTGTAAATCACCTCCATACTGAACCCCCATTCTTCAAACTGGCATCCTCTCAGTCTCAGACACCCAGCCGTGTTTACTTGCAGGCTGGTTGGCTGAGCCTGCACTTAATTAAGCCTGTTAGCATGCTAAAGTTCACCAATTATTACATGCACAAAGAAGAGCTGAGGCTGATGGGAATGGTACTGTACTGGTTTTACAGGTATTTAATCATGAAGCAAAGTTCTAGACAATTACATTCCGATGCCTCCCCTGGTGACCCATGTTAAAACAGCAGCAGCAAAAGTGTACTACCCTCTCGGGTGCCCTTTCAGTGGAGTACACTTAATTATGTTCCCTCTAGGATGACCTTAGGGTGCTGATGCCCCACTGCATGCAGCTGGTACCCTTTTTATTTTGTTCCCCACTTTTCCCTCAGACAGACAGATATCAGTGGTTACTGACATGAACAGCCAGGCTGCATGACATGGCGGAAGTCTGGCTGCCCATTCTAAGCAATGTTCTATGTCAATGAGTATTTGCCCTATGGCCATGTGTGTAGAGGCCTAGTATACTAGGAGACATTGTGTCACATCAGATCAGCTTAGTTTGAGGCTAAACTGTCTTGTCCTTAAACCACTGCACTGGAAGATTTTAAAATCGTATTTTTAGATTTATAAAGCCTAGTGAAGAAACAAAGCATGCAGATTCTCCAAAACAGTTCATAAGGTCTCACTAGATGCTTGGATATGGTATGAAAAATATGATAATCATATGCTGGTCGGATGGACAGTCCCCAGATCTAAACCCAACTCAACAGATTTTGCAGTGATTTTTCAGACAGAGATCTACACCTACTGTATCTACATCACCACCATCATCAAAACTCCAAATAAGAGAAAAAGTCCATTGAAGTTGTCGCCTAAAAAGTATTTTCCTATATTGTCATTATCTCATACACCTCTGGTCCTACATTTTTCACTATGGGCATGAATTGGACTTCAGTCAAGTAAGCAGGTATCATTTCAGTGTGTCAGAAAAAATGTGATGTAGTATTACTTCTGCCATTTGTCACTGAGCTAAATACATTTGACATGTGGCATTTCTCCAAAGTGACATACATGTGGGAAACAATTTAAAGGGTAATTCCACCATTTCTACACGTTACACTTTGTGTTTACAGGTCTTGAGGAGAACTACTGCATATGTGGAAAAAGTAGATTAAAGTCTTTTGTGGCTCCGGAGGAAGCTGCATGTAATCTGAATAAACTGCCTCCAGTGACGTCACTTGGACGCTGTCAAGTTGCATTGTGGGTAATGTAGGCAGCATGTTTTGAAAGGGAGGAAGAATGCGTGGAATAAGAAAAAGGTGAAATCTCTGGTTCTGCTCTCTTGACGTTGATCATCTGTTTTTAAACTGTCCACCATGAGTCCAACAGTGTTATAGGACTGCAGACGAGAAACCAGTGGACTGCCTCTCAACAGGTCTGTTTCAAGACCTGTAAACATATGTGAATGTGTAAAATTGGTGGAGTTACCCTTTAAGAAAGCTCAAGAAGAAGCCATCCAGAATCACTGGGCCCTCAACAAAAGGAACACACACCAGTAGAGTTTGGGTCGAGGTTTCCTGCCTCGCTCGCTGACAGATCAAAGCAAGCGAGAACCTGAATGAGGCAGGCGGGTGTCCTGCTCGCAGCCACTCTACAGGCAAACTGTGGGAACTGGACATTTACACAAACCGCAGCAGGGAGCCCCTGGAGAATAAGGAGATGAGGAGTGACATGAGCGTGCAGGAAGCATTACACTAATCCATTTGTGAGATGACCACTGGCTGCACAAAGAGTTGAGTCTGATCGTTTTGATGTCCTGATGTTTAATGAGATTGGATTGCAGTTTTGCACTGCGCAGCTGACTGTGGCGGCCTCCACTGTTAATGCTTCAGTATGTGTTATGATGTATGAGTGAGAGAATGTAGCGCTGTAGACACCGGCCAAGATACATTTCACCAGTACCAAGGTGGCAAGCAAATTTATTTCTCATTATACAGCACAGTGTTGCTTAACAAAAGTACAATTTATAGTTCCTTCATGTTTCACAAACAAAGAACATACACAGTTATTTATATAGATATATAATTCTGTAGTTCTTTTTTTAAAATTGCATATGGATGAATGTAAAAAACAGCAACAAGATGGTGATGACAGTATGGTCAGTGGCTTCATGTTAAAAGTCAACTTTGTCCATCAACTTGAGCACCAAGCATCTGCCGTGGTCCGCCGCTCTGTCGGCTCTGAACACAGTCCACCTGTCGAGTGCAACAGCTTGGTCCGAGATGTTGTGGTGGAGACGGGTCTCTGTGAAGATTGGGCCCAAAAATCTCGACTTCCCCGTTGCTTGGCCAGCCTGAGTCCCATTTTGTTTAGCCTTTCATCTGCGATCGGACGTTAGCAAGGAGCAGTCTCGAATCCAAGCTGGATTAGCATGTCTCTTATCCCTCTCCTCCTGTGGGCGGTCCGTGTCCATCGGTTGAAAGATGCGGTGGACAGTGGTCATCTCAAAGTCCGCTTCGCTTAATCCATGCGAATGAAATTACTTCTGTCATAGGTAATAGCTGAACACAAATGCATAGAGGAAGAGTTGTCCGTCAGTACTTCCATCTAACTGCCAATCTTGAAGCTGTCCTTCTCTCATGTGAAGAGCTCAAACTCCTGTCTGTCTAATATTTTATAGAGAATAGCTTGATAGGACATGGTCACAGACTGTTGAAAGGCCACAGCCATTGACATCATTTGCCCACCGTGCCATGTGCTGTGTGACTGGGGGAGGGTGCAGGGGGACGGCTTATTAAGCTTCAATAAATAGGCTGCAGAACAAATATACAAGCTTTTAACCCTGATTAACTCTGGTGGACATGAAGGCCTTCACTAATGACTGCCATCCAGTCACAGAGGACAGGGTTAAGCAGCACATGAGAACATGAGA
The DNA here is from genome assembly GCA_039737535.1 of Lagodon rhomboides. Classification (NCBI taxonomy): domain Eukaryota; kingdom Metazoa; phylum Chordata; class Actinopteri; order Spariformes; family Sparidae; genus Lagodon; species Lagodon rhomboides. The sequence continues at coordinate 7,469,828 of CM077793.1, forward strand.
CAGAATCTATCGTTCATAATCAGATTCATCATCTCATTGTGCCTTCCCGTCCACACACTGAGAGATCCAGCCCCGCCTTCCCACAGATCTCTTCCATGGTTACAGCTTGACGCAAAATATATTAAAAGACAACATTCTGAGTCACGTTTGAGTGATTAACTACTCACAGATTAAATTCAGCTCCGAAATAATCTGCATATTTTATACAATTCGGACTTTAGATTTTGAATATTGTTCAATCAATCAAATAGATCCGTCAAGGAACATTTATCACGAGTGATGACAGCTGGGCTTCTGTTAATGAGCAACGCCTCTTCTAAAATTGGACCCTGAGGAACTGCAGGGAACTTTTTATAAGTGCTGAGTCTTGGCCAGATACCGTCGAGTAATTTGTGGCGCTGAAACCTCCACGATCAGTCAGGGGGTCTAATGAAATGGAACGCTCTTGATTTGTATTGGAGCTGAAGAATGTTGCTCTGCGCCTATATTCCACTTCCTGGCACAAACACATTAGAAGAAAAAAAAATCAGTGTTAAAAGGTGATTGGAAGTGTTTCTTTTTAAGTTTATCTTCTTTATTTTCATCGCAAAGCTAATGAGGATAAAGTGCACGTCTTCTCTTCTTCACTGATCCCAATTCTTCTTCGCCAGAATCAGAGGCAGGGCCAGAGAGGTGGCCACGGGTCCCTCCTGGTGGCCCCAGGGCCACGCAGAGGAGCGGTTGGCTTGTTCGAATCAGAACCCCTGTACGACGTGGCTGTGATCCAATGGCAGCACAAAGTGATGCAGAATGATGACAAAGATATTCAAAACAACCACAAAGCGACGCAAAATGGCCTTTAAAAGATGAAAAATGACCCCAGTGAGATAAGAAACGACAGCAAAGTAATGCCTAATGACTAAGGAAATGAAAGTGATTCACAAAGTGATTCAAAAGTAGGACAAAGTGGTCCAAAATGAGCGCAGAGATGTACAAAACATGTTGTGGCTCTGTCTGTGGTTCGTACGCGTGAGCGGACTGAGGGGAATTTCTGTGTCTAGGGGCCGATTATGTCATAATTAACTGAAATTATTTGAAATTATAACAATTATGGTTGTTTATTTAGCATTCTTTCTTTTGTGCTACTTGCTTTAAGTGGTAAAATGTCTTACAATATTACACCATGTATAAAATGAATACTATATTTTTACATTTAACAAATTTGTGAAAAGAAATATTTTAATATATGTTATTTAGAAAGTTCAAGAGCATTTGTGGCGTGAGGGGATCTTTTTATAGTCTCGAACTGAGGTAAATGAGCAGTGGCATGGGAGGAGGATCCGCTGCATGCAACCATTTCATGGATGATTTCCTCCACTTGTTTATGTTTTGACGTCTGAGGGTGTTGTTCAAGGACGTTTTGATGTAGCATTCCTGCTATCATCCGCACTCTGCATGTTTAATGCCTCTCCGCACTCCATTCTGATGATGGAGCCTCGCATTCGTGATGAGGTCACCCGCGCATTCTTTCATTTACAGATTTCGTTTTGCGACTTTGTTAGGAACTCGAACGAATGAACTGCAAGGCACCATTTTAGCATTAAAGGTAATCGGAGGGCTGAAGCTGAAGATTGAACACAAGTATTTTGATAGTCGGAGTTAAAGGTTCTTGCTTGAATTTCTTTATGCATGTATGCGTTAAGTATAATGTCAACAGTAATAATACAAAAACCCAATATTATGGTAACGCCCTGGTAATACTACTTGTTAAATCAATTCCCGCTGCAGCTGTCAGATCATTCATTATGCTGCTAAAGTACAATATGGTGGTTGGTCTTCCTGTGGAGCTGTCGAATGAAAAACTAAGAAAAAAGGGAAGACAGAGAGCAGAATTCAGGAATCAGGTATTTGCTGAACTCACAAGAGGGGACAAATGATTAAGAAATTGATTTAGACAGTGTTTCACAAAACTGACAATGAACTTCTGTCTCAACAACTCACAAAAATCTGACATTTTTTAAGGGACTCTGGCACTTTCTCCCTCCATTACAAAGGAGTACATTGCAGTTATTATGCTCTTTAGGTTGTGCCCCTGCTGCCTTTATAGTGTGGTCCACCAATCTCTCTCTCTCTCTCTCTCTCTCTCTCTCTCTCTCTCTCTCTCTGTATGTATTATGTATCAACAGTTTCCAAACAATTACCTCTGTGTGTGTGCATATGTGTGATTACTGTGTTTGTGCCTTGAGTGGGCCGACTGAAGGTCTGAGTGCATAATTCTCGCTGAATATGCATTGTATGAAGGCATGTATACGACAGATGCGTGTTTGTGTGTATTGATGTCGTGCCAGGATTATGCCCACTTGGTTTTGTTTCAGTACGTCCAAACAAAAACAGCCGAGAATGATAACAGGGTTTACGGCCAGGCTAATGGTTATGTAGAGCTGTGCCGAGCCACAGTGGTGTCACTAATGGCAGCGTGCAAACATGCTTACAATAAAGACGCCAACATGTTGACATTTAGCAGGTGTGATGCTGACGTTGTTACGTTGATGTGGTCGTCTTAGTCGAGTGCATTTAAATGCGAACATTTGCTTCCAAGCACTTAACAGAGAGTGCAGTGTGAGGCTGATGGGAAGGCCATCAGTACACAGGCTATATATTTATTATATAACCTGCAGATATTTACTACAGAAGTTTCCGCTGCTGCATCACCAGACTACAGAGCAGCTTATTTCCTCAGGCTGTGAGACTCTGAACTCATCCTCAACACTCCACTGTTAATAATGGTTTATTTGTACAGCTTAATTTGTGGGAAGCATAAAAGGAAGAGACTTTGCATTTCATTGTGCAACCCTGAATTGTAGACCCGGGGTCAACACTTTTCAGTATCCGGTATCCCTGAGCTGAGAGACTGTCCGTATACATTGATAATAATACAGACAACTTACCAATTTGTTTCAGTAATACTACCAAGTACAGACAGGTGATGCACAGTGATTTAGAATAAGGTTAGGTTAGCTTGCTGCCTTTATTTCCTGACAGATCCCAACAGATCATGGGTCATGACTGGTGTCACTTTTATATGGAATCTTTGCTAATAATATCTTGAATTAATGTGTGACACTTCAATTTATTTATTTATTTTTAACTTTTAAACTATTGTTAGACAATGATTTGGCGGTCCCCCTGGAGTAACTCTGAGCCCACCCTAGGAGTCCCCCCTGTTAAACGCTGACATTGTAAAATCATAAATAAATGAACCTTCAATAACGAGTGAAGGTTAGGGGATCATCACAGTCTGTAGGATGCATCATCTGGGGACCATGAATGTCTGTGCACAGTTCTACAGTGATCCATCCAATATTTGACAAGAAGTCTGAACCTTAATGGTGGATCAACAAGCCGACGGACATCACCATCCCTGGAGTTCAGCCGCCAGCAGTGCTAAAAATGCTGGTCTCTGTGGGTTTGTCTGTGAATTCTGCCATGAGTTTCCAGTAAATACCAGAATTAGACTTCCCAAGATTCAGCGTTAAAGCAAGTGTTACCCTGGCTAGCATATTCCTCACACTCCGCCTTACCTTCCTTCCTGAGTCTCTTCTTCCCCCCTCCTCTGGCACTGTTGTGCAGGAAAGCTTTATTCCACTAGAACGCATTAGAGTCAGACAGCTGGCTTTCACGCCTGTCACACCATGAATGTGTACGTATATACATTGTCTGTGTGTACGTGCAGGGACGGCGTGTGGGAGCAAGGCATTATAGCTTTTTGAATCTGCATTAGTGTGTGTGTGTGTGTGTGTGTGTGTCATCCTTCATGCTTCTCCCACTAAAGCTGCAGCCTGCTTACCTATTCCCCTCCTCTGCCCATTCATCCTCGCCTCTAAATCTGCTCTGATGTGCTGGCCACAGTGGATGTAGTGTGACTCGCGGCACAGTGGTGGCCATCAGTGCTTTCCACCTATTATGAATCAGGCATCCACTGGTACCGCTGTCATCACCACTCTTTCTCAACTGTTGTACAACAGAAGTGAGCAGCCAGACTGTAAGACAAGCCTCGTAGCCCTCCATTAGCTGGTTGCCACATCATCCCTGCACACTTTGACAGCTGAGAGCAAAAATAGAGATTTGAAATTAGGATGCTTTATGGCAGTGCGCCACGGGGACTTTATTATTTTTTTTCTGGCTCCCTTTTCATTCCCAACACCTCGACTTCTCTGAGCTCATACCTGAACAGTACCAGCATCTGTTGCTAAACATTTAATGTCTGCAGTAAATATGCTCCTAACTACAAATATGATGACATCTGTTTTCTAAAATAAGCTAGACCTCTTCTGCTCTTGAGATGAGCAGCTTAGTTAGGCACTCGTGACTCAGTTCTTTGGGCCAAGGACATCAAAAACAACAGCATTAGTCATTTGTTCAGTAGCTTTAAACAGCATTTGTTTCTGCTTCAGAAAACCATGAACTGTTGGAGTGACCCATAGCCCTTGTACAAAAGCTGGCTCCGAAGCAGCAGCTTATTTCCAGCCTGTTCAAGTTTTCTCTCTTTTACTGAACAATGACGAGCTTAACTGCCTCTTAAACTCTAAATCCCTTTGGCTGAAACCTGGTTGAGGTGACTCTCTCGTGATCCAAGGTCCCATTCCTGGCAACATCTGTGACTAGCTCCATGGCTAATTGAGCCATGAGCCAATTAAAGTAGATATGGTAACTAACCATAACCAAGGACAGCTGGCAAAAAGTGGCAGTTGTCAGTAACTCAGGTTACTCTGCTGGCTATAATTACAGAGCAACCTTCAAATTTGTTTGCAGTGGTTAGCACTGTTGCCTCAAAGCAAGAAGGTCCTGCCTTCAAATCCCACTGGGGCAGGACCTTTCTCTGCAGAGTTTGCATGTTCTCCCCATGCTTGCTGGGGGTACTCTGGTTTCACCAAAACATTGGTTGAGGACATCCGTGCGCAATAAGGTTGATTCTTCAGTCAGTACCGTTCAGGAAAGGACAAGAGCTGGTCCTCAGAATGGGTTAAATGTAGAGTACCAGTTTCACTATTGTACATTGTACGATATGTGATCAAATAAATTCTTGTCTTCTTCTTCCTATGATACAAATTCCACCTTTAAAGGCCTATAAGAACCTTATCTAAAGGGGTCATGTGACTAATGACTGCCCTCTCTCACAAAGTCCAAAGTGGTTTACCATTTGTCGTAGCAGCACAAGACCTCTTAGAGAAGAAGTCAAGATAGATGGTCGGACCGAAAAAGTATTTGACTTCGACAACGGTGGTCATGGTTCTTACCAACATTCCCATTGGTTTCTGTCTTTGTAACCATGACAATGGTTCTGTATTTGTAACCAAGTAGTTTTAGTTGCTTTATCTGAAACCATTCGCATATATGTTTGGAGGCAGCACACCAGGCTGTTAACGCAACATTGGCTTATTATATTCTAAAGTTGAGATAAGAAAATATGTTAGCAGTAAACAGCCTAATTGCACTTTCAGAGCACACGGAGCGACATTTGCATTTATATGGAGTTGTTCTCTCTGATAATATTTTTAACATTCACTCTCCTTTCAGCACTGTTTTGATGTTCAGTAATTCCTGTGTAAAATATCCTGTCCTTCGTCCTGCTTTTTCTTATCTGCTAAAGTCTCCGTTGCTCCCCAGCTAGTCACTAAACTTTGTTTTTAGCAAGGTAGCATACAGTTGTCTTTCCTGAGCTTTTTCTCTTCAACCAGATGCCTGCTGCTTGAAACAATCCTGGTGAGTGAGCAAAACTGTAAAGTTGTTCAACCAAAACTAACAACTACCCTACCCTAACCCTAAACCAACACTAGCCACCAAAGAGTCGCACCGCTGCATGCGTCTTCAAAATGCGAAGCATGGAGGCAAAAACAAATGAAGGCAGCAGCACTACCTCAGACTCTGCCTCCACCATTAATACGGCATCTTCGTATGATTACTTCAAACAATTTTGTGAAAAGGTCAGTGATGATCCAGGTGGGAAAAATTGTACCTTTTTGTGTAAACTTTGCCCGCCGGGTTTCAAGAAGCAACTCCGTACACCAACAACGTCAACAGCAAACCTGAAATGGCACATTAAACTAAAGCACCCAGCTAGCCTTTCAAGGTGTGTGCCAGTGAATAAAAAATGAAAAGACACGGCAATGGCGAGCCAAAACAGATCCTCTACCACCTAAATCAACGGCGTACAGTAGAGGCTTTGTTCATCTCCCAGCCGCAGCTGGACAACCTGGTTTTGCAGTATATTGTCGGAGACCTGCAGCCTTTGAGTAAATTGGAAAGCCCAGCTTTTATAAACTTAATTAAGGGGTTGCAGCCATCCAAAAAGATGCCATCAAGAAAAAAAGTACAGACATTGGCAGTGCAGTCATTTTGTTGTTGACCAAATATCTAAAGGTGTTTGTATAAATGAGAGTATAGTTCTGGCCCAGAAAACACAGTCTGTCTGCTGTAATCTGTTCACCCTCAGGGGGCTGAAGCTAGAACTTACCAGGCAGTAAGAGTCCAACTTCTCATTGTACTTTTATCGAGTAGGCGGTATCCTCCATCAAACGCTGGTTCCCTGCATCTCCGCAAGCCAAAGCTAAGCTCGGGCACATTGTCTGCACCGCTGAGCAGGTGATTGGCTGTCAAATGGTCTCCATGAAGAAGCTGCACGATGCTGATGGCTCGCAGGATTGCTGTCACAGCACACCTAGGAAATCTGTTCAAGAGGCTTCCCCCCTGGGAGATGCAACAGGACTGTAATGAACTTCCTCCCAAGAGCTGTCAACTTATTCCACCAGTCCTGCAAAGACTCCACCACAATGCATCCACAGCCTAGGGACTGACAGAAACACTAAACTGTTGCTCATTCCTGCTGGTCCATCCAATTTATTTTAAGTGTTTTTAGCACAGTTTTCTAATCTTTACAGTGTCAAGGGAGCCAGGCTCCTTAATGCTCCATATGCTGTGGTTTAATGGCACAACTGATGTAGCAGACGATCCTTTGAAATCTATGTCAGTATTGATACATGTATATGTTAACACATAGTCTTTGTTGGTGTAGTAACACCCTGCCAAGAGTCCTATATAAGACTTACTTTGACAATTAACATTTTCTCACTTGGCTGCTAAAATAAGTCATCCTCTGATTCTGACAGAGAAGCTTTTCTGCATGCCAAAAAAAGCGGTGCCTGCTGCCTAGATCCCCATACGCAGACAAATTTATGACAAAAAAGAGGGAATTTCCAAATATATTGTCAGGAAATCTTAATCTTGTTCTCTATTCAGCTGCCAAAACAGTGAGGGGAAAATCTGGTAAAGTGAACAGGGCTTGTGTTATAGTACAGCTTCATTCCCACAGAGAAGAAAACGCATGATTCTTTTTACTGTATGTCACTTTAATTAGATACAGTGAGGTATCCGCCCACCCTGCACATCTATCACCAACATAAAGCAACACATTCTATAAAAAACCCACAATGGATTGTCTCTTCCATCTTCGTCATCGCTCCAGGGAGAGTTGGTTTCGTACTGCCGGTGTATTTGTCTTATTTAGGATAATGAGACAAATACACTGTTACTACAACAACTTGACTAATGTTCAGAGTGACTTTTTAACATTAGGATATGTCAAAAGTACAAAGGAAATGAACAGTCTTTAACAGAAAAAACAAAAAACAAAACACCTGACAGGTCAATTGCCGATGACTCCCAAACCCAAAAACATTTATACCTTTCCCCAAAAAACACAACCATTGCAGCGTACCAGCGATAGGTGCACTGGGCCTTCATCATACGCTTGCTGGTTGGTAATGTTTAGGCCACAACCATCTAAATAGGATTCAGAAAACATTTTCGCTTGCGTTAACTTTGGTTATGACCATATCTATGTTATGTATATAGGATACATGGGAAGCAGAGCATTGTACTGCTGCAAACCGGACCAATGACAGCAATGGAAAACATAAAAATGTTCAATACATAGCGTACACCTATCGCTGGTACGCTGCAATGGTCATGTTTTTTGGGGAACGGTATAAAAGTTTTTGGTTTTGGGAGTCACTGGCAATCGACCTGTCAGTTGCTTTTTTTATCTGTTAAAGACTGTTCATGTCCTCTGTACTTCAAGCTTGAGGACTGGAATTGAGAAACCCTGCTATATATATATATATATATATATATATATATATATATATATATATATATATATATATATATATATATATTTATGTGCACCCCCATCAGTCCCAAACTATAACTTTAACTATGTTAGGAGGGTAAATTAACTCACTGTTGGCATTCAGTTTCCTAGACTAAAGTCTTTGTGCTTGTTTAACCCAGATGTCCACCCTGTGCTCTTCTACTGTATGTGTAGTTTTGTTGCTCTTCATACTACTTCTCACTTCCTCCCTTGCAGCCATAATACTTTCTGCAGCCACTGGAGGTCGCTGCATTACAAGAAAGATAGATATAGGTCATATTAAGCTGCTTTCGCTATGTAGTTTTACTTTGTTTGTATGTGGTGGACCCTGCCACCTTTCTGGGACCTTATTTTCCTCTGGGAACACACTGTTTATTCACTTATGGAAGAAATAAATATTTCCAAGTTTGTATTATTACCACATTATAATTGTAAATATTAGAATTCTGAATTTGAATTTCTTCTCCAAAATTACGTAGTGCCCCTTTAATCTCAATGTGGGAACAAACTGCTTGCTGGACCCATAAGGGTCTGATTTGACTTGTCTTTATGTTAAAGTAGTGTGTGCTGTTGTAAAAACATTGCTAATCATCTCAAGAACTTGAAAGCGGTGCCAGTTTCTTAGCATTTCCAAATACACAAAAACTGAATTGTCTAACACATGCTGCAAACATTCACACGTCACATTTACTTGCTTATTAGTTACAGTGTTGACAAAGTGTTGCTCTTAAAGCCAAGGAGCATACGGTCACCGTAAAGTTACATAATGATACATTACTGTCGTCCTCATCTCTAGACCTTAATAAAAATGAAACATTAGGTCTTGAAACACAAGCACTAAAGCGTAAATCCAGCCTACAGCAACACAACAGGATTCATTGTCACTGCCAGCTCAACTAGCCACCTTGCAGACAGAATGTGCTGCCTCCATGACACACCGAACCACCAGCTGCTTCTTTTCACCTGGCAGCCATGTGCTTCACCAGGAGGAAGTACATGTCCAGGGTTCACACCACCCCAGTTTAATCCTTCGCTGTGTGCATCATCGGCTTTCCATCCGTGAATAGAACTGTGCTCAGTGGAGCTCATAACCAAACCGGAGGTACTGCTGCTGGGAATCTGTGGAAATGGACAGGACCATTAGCCCGGCTCCAACTCTGCATTCCAGCAGCGGTGCTCCCCCAAGAAATCTCTCACAGGGGTGACCTCCCGCGACCACTGAAAATCCTTGGGTGGTAGAGAGTGAATCGCATACTGATATACTTTGGTTTCTTACTCTATGGTTAATGTTACTGTTACACCTTTGTAACATGTCACCTGCCGATCCTGGGTTTAGTATCTGAAGTATCAATATCTGACCAGTTCAGTTCGGTTGGATTCACTCAGTTTTCAGTCTCATTCCCAACTCGTCAAATACTGATACTTGAAACAACTGTCCTGACCTTCCACCCCAAAGCGTCTGTCATGGTCCTGTCGTTTTAGTTTCCATGTATGTCTGTTTATGTGTTTTTCTAGCTTTTGTGGTTTATTTTGCCCTTTTTTTTCCAGTGTTCTGTTTCCCTTCCTGTTTCTCTCCACCAGCCTGATTTTCCCTCCACACCTGTCTTGTGTCTGTTTGATCAGCCCAGCTCTGTTACCTGAGTTCTGCCCCAGTCCGCCTTCCCTCCACACCTGCGCTGCATCTCCCTCGTCAGCCCTTCCCTCCTCCGGTGTTTTTTTCCGTTCATTTCCCTCACCTGTGTTTCCACCTGCACCTCATCCCCCTTGTTTGGTTTGGTTTGTATTGAAGCCTGTGTTGTTCCCTCACTCTTTGTCCGTCTGTTCAGTTTCTGTTATCCTGCTGTTCTGTTTCCCTGATGTTCCTCCGTGTTTGCCTGTTCCTGGTATTTCCGTGATCATATTAAACCCCTGTCCATTGCATCTCCTGCCTGCCCTCTCATGTATTTGGGCCCACCTTCCCTGCTTCAACGCAAAATCGTCACTATATAACGAGCTGGGAATGAGACTCAAATCCACTTTTCCACAAATAGGACCTTTAAAGTAAAAGATCTAAGACATTTTTATTCATATAAATTGTTTCTCTCAGATGTGGAGCACAATTTCTTCAAATATGTTTCAGTGAGCTTCCATCATCCCCTCGACAGGTGTGGCAGATAGAACAACGCGATAGGTTTACAGGTGTGCTTTGGACTGGTCACAACAAAAGATCATCAATGTTATCATAATGTATTCTCCTCTGGAGTGAAAAGTTTGGGGGTGAAGTGGCCACAGCCCCTTGTTAACACACTCTTCAACACATTACGCCCCGAGCAGACCCGTCGGGAAAGTCGAGTCACGTCTCTCGAGTGCGGAATCTCAAATGTACGCCTCCGAGGGCCTCAGGCGACCTGTCCCTCATTTGCATGACGGTATTCAGGATAATGGATTTCATTCTCGACGTGTCACAATTGGCCGAGCTCAGGGCAGGTTCCCCCCCCGGCGTTACCTTACCTCTCCTCACACTCTCCCCACAGACGAACCGTCTAATCCAAACTCAGCCTCCTCCCTCCCGTCCTCGTGCTTTGTGAGAAACGCTGCACACGGGACTGCTTTTTTCCTCTCCCTCTGTATCTCCCTATCGGTCCCTCTCACATGCACATGACTACACGACTCTTTTCTTTTTCTGTCTCCGTTCTCAGTGAGACACCTAAGAGTCCTTTGTTTGGTTCCCCAGGCTCTGACACTGGCAGCCGTTATGAGTCAGAGGAGAAGCACTTTAGAGCCTCATCCAAAGGTTGACTGAGTTAGCTATAAAACTCTCGCTCCCTCTCTCTCTCCATCTGTCTTTTCTACCCCTGTCACTCCTAAAACTCTTCTTTTGCCTCTTTTATTGTTGTTCTCTCACATCACCGTGAGGCAACTGTCACACACACACACACACGCACACACACTGTGATGAAACTCATGAATCAGATCAAAAACAACCACAACTGTAGCATAGAGGTGAGTGTTTGCTCTAAGACAATGACAACAAGGACTACAGTAATTAACCTACAGAGCACATGCCAAATGCTAATTAATACAACCCCTAACATCCACAGTGATGATAATAAGCTAATCTTTATTTACTGTGCATATAAACCAGCAGGCGGAGAACTGTCAAATACACTCACTAAGGGATAAAGACCTTCAAGGTTTCATTATCGGGAATGAATGTGGACATGGACTGCATGTCTGAGGGCTCTGGCCTTCACGTTGTCCATTCTTTATCCCGCTTATACCACAGTCGCTCACATTAAGACCATTAATTCATGTTTTAATGAGTTTTGCGATAAAACTTTTTTTCCACAAGCCATAACTTAATTTCCTTAGCAACAGTTGAGAGTTGGACTTATAGCCTGAACAATCGTTACAAACCTACAAGGTTCTCACGCAATGGAAATGTTGTTCAACACTCCAATAAATGGGACCAACCTCAGATACAACTTAGCAATGGGAGATAAACCAGTTCGCTCAGCTCAAAGAACCCTTACCCTTAGTAAGCTAACATTATGCTAGTAAGATTCAAAGTCAATATCGCTGCGTAGGGTCAACGAACAGTAGATCTAAAAGGAGTATGAAAGGTTTTGTTATATAGTGGAAGTGGTGATGGTGAGCACTGTAGTAGCTACAGTAAGGTCTAGTGATGTGCAGGTCAGGGTTTTTTAATACCCACACCCACCCCACCCATTATGACCACCAATCCACACCCGACCCACCAAAATATGTGCTAATTTTTCATTTTTTCAAATTTTTGAGCTAAAATCGATACGAATATTAGACAGTAAACTATTCTGATATCAACAAATCAGTCCATTAAGACACAGTTTTTGCAATGATCCTTGAACTGGTCAAACACTTGTGATAATGTATGTGACCAAGGCAGGATACAGTTTAACAATAACTTTGTTGGCTTAAATGATATCAGTGTAAATGTGATAATTATAAATGACCCGAGGTATCATTCTGCATCAGAAACTCTCAAGAAAGTCTACACATATCAGACAACAGAGATGCTCATGCAGGTATACAGTATCTGTGATAAGCCAGTAGCTGGCAATAAAATCAGTCGGTATCAATCAACATGTCTGTTGGGCTCTACTGTGCAACCACCAGAACCAGCGCACACACTTTATGCATTATGTTTGTAAAGTTGTCATAACTGAGGACAAGGACTAGGACATGGTGCTGTCCAAGGTGCTGATACTGCGAGCAAGAACTCTGAACACAGCTAAATACACAAGCAAAGACAGAGAAGGCTGAAGTTTAAGTAGATTGTATTGTATTGTATTATTATTATTAGTAGTAGTAGTAGTGTTATACAACAAATCAAGAAAAACCAGACCTGATTAGCCTTCTGCTCCTTGGCAACAGTTAAATCTGACATCAACATGAACTTACGGTGAACACAATGATCAACGGTTCATCATAAGCTTATCAGGGAGCAAGATTCCTTTACACTATACATATCCAAACCACATCGTGAATATCCTATGATGTTTGGTTCCATAAATACAAAGCATTTGCAATACAGTAGAAATACAGACTGAATTAATGCAGTTCAACAGTTCACCTACAGTTCACCTTTACAAGTCCTGTACAGGGTGCTCTCTTTCTCTTTTCCCTCTTTCTACCCCCGCTCGCCAGTGGCAAGATCTCGGCTGAATAAACGGATCGATTGTTCAAGAGCAGCGAAACAAGAAAACATTCACGGCAAATGTACAGCTCGAGAAGTGAAACACAACGAGGCCTCATGGATTTTTGCGGTGGTACATTCCAAGGAGTCCACTGAAAATGTCATGTTTTTTTTTAACCTAAAACACTTTAGTAATAATGCTTCTGTTCAGCGTGCTCAGAAATGTTAACAAGGAAATGATCATTGTGGGAACAAATATTAGCTTGTTTAACCAAATGTGAACATGTCGCGATGACACACACTCACACAAACAATTTCAGTGGATTGAACAATGTGACCGTGGCAACTTTTGTATCCGCCTGTGCAAAAGTCAAGTGACTGAACATTTTCAGCTCCACTAACTACATATCATCAGCATCTATGATTCATTTTTCTTCCCTTTTTAAACATGGGAACTACTTGAATGTGCTTCTCACGGTACCCCACACACATCCACAAAAGACAAACCAGAAATGACACCATGCTTGTACACGTATTGGTAAGCTTCTGTATCTGTTTGCTGTGCACCTGCACACTCACAGGTGTGATTACCCTGGCAACCGGCAAATGTTAGCTATCATCTCCTGTCAACCTGACTGTAATGGAAAGTGGAGAAGTGTGAGCCCTGAGCAACCCCATTCCAGCCCCTCCAGCAGCCCGCGAGAAGCCGGAGCTCACTGATCTGCAGTGTCTCTCTACATGCTGCTGTGCCAGACTCAGTTCCACCATACGTCAGCCAAACTGGAACTGCCTCCATTACAGCAAGCCACAGTGATCATCACTACTAACAGGAACAACTGAAACCAGAAAGTATTTTGGGGCATTTTTTTGTCTTTACTGGAGACAGAGGACACTACAAAAGTGCTCCATAAAAGTCGCACTTTCACAGCTATATGCACTAAAACATAGAGTGTAGGATAAATAATAAATAATATAACAATAAGAGACTGCAAACCATGACATCACCAGATGTCACAACCATCCCACTGCACTGGTGGAGAACCACTGAAGAATGAATCGGTTTGGCATCTGACCTGCTGCTCAGACCTGGCATTAACATCTGTCCGGAGTGATCCGATCATAGGTCGACAGCTCGAAGTACATGACTCAATAGCCCCGAAGACGCATTGAGGACGCATTTGAGATCTGATCACTCTGAGCACATTTGACGGACCGCTTGATGTCTTCTGTGAAACAACAAGAAGAAGCTGCAACAACGGGCGATTTGGATTACATGCTTTCTGGATTTACATTTGGTTCACTGTGAATAACGTGTTCACAGCAGATGTTTGTGAACACACTTTCTGTTTTACCTTACCACTGAACTAAGCAACCGCGATATCCCCAGACTCCCTTCACAAATTGGGTAATTTTGAGATTTGTTGAGTGAGAGGAAACTTAATAAACTTTGGGAAACAGCCTTGGACAGTTCTAAATCATTCATGCCTTTCTGTAAATTTACATCAAGATGTTTCTTTCCTTGACAGCCTGGCTGCTTCTGAGTCTGAAGTGTGACTGTTTCAACTAATTTCACTATTGACACTAAATCTATGAAAGCAGACGTTTTAATTACAGTCAACATGTCACACTTTAAAGTAAATACAATAAACAGTAACCATTATAGTCTTCTCCTTTGTTGCCAATGGAGATAGTTGTGCAATTTTTTTTGTGAGTTAGTGAGAAACTTTATAAACTTTGTGAAACGCTGTCTTTGATAAGTTCTTAACCATTTGGGTCTTCTAGTTATTTCGGCAAAACGTCCTACATCCCCAGTGATGTACTTGTCTGTTTGTATATCGAGCAGGGAAGTGACATCCGATCACAAGAGGCAGCTCGAGATGCCTGTTAATGCCAGGTGTGAGCCGACGACAGAGAAAGAAGATGAAGAAAGCACCGGGCCCAGGTGAAGTGTTCCCCTCCTTTCTGAAAGTCTATGCTGACCTGTTGGCCCCCATCCTCATCCAGATCTTCAACAGGTCATTGAACTGTGTTAAGCCCCCCCCGCCTCGCTTCAACCGCTGAACAATCATAACCATCCCCAAGAAAACCTCTCATCAAAGGATGACTACAGGCCCGTTGCCCTGACATTTGTGGTCATTAAATCCTTCAAGAGGCATTTGTTGACCCAATTGAAGGACATCACAGCCCCCCCACAGGTTGGTGTCAATGTTGGGCTGACCACATCCAGCTACACCTCCACTCTCCAGGGACACACTCGCCTGATGTTTGCAGACAACACAAGTCGTCTGCCTCATCTGGGACTGGTCCAATCTTAACAACCTGGAGCTGAACAAACAACAATCTCAAAGCTGTGAAAATGACTCACACACACACACACACACACACACACACACACACACACACACACACACACACACACACACACACACTGCCCCCCCCCCATCACTAATCAGCAGCCCTGTGTCAACTGTGGAAGCCTTCAGGTTTCTGGGATCCATTTTTGGGTGTTCAACATAGACAGAATCATCAAAAAGGTCCAACAGATGATTTACTTCCTCTGCAAACTCAGGAAGTGCAATCACCCAGTCTGTTCCCTGTTCATCCATCACTGTCTGGTTTGAATCAGCCACCAAACAGGACGGAAGCACTTTAAAACAGACAGTCAGGACTGCAGAGAATATCACTGGTGCCAACCTGCCCTCCGGTCGGGATTTATAGACGTCCAGAGTCAGGAAACAGGCAGGAAACATCACTGCAGACCCATCACACCCTGGACATAACCTTTTCCTTTTCACAGCCTCAAACATGTGTGCCTTTTTGCCATGCAAATTTAATGGCTATACTATACTTTGATGGTAAAAAAAGAGTTCACCATGCACCCGGACTGCACGGAGGGATTCAACAGATGTGTTGGGTCATGTAGTGATAGTCCGTGGGAAGTCCGTGGGAAGTCGTCCGTCTGTGACTTCCTATGAAGAAGAACACGCTTCTCTTTGTTCCTGCATCAAAGTCTCCTGGAAAAAGAACACACACAAACCATATTTTTATATATATATCACTGCTGCTGAAAGAAGCTAAAATGGTTAAATAATAGATCAGAGACGGTCATGAAAGAGGCACTTGTTGCTGCAACTTCAGTGGAGCTCTTTGTTTTGTGGGTGATGCAAGCTTCTGTGTAAAATGTAAACTCTCTAGGATGTGCAGAGATCACAAGCTTTCATCGCACAGCACAGGGACTGCACACAGGGTTGAACTTGTGCACCCACTTCAGACAAGGTGTGCGCTAACGCCTTTAGCATAGCATCTATGGTGAGGATTTCAGCTTAAGAAATGGGGTAAAGTAGCATCTTTTCAAATCAGCTGAGGATAGTGGAGCTTCTGGATTAGTCCAGACAAGCTGTATTGAGCCATTTTATGTTTTTTGTTTTGTTTTGTGTTTTTTTTTTTGTTTGTTTTTTTCATTTTAAAAAAAGTCCTCATCTACTTAAGTTGTTCAGGAGAGAAACTGCAACTCTGCTTCAGGGTGAAAATCCAGAAATGTTTTGTGGACTACAAGGAGAGGAGATGATGACCGAGCTTGGGTGAAATGTTCCTTTAAAGTCAGGATATGTTTCTTGCGAGTCCCCTGACTTTATGTGAGAGTCCATTTCTATTTACATCACAGTAAAGATGGAGTGAGTTATTCTGCAGAAAAACAGGTAGATGTTTAGCCTAGCTAAATTTCTTGACTTTGTTCAGTGTTTCCTTGTGTTAAAGGGGCTCTGTGGAACTTGTGCTGGAAGGGGAGCATTAGTTTATGTTAGCAGACTCCAGTTCTTAACATTAATTTGAGTTTTTGGGTTAGCTGTTTCCTGTTTTACTTTGAAGTTCTCTCCTCATGTGTCAGGTTTTGCTTTGCACTTCCTCCCTTTGTCCTTTTCCAGCCTTTTTCCCTGTTCAGCTATGTTTCATTTGTTAATCAGTCCTGTCTCTGTCAGTTCGTCTGCTGTTGTAATGTCTCTACGTCAGTCCTGTGCTCCTCATGTTCCCAGTGCTGCTTTGGTTTGTACCCTTTTTAGTTTTGTAAGTTTTGTAATTATTAATTCTTTAATTTGCTTGCTTTATTTGTTTCCTTTCCTTCTTTTTGTACTTTCTGTTTGCGGAGTGGAGAGACGCACTGAGACGAGGCACTCCAGAAAAAGTCACACTCTTTGGACTTTGGTCATGTCATGTCATGTTACAGTCTGCTCACATATGACCAATAAAAAAGTGATTCATATATATTTAATCTGAGCAAAAACTAAATGCACCAGCTGTGACCAGGTTTAATGGAGGACAAATGTAGAAGCCATTTACCCACGTCCTACAAAGTCAACTTAAAACCTCACGCTGTGCTTTGAAAAACAGTTGGCATTCACTTAAACTTGAAAATCCTTTCATAGTTTGTGTGCTCTGTGGGTTTCCTGCTGTCTGTCTATCGCTCCAGAAATTAAGTTTCTCCGACTGTTGATCAGGGGAACGTTTATGTAACAGGGACTTGTTTGAAGAGATTGAAGGCAATCAACCTTCCTTGCTACCTATTGGCTATTCCAGCCAAGCATTACATTCACACACTGAGAGGAAGAAAATGTGCAATTACTCTCGCATCATCTCACCGGAGAGGAAAATTGATGCTGCCAAAGTGTAAAAGGAAAATCCAGTCCCCCCCCATCCTGTCGGAAACTCGCAGCAAGGGGAGATGTCGCAACGATGAGACAGACAATCAATCAAAGAATGGAAAAATGAAAGGAAGAAGAGGAAGAGGGCATATCTGATTTAGCAGATGACACTTGATTCGAAAGGAAAGGAAAGGAAAGGAGAAGCTAAATGAATTTGAGAGTGCCGGCAGGATGGAGTGATGTAACACGGCTCTGATAGCATGGGAAATATGTAATCAGAAGCAGTGTTCTTGGATTTATTTTATTTTTTTTTACTTCTGCTTCATTTGGTCAGTGCTTTTGTCTACAGTTTCAGATTTGACTTGGTGGGTGATCAGAAAACAACAGAGTGCCACAGAAGAGCGTGACCAAATATGCTAAACTGAAAACCCTTCGTCCTTCTTCCAGACAAGAATTCAAAGTGAAAGTCACATTAAATATGAAAAGCGGCTGCGTTCGTTTTTTTCTAAATCTGTAATAGGCCTACTTATTTCCCCCCTGACAGTTTATACTTCTGTAAGGGATATTAGGGGGAGATTCATGACTTGGAGTGTGTTTATGCACAAATACAGAAATATGCATCTCCATCCTTTTGGTCAGATTTGTAAAACTGTGTGTGCTCCTGATTCTATCACAAATCTCAGTCATCGTGGAAATGGTGTGCACGTGCACGAGCTTCACTGCCGCTCACACAATAGTCCATGGTGGATGTAGAAACACCCTTCAGATCAGTTAGCATAGCACATCAGCACTCATTAGACCTGTCAATGAGAAAAATGGAAGAGAAGAAAAGTACTACTGGGTGTTCTTCAGCGCAGCTGTCACTGCATGTGACTGTTCTGCTGGCTATTTATAGCACCTGTACATGTACCTGTAACCCATCATCACGGTAATGGGTTTCTCCACAGAGCTCATATTGAACAGACTTCACAAAGGGCTTCACAGTTACAGTTCAGGATCAAATGAAAAGATCATCAGCATGAGAGTAACGACTCTAATGTCGGTAAAAAGACTGATGAAATACATCTCTCATAAAGAAATTGCAAAGTGTATTCATGAAATGCACCTCTCAGGATCATTTTACCGAACACTGCAACACAATCAATGAAACTGGCAACAGCTGAAGCAATGTTTTATTTCAGAGCTGCTTTCATCATTTAAACTGTTTTGCACTTAGAAGACAGGACTGCCTCTTTATGAAGTTCTCTGTCCTGATTGGATAAAGTGGGCAGGGATACCAGAACATTTCTTTTTACTTTTACTACACGACTGGGGGAGAGGAGACATGGGTTACTGACCAAACACTCTATAACAGTGATTACTGTTGGAGTATAGAGCTATTTAACTCTTATTTTAATACAAATATAGCAGCTTTAAGCTTTAGGCCTCATGGCCATCTACTGCAGGTAATGCACTGAGTAGGGATAAGCACCTCATACAACTCCAATTCAAAAGACCCAAACTATCCTTTTAACTGTAAATTCTTGTGAATATAATATTAATGGCGGGTGTTTCTGTTTCTTGCCCACCTGGAATTACCATTACAGGTTTTTATTCTACTCCATTGTGCCATTCTTCAATTTATCCAAACCTGTAACCTCCACTTTTAAGCTCTAGATTTCCATTTGAAAATTTGTGATTTTAATAAAACATCCGCTTATGCTGTATTAGCTTCTAAATCACCCAGAATTCAGCACTGACCTAGCGTAGGTTCCCAAGCTACATAGTGGATTTCATATCAGTGCAGAGTCAGAGGGAGAGGGATGGAGAGAGCACGTCATTGTCTAATAGGAAACATATTGACCGTCTGGTTCTGGCACTTCAGGTCCTGAAATCTATCAGATCAGACACACACACACACACACACACACACTCACAAACATGTGCACACAAACACAAAACACACAAAATAAAACTTGAAGGTGACTGATTTTATCTGCTCAGTTCTTCAAATGAGTGTTCTGTAACCCATGGCGGTGCCAACTCTTTGTGTGTGTGTGTGTGTGTGTGTGTGTGTGTGTGTGTGTGTGTGTGTGTGTGTGTGTGTGTGTGTGTGTGTGCACGTGTGATTAAGTGGGTGAAACTGAGGGTTGCACTCGCACACACGGGATCATGAGCTGCTGGTTCTGTAATTATAAGACTTCTAATTAATTACGAGGAGAGAGAGGAAGACAGGAAGTTTGACACACATGCACACTGGCACGGAGACACAAACACACACACACACAACAACAACAGCCTCTTGAGATTGTGTATGACCTGCACAGAGCGCCAGCCTCCCTGCATGTCTAAACAAGTCAGGCAGGTACGGAGTACAAATGGATGAATGCGTTACTGTGGTGTAATATCGCCTCATAGACTTTCCATTCACAACACAACTCCATGTTTTGTTTTTCTTAAAACGTCTGGTACTTTTTGATTAAGTTTTATTATTTACCAATTAAACATTTTGTTGGCGGAAGGCTCTTGACAAAATGCTGTGACTTCTGCTTATAAATAGTTGGGTGTCTCATAAAATCTGAAACTGAGGGCATGTGTGTAATTATAAAAAACAAATGTTTTTTGCAATTTTCACTTGCTTCCACATTTTAATTTAAAATGATGCCAAAAAAACCAAAACATGCATATTAAACACATTTTAGAAAAGCTGCCCGGAAATCAAACATTTCCGGCCCCAAACTATCCTAAGAACAGCCTGGGGATTCTCAAAGGAATGGCTCATGTGCTGGATCATGTGTAGCATGCATACATAAAAAAGCAGTCGCCCTGGTGAACTGTGGCTATAGGTAAAGGAGGCATTTAACAAGCAATTAAAGCAACATTAGGTAGTAATTTGGCATTTTATGTGATATGGCGCCCCCTACAGTTTCTGAGTGCGACACCACTGTGGTAAATAAAAATCGCAGGTCTGTAGCAGTTTGTCAGACGTATCGTAGGTGCTGACTACAAACAAAACTCATCACCTCATAACAATAGCCCCTTTTAGATAGAAAAGGTGGCACATTTGCAGCAAGGTAAAGGCTGCAATGTGCCACCTTTTCTATCTAAAAGGGAGGTGTAATATTCCACCTTTTCAAATAAGCCACCACTTTTCCTCCTCTGGTAGGCGTAAACATGTGACGTGACGTGAAGCACGAAGTTGGGCGTGAAGAGAAGCAGGTCGAATTTGTCTTCAAAATAAGAGCTTTACATTGCACCCCATCGGAGTTTAGAACTGGGTTCTTAGCGGGGGGCTTTTAATTTGAAAGTAGCGACCGCTATTAGCTCGCCGCTACAACAACAAGGCGACAACCAAGACAGCTACAGAGACCGAGGAGACGCTAGCATCTCCCGGATCTCAGCGGCTTTCCAGTTGCTCAACTTCGTGGATGAAGTGACGAACTGACTGCTGTGATCAGCTGTTTCCTGGTTTTAAAACTCCCGGCTGTGGGTGCGCAGCAGTGCACGTCATCCACACCTCCGCCCACCTCAGGATATGCCACCACATCGCCGTCTCGGATTTACACAGCAATGGAGGCGCAAATAAGTGTACCCTCCGAGGCGCAAAATTGGTGGAACAAAACAGACCACCAATTTGCCGCCTTCTGTCTAAATCCGCGGAGCGAGCCACCAAAAGGACGGCAGATTGGTGGCTTACTGCCCAGAATAAAAACGGCTAATGTTATGTGTTTAAAACTTGCGGAGTGGCTGAGACAGAGACACAATTCATCCTATTACAAGACACCGTACCATCAGCATGATGTTATTGTAAGGTAAAAAAGAAAAGCAAAAGTTACATAATGCTGCTTTAATCTACTTCAAGCTTCTTACTAAAAAAAAAGTAATCCCATTACTGCAAGGCTTTACTAACTGCCCAACACTGTGGGAATCCATATCGCTTGTCAGTTCTTTGCACATCACACCGTACTGATCCTTCAAAGGGTGAATGAAATTCCCAAACACTTTGCATCTGCCATCAGGGAACAAGAGTTCCTGATTGTTTGTGTTAAACTGCTGTTGAAAAAGCTTCATTTCAAAACCCTCCGTCCCAGCCTTTCAAATGTGTGTAGAATATTACCGAGGTTTAGCCTGAATGTGTTGCAGTGAAGCAACTCTCATTAGGCTCACGTCGAAAATCAGCTGCTTAAATGAACCTCGATGGGATAACCGAACAAAGAGAACATTTGAATAAAAAAGGCAAATGGCATCCTGCATAAATGTTGGTTTTCTTTCTAGATTTTACACAGACGGCTAGCTGTGATGGGAAATTGCCTTACTCCGAAATCAAACTTTCAGCTTGCTTTGCCACTTAAATATCAATTGACAATGTTCTTTACAGCTCCGGGCCCATTATCCTGTGGATAACTGAAAATCCTAACGTAGGGCATGCTACTTCATGTGGAGATGTATCCAGCCAAAAATCGAATTTGATGAAAGGCATCCTGGGAAACAAGCCGCGTCGACGGAAAGTGGTTTCACCAAAGAGTTTGTTTCATCGCAAATGACTCAGTGACTGCACAATCCAACAGACATATTAACCGGCTTTGCGAGGCGTCCATTTTGGCTCCTTCTGTCCTCCTCTGACGGGTGACACATTGAAATTCTCCCCGACTGTCAGCGCTCGCATCAACACTGTGTCAGCACTGTGTCCTCTCCACTGTGAACTATGAAAGAACAGCCAGTGGATTTAAATAAGTCTGCAGGGGACAAACAAGGCACGGGGACAGCTCAGCCAGACTCGCACACATTGACTACTTGTCATACACATGCTGACAACAACTGCTACAAGTGTACAGTATGCTCCTTGTGTCCGTGCCCATGCTGTGAGAGCAGGCACCCCCTCAAGACTCGGCTTACTTGAATCTGTCTTCGATAAGACTGGGCTAAAACAATTTGTGCTTTAATCTCATACAGTGTTATTTGTTTAGTTTTTTTCACAATCCATATCAGGAATAAACCGTGAGAGCAAACGGTGACACACACATGTACAGCAGCTCCACCGTGTCACTCGCGCCTCGCCTACCGATGAAAACAACACAGTTTCAGTCAGTGCTCAGGTACACGGAAGTAGGAAACATGCGATGTATGGTTCCACTTTTAAATGAAAGGCACCAAATCCTCTTGGTTAGGTTTGGGAAGAGAACATGGTATTGCATAAAATAACGGCGCCCTTAAAATGGCCACTATTCACTATAAGAAGTCCCATGGAACCAGTTAACTTTTCATCAACGTAATGTAAATATACAAGTTGTATTTATTTCAAGTAAAAAAGTAAATTACACTTTTTATTTTCAGACTACTTCAAAATGATGAGTTGGATCAATATACTGTACAGATTTCAATCAACTCATTAAAAGGAGTGTCTACTGACATTGATGATGACAATGCAAACAGTGCATTCTGGGAAGTATGCTATTATACTTCCTAGAATGCACTGTTTGACAGTCATATCTCTTCTTTTTAATAACTTCGGGGGAAAAAACAACATATATGATGGAAACTTGCAGTGTGTCTTTAACACATTTTAATATAAGTCATGGTTGGTTACTTTTACAATAATGAAAACGTTGCTAACCATGAAAAACGTTGTATTGATCTCAGTCTTTAGCCCCACACGTTTGCACACTTTTCAAACAATCAACTGTAGGAGGTATCCTTGGTGGCCCATTTTAGTATTTTCTACTTACATTCCTTCAATCCGTCTGAGAGGGTGACACCATGGCTGATTAACTAGGGTTAGGGTGACAGTCTGACAATCTGCCCTCGCAGATGTCAATCACACATACTCACATGCTGCAGAGAGAGAGAGGGGCTCTCTGGTGCTACATTCCCCGTTTAAAACACCGACTGAGATGCGACTGCTCCAATTTATGCCATTGGTTGGGACAGTCTTGTAGATGCAGATGGTTGCTGCAATGTCATTAGCCTCCTCCACATGCGCCTCACCTGCTGTTAAGACAACGGTGAAATCCTACATGCAGATATAGCACTTAGTCTGAAAAAGGTTGGTGACCCGTATTTTAAAGAGCACTTTTGGGCCCAGGACAATGGAGTCCATTTGCATTTCCATTACCAGTTGCACTGTACCAAGTTGGATGGACTTTCTCTGGAGCGGGGCCATCACTTCCAAGCGTATAGCAGTGATATCATATGGCGTTAGTCATCATTCAGGGACTTCTCAGCAACACGCCTAAGAAACCTCCGCTGCAATGACCAGACAAAACAAATTACAAACTTAATCAGTTTCAACTGCCTCTAGAGAAATTAAAGGGGAGTCAAGAATGGCAACCTCCTGTACGTGAAAATAAATCGAAGCCCTTATTGCCTTCTCCAGTGAGAAGGGCCAGTCAGAACGACCGTGCTGGAGCAACCAGGGACGAGAAAGTCTACAGATACATAGCAGCCAAGCGAGAGGACTGAGGGATCCAAATTACTTATGCCTGTGCCGTGAGTACATAAAAATGTCAGGCAGCATTACAAAAGGCTTGTTGATCATATCAACATCAGTGAGGCAGACTGAAAAACATTCTGTGGATTTGACGTGATGGACGCAGTGCGGCAATTAATGGAGGTCAGAGGATTGAGTCAGTAACTCTTCTTCTGAATTCCATGTACATGGAGTCAGAGACAAGTAAGTTTTAAGAATAACATGGATGGTTACAAGTGTGTGTTTCCGATTCATGGATTGGTAAAACTCCAAGAATGCTGTGGTATGTTACAAAAGCTAATACAGCTTTCATGTTTACAGCCATCATGGAAGCTAAACAACGGCTGTTAGCCATTGTTTACATGGTTCGTCGTGCATTCATGCTAGCCAGCTAACCTTGAAAAGCTAACGCGACTGTACGTTAATCTACACAAACCTGACGAAATATGTAACACTGTCTGTGATTACAAATGGTAGAAATGTTGGGTGATATTTTGGTTTTGTTTGTTTGTGTCTCTGTGACTCATAAAGGCACGATGCACTACCACTGGAGACTTTTTGTGATAGTTATTGCCAGTGTATTGACCGTGTCACAACATATGATGATGTGTATTCATGGCCAGAACCTAATGTGTATTGGTTGTGGCCAGCACCAGCAGCCAAACAAAGGCCGAGGAGGACGTTGCGTCAGTCGCCCCGTCCTCACCAGAGCATCTTCTGTCAGAGAAGTCTCTCCTGAACCTGCCACCTCAACGTTGCTCAACACTGCTACTGTTATGTCGGTGGTTGGTTGTTGGAACCAAAAGCAGACTCCGATCCAGGAAAGCCACGCATAGCCTCTGTAGAGCACTTCTGAGAACACAAAACAGTAACACAAGCAAGAAGCACAGAACAATACCACAACAACAGTCATTAAAAGATGGTAGGTTTCCATCTTAGCATGTCCTTGCAGTGGTGGAAAGAGTAATGAAATAGTACTTACTTACAAGTAAAACTACTGGTATTAATCTAGTGCATGAGTAAAACTTGAAGGTATTGTTCTCAAATGCTACCCAGAGTATTATTTACTATTTCCAATTAGTTACTTCCACCCCTAACTCTGCATAGACCACGTGAAGCCTTGGAGTTCAACATGAATGAAATGTGTATTTACCTAAACAAAAAAAGAAAAAAATGATTACAGAGATTTGTTTGAAGACTGTGTATGGTTGCGTATAGCTGAAGGAAAATGTTGTTTGGTTTGATTGCATTTCAACAATCATGTCTCTTTGAAAGATAAAAAGACCGGTGGCGGACCACTTCATGCAGACGATGCGACGAGCTGAAGGAGATCTCACAAAAGAGAGAGGAGCCCATCGACAGTGAATTGAAGCGTGGGATTCTTTCAGTGTGGTCCAACTGCTGGAGGCGCAGATAGCTCGGTGTGAGAGAGAGACTGATGCATTCAACCAGATGTTTCAGGGCGAAAGCAGTTAGTGGACAGACACTGGCAGACCAGGCCCCCTGTGTGTGTGTGTGTGTGTGTGTGTGTGTGTACATACGTATAACTTTTCCATTTTTGGAACCATGTACGTGTCCCCTCTCCTGGCCCTCATCCTCCCTCTGCAGGGAACTAACCATCGAGGCCACAATAGACCCCCTGGGGGTCACTCATCCCCTCCTCCCCGACGCCGTCTCCCCCTTTTTCTACTCAGGCCACTACAGAAGTCATGCCCAGCCGAGTCTCAAAACCCTGCGCAGCTAAACGTAAGGAATTTACTCTCGAAGCGCAGATACACGGGGAAACTGTGTCACAACTCAGCCAAAACAACGGCAATTGCCACACATACAATATACATCGTGTGAGGCTACTATGATGAGGAATTTAATTATTAATGGGAAATGAAATTGCTTTAAACGTTCAGTTTTGCTGCACTTTGGGATTTCAGCTACCCAATGGCAGACACTGCTGTGTTAAGCTAATGGTTTAAATAGCAGGCGTTCATAGAGTTAAGCTAGCCTCGACTCTGCCTGTGTGTGTGTTTAACTCTTATTGGCCTGTAACCGTTTTGTGTTCTTGTGTGTATGTGTGCTGCATCTCAGAAAATGACGTGGATGGAGAAACAGTGAATTGTGGACTCACTGACAGCACGGTTGGAAACACATTTGATGATGGATGTTTCCCTCAGAAAGTAAAGTAAAGCTGTTTGTGTGCCAAAACAGTGAAGCATCACTTTAGAGCCGGTACAGCCGAGCTGCAGTCCTTCACTGATCCAAGACCAGTGCATCACTATTAAACCTTTCATAGGCAGTTGTGTTTAATGTGCTTAAAAACATAAGAATGATTCGGTATTAAGGTTTTATGATAGTGGTTGTCTGCTCAATAGCATGATTATTGTTTTGTTTTTAAAGTACATAGTGAGACATTGTGAAATGATAGTGAAAAGGCTGCATTACAATAAATGTGTTTATTTTCTCAACTTACACTGTAGTTAAGTGAAATACATTTTTTTCTTGCACTTGAATGAATATTTGTATTCAAAGCAACTAAGTGTAGGGGGTTAGTGTTAAAACTTTTGTGTTGAAACTTTTGCTGCCGCTATCTGAAGATTATCTTTGAGAATTGGAAGACACATCCAGACATCTCCACTGTCAAAGCTGCAGGGCGTGAATGTTCTCTCGGAGACAGTGTGAGAGAGTCAGAGTACTCTGGAGTAAGTATGGTGAAAACACCTGAATGTTAAAGGGGAACATTATCAATCGATGTATAATTCCAGGTACTGTGAAATTGAAAGCATGTCAATTGTTGTCACTGAATTATTTTAAAATTGAACTAATGAATTAGATTAAAACAATTTCTGTTTTAAACACAAAAAAAGTTTCTCATTTCTCATTTCAGATCTTCTCATGTAGCATCCTTTGTGTATCCACCTGCTAAAAATCTCAACTAGAAAACAATATGGTTTTAAAAAGGAATTTATCAGTTAATACAAGAACATGAAATGCATCTTGTCAGGCCTGACAACAAAAAGCTCCAACTCTTGGAGCTTTGTCCCATCAAAAATGATTTCATGTTCAATGATCAGTGGTTCCTACAGGTGGTGGGGACCGCCACGGGCCACCGCTAACCCCCGCCTACGCAGATCTATACATGAGTGAGTGGGAGCGGGAGGCGCTATCCACATGTCCCTTCAAGCTGCTGTTTTATTTGAGATTTCTTGACAATATTATAAGCGTGTGGCCACACGGTGAGGGGTCATTTGAGACATTCGTCAACATACTCAACAACCATCAACCGTCCATTAAAGTAAAACGCACCATCAACCCACAGCAGGTTAACTTTCTGGACACCACAATAACACTCACAGCTATCAAGGATGCAAAAAATGACATCCAGAGTTTATTTCAAATCAACCAACAAGTGCTCTCTTACACAAGGCAAGCTATCACCCACAACACACGCTTAAGGTATAGTTATGTCTCAGATACTACGCTTTCACCGCATCTGCACATTAGAGGAAGACTTACAGCAGGCTATAGGATCTTCAATAGTGTCAGGAGAAGAAATTGTTACAAGCATCTTATATTGTCTATGCTATTTGTGATGTGTGTCATTTGTTGTACGTGGGAGAGACTGTTAAACCTGTACTGACCAGGCTCAAACAACATCTGGGCCTGTTTGGTAGCTGAATCATCACGGGCCTGGAAGCAAACCAGGGCTGGACCAGCAGGCAGCGGGAGAGGACTGAGAGGCTATGAATCAACAAACTGGCTACACGGGCCCCCAATGGGGCAAATTACAATTAGCTTAACGAGCAATCTGGTTTTCTGCTAAATCTATTGGCTAATTGTGTGTGTAATATAATAATAGATAAATAAAATTTATATTATATTATTTACACATGTAAATTACATATTAAGAGCAATCCCCCTCTTGTTATTGGCTATCCCATCTGCTTGGATTCCAATTTTGTTACCAGTCCTACCAGAGCTATTGTATTTTTCATATATATGTTATATATTGTGAAATCAAAAAGGAAAAAGAACAGGAAAAGTCTGGGTTGTGAAAGCTGCATCCTGGACTCTAAAGCAATATATGGAAATATATTTTCCAGAGCAGATGCAACAGACACAAACTATACCGGAATGAGTCACCTACAGCATAGCAGGCAGGAAAATTTCCATATTACAGGAGAGTAAACGATCCCATCCCATGCTGAAAACCGGGGCAATAAGTGGACCAGAAGAGATTGATGAAATGTCAAACGACTACAGCCTTCAACCTCTCAAATTCAAAATCAAAGTTCCAGACCATCCATATTCCTCACTACGAGTAAATCCTGTGAAATTGCACTGAAGTATTGGTGAGATGACAAATTTCCCCTGCAGGGTTTCCCTGAGTGCCAAAAAAACAAGCCATTTCCTTTCATATCATATCAAAATTAACGTCAGCTGCAGCCTAGCACTGGTCATATTGCTGAATGTGTCAATAATCTGACATTTTATTGACAGTAGCAACAAGATTTATAAAAAAAAAAAAATCACCTGAGCTGCCCAAGGTGCCAGAATACTCAACATGACATACTCAGCATAAGCAGTCACGCTAATGAGGTCATTAATGTGCCTCATTAATGGATTCATTAGCAAATATTTCCGTCAGCATACTTGTTTGCATACAGTTTTACACATTGGTGATGGCAGTTAATATGTACCCTGCATGTTAAAGAACAGAACGAGCTCATTAAAATGCAAATCTATGTAAGCATATTGCATTCAGTTGAGAAAAAAACACTCTGCTCTGTTCTCTGATTTAACAAGATAATTATCTTGAGAAAATCTTTGGACTGTTATAACAATTCTGCTCCGTTTGTCCAAATAAACAAACAGGATTTCCAAGATAATTATCTCAACTGTTTCTGAAAGGTCGATAACAATCTGATCATTTTGGAATGGAAACTTTGGACACATTTCATCAGGGACTGAAGAGGAAACTTGTAAAACGCACAAATATGCATTAAATAGTAGGTTAATACCAAGTCTTACCATTTCCATGTGCTCCTCCAAATCACTGCAACACTTGAGGATCATGATGGACAAACAGTTGGTCAAAATGTTATATTTGGAAGCCTGAGCCTCTCATGCCCGCTTCTCTTCTATGTAAGCTTTTCAGTTCCTACTTGAGTTTTTGAAATTTCCATCTGATTTGCTGTCGTTGGTGCACGTCTCTAGATTGAGCCTGGTCCCTCCACTGTCTCATCGTGTTTTCTGGTTTCTGTTCCTGGCTTTATGTTTCGGCTTAGCTCTTATCCTGACTGTTTTGAACTTTGATATTGATTTGTACTTTCCTTTTGGTTGTAACTTTGTTTAAGCTTTCGTGTTGTTCTTTGCATTTTCGGTATTGACATTTCTTGGTTTTTGGATTATCTTGTTTTTTGTTAATAAAGCTCACTGGTACTTCCTCATCCTGCCCAAAACCGTTTCCCTGTCTTTGTGTCTGCTTTTGGGTCCGACCTACCAACCACCTCCTAATTGTAACATTTTGGACATTCCCATAGCCTAAGGCAAAACATGAATAGATCAAAAATATGTTGTAACTCAGAACCAACTACAATAGTGAAGTACAACCAGGGAATGTGGTATCTATAGCTGCTATGTGAGACTGATACAAATCGGAACTTTTAACCCGGTTACTTGATGATGATGATCGATAGGAAATTAGGGAGAGGAAAGTTGGACTGGTGTAAGCTACAGCGCCTGACTGGCCAAACAATGTGGCGGCCCACCGATATTGGTTCCAGTGTGCCAGATGGTCAGTACACTGCTGTGTGAAATGCATTGAGGCTGGCTATGTAAGAGACAATCAGGCAATTGCTGAATATACCGGATCCCCACGGAGGTCAGCTGAGGCATCGTTTGTGTCAGAATCCAGGCCCAAGCTTAATATGGCATTCAGATTCATGTGATAAACTCAAACCATATGTAATCTGCATCAGTGGGGCAGTAGATCCCAGGGTGATCACTGGACACTTTATTGATGAGATATCATCAAGAAATTGGAACCCCTATCTGATAGAAATGTTACGTGGAGCAGATGTTCATGAGACATGACCATATGGATGAATTTCAAAAAGATGTCATTTGTACAGCTAAAGCAAACATATCCAACAGACAGAGCACTGGTGAGGATTTTTAAGGAAGTACTGTACCGGACCTTTCTAGAAATAAAAGTCTGATACAATTCACATATCTTGAAATGATAGAGGTAAGAAATTGGATGTGTGTGCAACACTAACCTGCACTAACCTATTAACATGGACAGCGAAATGAAAAGCGAGAGGTAACAGCACACACGTTACCTCTTGTGTGTGCTGTTAACATTTCAGTGTTCATGTTAACAGGTTAGACTGTTCACACTGCATGCATGAGACGCACTTCTCACGCATGTGTCAAACGGCTGCTGCATCGTGTGACATGGGGTAGAAATAGACCTGAAAACGTCATACGGACATCATCCCAGCATTTCACTCCAATGTTGTAGCTACAGTAGATCATATAATGGAGTGTACTCTTTTACTCCGTTTTCAATTTTGTCGTTCTTAACTTTTAATGGAAGCTTTTATTCTACTACTTGTTTTCTTGTGTTTTTAGATGTTCAAAATAAAAATGAAAATATAAAATATATAGAGCCAATGCCAATGAAAATAGCCTGTTATGATAATAAGTTAAAAAGTATGGGGTCATCCCTATGTTCCCTGGGTCCTATGTCTTTTTAGAAAAAAGGTGTTATGTTCCCCGTTTTTCCCAAAAAGGGACCTATGTTCCCCTGTAGCAATACATACCGGGGAGCATAGGACCCTTTTTCTGAAAAAGGGTCCTAGGTTAGGGTTAGGGTAGGGGGTTAGGGTTAGGGTTATGGTAGGGTTAGGTTAGGGTTAACCCGTAGGCCTACATAGGCCTATTTGCCATGGAATTTTTCAGTAATGGTGGAAAAAGTAACAGACCGGGGAACATAGGACCCTTTTTTTAAAAAAGGGTCCTATGTTCCCCAGTCTCATACAAAGAGGGGAACATAGGACCCGGGGAATATAGACACGCTCCCAAAAGTATCAGGGCAGTAGTTTTCTTCTGTCTCTGTGTGCCTGTGTCTCTGTAGACAACACCCACGTCACTGCTTTACCCTCCCACTTGTACTGCCGACACTTCAGTTGCCAACCTGCTCGGGGATGGATGACACCAAGCTCACTGCGGAGGTCGAAAAACAGTGTGACCCACAGAATAGAAACTGCAAGACGTTAGGAGAAAAGAAGCGTGGGAGGAAGCGGCTACAGCTGTTGGTTCAGACGGAAAGTTTTTATATATTTTTTCTGCTGCATGACCTGTTGCCTTTCTTCTCATATCAGTAAAACAGTTAATGTCGGAGCCAAAAGATGGGCCTACCCGTTTTTCTGTGTGTTCATTTACAGATCTATAAATAAAAGCTGTGCATAGCTGTTGTAGTGGTAACTATGTGATATATACAAAAGTGTAATTAACACCTTGAAGCTGTGTGTTGCCTCGCTCAAGTCGATAGCGCTCGTGAGCATCTACACCATTCGGTCCTTCCAGGACACTTGGCCCTCAGGGGAGGTGAGAAACACGTCGAGCTTCTCCCGCACAGCCTACACATCTCTGCCTTCCCTGTTTCCACCCATGTTTACAACCGGTGGTAAAGTGAGCCCTCTTTCCTCTGCCTCGTCCAGCCACCGCTGATTTTGTGATCTGGACACCAGGTAGCTGCAGAGAAGCAATCCCCCCCATCTTGCTGAGAGAATGATTCTTGTCCATCTTGGGATACTGTCCCAGGAAAAGGCCTCTTTAGGTATGTCTTCAGGGGAAATGCAGCATCCTCCACCATGGTGTATGGCATAGGACCCTGCACACCTTACCCAGTCTTCTGGCACCTCAAATGCCGGCACCCATTCTTCACCCAGGTCACCATGCTGGATGAAGATAAAACGGTACTCAGCATCGACTACTGCAAGAAGAACAATTGAGAATGTCTTCTTATAATTGAAGAAGGGGCCTCCGGAATTTTTAGGTGCTTCAGTCGTGACATGTTTTCCATCAGTCAAGGAGGCATGTCCCTGTTTCACCTGGAGTTGTGATCTTCTGCCTCTCAATTGCCCCACAACAGTGCTCTTCCCCATTCGATATTGGAAGGCAAGGCTTGTGAAACTTTGTTATTGCAAGACATTTATTTACTTTTCCCCACAGCTGATGGATGGGAAAAGAGATGGAAGGTGCTCAGAGACGGCGAGAAACAGAAACATTTGCAGAGTGGCTCTGCTGGTGGCACTGTCAGGGAGTGGAAATATGAAAGAGGAATGCAATTCCTGCTCCCTCATGTCCAACCTGGAAAGTCTGTATGTTTTTGTTTAATTTATTCATAGAGTAGACCTACTGAATAAGCATAGTTCTTAAAACGAGCAAATTGTTACTGTCACTGAATTGAATCTTACTCAGAATGTGTCTTCTATCTCAGGATGTATGTCTACCGTTGCTGTTTTTTCAGCTCAAGAAACACACTCCAGCTCACACCCTCAGGCGGATGTCGATGTTCAACTGCACTACCTCCTCTTCCCTCCTACCGCCACCTTGTCTCAGACAACACAAAGGCCCCTTCACCTCCGTCCCACTGTTGACAGGATGAGCCTCTACAGTAACACCCACCCCACACCCCCGGGTGCAGGCTCTAATGTCGCAGTCATTGGGTCAAGCACAGAGACAAATAAGGGAGAGGAGAAGGCCAGCCAGCACTAATACAGAATCATTAGAGAAAAACCTACTTGACATCATAACACAGCCAGAACACATTCCTCCACATTCCACATGTACCAACAACTGATGAGGAAATGTACTATTCTGCATAAAGTTTGGTGCCCAGGTTCACAGTTTGCAATATCTGTCGGGGTTAGAACAACAGGGGCACCATCCCCACCAGCTGGACCACAGCAGCCCTACAGTACACCCCAGCCTCTCAGCAATATCACTCCCTGTCTTACAGAGAGGCCATAGCTCTCAGTATTCAGGCCCAACAAAGACCAAACCCACCACAAGGACCCAACAGATCATTTCTGGAAGAACTGCAATTTGTATTTGTGTATTACGAGTACTTCTTTTAACAGACTGTCGTCTTTGCTGAGCAAATAATGATAGCCTATTTTATTAAGCTGTTATTTAACATTTTTATTTTATTTTCTAAACGGGTGTAATTTTCTTTATTCTGAATTTAAAAACTATTTTACATTAATCAGTTGTGGTCTTTGTCACTACTTGTCGATAATTGGAACAATTCTAATTACCTCAGTGCAACAGCAAGCCGCTCTTTTGGTTCAGTTGCAGCCCGATACATCGTCGTCTGCTGGTTTGGGTCAGGTCGCAGTTCAGCCACAAGATGGTGAAAAGCATCAAGTTCCCTTCTTCTCTGGCTGATTGGGTGAACCACAGTCTCCTGCTAGTTAGGGTTAGGGTCAATAGATGCAGCGGATTGCTTTTCTTTTGTCTATAACTCGCTCTAAAAAAAAACTAGTAACTGATTAACTAGGCCTATCAAAGTCATAGAAAGCATAGTATACATTCAATATTTATACAAAGAGTCAAGGCAGATTAAGAGAACTAAAAAGTAACAGTTCTACTTACCCACTGGTAAAGGGAAAAAAGAAAATCAGTGGTATGACTGAATGGACAGCACCTCTCAGTCAGCAGAAAATGAGTCTGTATTGTCTGAACAGCTCCTTCTTATACAGTTGATTTGGCGGCCATGCAAATTAAGGTTCATGTAACTCTAATGTAAGTTAGATGAGCCCACCCGCTCAAAACCTGTTGAACAGGATCCTGAAAATGCCTTTACACTGAGCGAGAACAAAGCCATCTTTTTAATTAACGTATTTATATTGCTTTTCATGCTGGATCATGCTTCAAAACCAAATACAAATTACATTTCTATGAAGTGAAATATTATATTATTCTGGTAACTTTCAAGGGGAAGGTCGTGTAGAAAGATAGGGCTGACAGGAGCAGGCTGACAGGAGCAGGCTGCAGCAGCGAAGCAGCTGAAACGCAGCATGTGTGAACAGAAAGACACGCGTGACACACAGCACAGAAGCATCCTGTGTGTCCAACCTGTAAGGAGTCACTTGATGGCACTTGACCAGCCTCCAACAGGTATATGGTAGCTAGCCTCGGGCCATTTTCTACTGATTGTGTACTGGCCACATCACGAAGAAAATCCCATTGGAACATCAAAAAAGCCATAAACCTGTAACACCCTGTCTGTGTGCCCGTCATCAACAGGCTGGGTGTACTACGTCTGTTAAACAGTATGCTTCTTGAACATGTAGGACATAGTGATCTGTGTTTTGTAGTGTGTATCCAGTGTACAATGTCGAAAAGTTCATAACTTGAGACATGAGTGTTATGGCTGAACTTAGTAAAGGAGTGCAGAAACCCCAGTGAAATATAAACAGCCCCACTGGAGACTATTAGAGCGAGATAAAATGGCCTTCGCTGCTGATTCAGCAGGCAGGGTAAGAGCCATTTATTCTGTCATTGTAAGCATGCCTTGTCACTGAAATCACTAAGAGCCATAAAATAAATGCTCAAAATGAAATCTTCAAGAACCGAATGCTTCCTAGCAAGACTGCACCCTTTATTTCCTGAGGCAGATCGACCCCATTTAAGGACATGGACGCTTTTTTCCCATATTTTCCCAAAAAGGACATCACTCTTTGGTTCTAATGGCTCTGGGGCGATGCCTGGTAAATACATATGAGCCGAGGAGTTTCAGAAATGATGACAATATGTCGGAAGAATTATCCCGCAGAACAAAACGCCATAAACCAGCGTGAAGGATTTCCAGCCGCCGCTGCGGCCGACCGATGGCATTGAGCGGAGTGTTTATTCTTTGTATGTCACATTTTACGACAATCTATTCATCCTCAGAGACTATTTATGTGACGGTTCTTATTTTGGCGTGATGCTTCGACACGCACACAAACACGCGACCCTCTTGTTTTTCCTTGCACATTCGCCATCTTCATGTTAATTACAGCGCCGTCCTTGACTCGTGCAAAGATTTATAGTCGAGGCATGATCCCGCCACGGAGTTGTTGAGCGGAGAGCGAGAAAGATGAGAGGAGGCATCACTCCATCGGACCCATCCAGATCTGGAGCACTTCCAGGTGCTATATGTCAGAAATATATTTCAGTTTTAGGAGTGAAAGAACGTGCAGTCACACTGGCACTGCTGCAGGCGGGGTGCTCAGCAATAAATGAAAAAAGATAACTGCCCTGAGTTGAAGTTTCATTGTGCTGTAGCTGTACCACTGCACCACACCATGTCTTCAGGAACTGCAGGGAAATCAATTAACCTGACCATCACGTTTTCTTTCCCAGCGCTTATTGTTTTCCATTTATCCTTGGGCTATTTAGAAATGTTGCTTTTGTTTAACTGTTGACGTGTGTTTAATTCCATGACAATATATTTACAGGTGTTCGTATCCATATCTTTTGAGAATTCTAAGGGTATATTGACTATTATTTATTTTGTGTGAAAAAAATAAATGGTTAAATTATGAAGAGGCTGCTAGACACCCCTCATTTTGTAGCAAAATCATTACATTATAACCTTGAGTTAGTGTACTGCCCAGCTCTAGTGAGAAGGCAATAAAGGGCATCTGGCATTCGCTGGGCCACCAACTGGATGAATACTCTTCCTGCCTTGGTCATTTGCATCAGCACTTGGATGGTTGGCTGGTCCTCCCCAGGTTCCTGTGAGCCTAGCCCCTCCTTAATGTCCTGAATAGCCGTACAATCCCACACTGAATCACACCACTCTACATCCTCATTTGAAGTCTCTCTATCCCCAACTGGTGGACAACTGGATGTTGAGTGAGATCATCCCACCCAGTCCATGCAACCTCAACTCCAACGGTCCTTCTGGTAGAATTCTGGGGAGGCGCAAACACTGTTTGCTCGGCCTCCTTTGCTGCTTTGGATTTCTTTGATCCTCTGGCTTGTGATGTGCTTGCACTTCTTCTAAGACAACCTGATGAAGGTGTGCGTACTGAAACCTTGATAGTAAAATTAATTGAAAGTGAGGTGATAAGTGTGCAGAGTTTTTTCCTAATTCTGTCAGCCCTTGGTCTTCTCCCAGGGTAAGAAGAACATGCTCAGTGCTCTTTTAGCAGGAGAAAACAAGTCCAGAGAAGACTGAAGTGCAAAAGTAAAACAAATATCAATATATCCCCTCTTGCCCACCATTGTATATGCTTTTCTACCCTAGAGTTTGCAGGCGGTAACCCAAGTTTTACTTGGATGTTTATCTATCTGCTTAAGGGTCAGCTGCCACGGAGATAATGGATCTGAACTGTGTCTCTGAAATGGCCACTTCATCTTAATGGACTGAGACCAGCCAGAAAACAGGCCACAGTTAAAATCTTATGCCCGGGAGTCAACAATAAAGGTTTAACCTCACTCCGCACACTACCTCATGCAGTAAGTCTCTACCACCATAGATCCAAGAAATAACAGGTCATTCAACCAACCAACAATTTCATGTGCGCTCACTGTCAGTTTAACGTCCAGTTAAATGGCTTAGAAAATCTGGTAAAACTGTCAGGTTGTTTCCAATCTGTCTGATCATCTTACTTAGATCTTTCTTCGCAGATAGCCTGGTAAATGCAGTGTTATCAAAACTGTCAGAGGTGACGGCCAGAGCACTGAAATAAAAACTAGAGCTGTGATAATTTGGAGTTTTCCTTTAAATCATTCTTTCCAGGATGATAAATTAAGACAAAGGCCCTGTCCACATGTAGACAGATATTTCCTAAATCAAACTTCTTTCTACTGTCTATATGTTTTGACCTTTTGTACACACAAAAACTGCATTTTAGTTCACTGAGAACAGGCTTTTGGGAAAATCCTTCCAGGCTGAAGATATTCAGCATCACTGGCAAATGTGAACTCATCCTCTGCTGACTGTGAATGTCTGTACAAAATTCGATATTCGTTCTCGAGATTGAATTGAGATATTTATGTCTGGATAAAAATGGTGAACTGGCCATCACCTTGATGATGCCACCATCCACTGAGCCGCGTGCTAGCATGTTCAAATTTGTGTCTTATACAAGCAAGGCTTTGTACTGTCTGCAAGCGTGTATTGTAAAGCCTAATATTAAGCCTCTCATGATGAAGCCTCGTGATAGAGGGAGCTCTCTGTGAACATGCTGGAATACAATGTAGCTGGCAACGCCGCCAAACAGAAAAGGCTTTGATTGCTGACAATCTGTTCAGGATTTTAATAGAAGAGAGAACGGAAGCTCGCACAATCTGTGCTCAAATCCTGTGGCACTTGCAGTTTGTGGAGAATAAAAGCCATAGAACACTGCCATAACAACGGGGGGGGAAAGATGCCTTTCTCAGGCCAGGAATTGACTGAAGCTGTCAGAGCTGATAATTTGCTCCCGTGGATTTCGAATTTGGCAGGAGCATGTATTGGAGGCCGCATTTCAATTAATACATGGGAGAGTATTCACCCACAGTGGAGAGGATCCCCTCCGCTTCAGACGCACCTGCAGGACAGATGTCGTAATTGCTGCATTGTGACAGGAATCCACTGGGACGGAAGTGAGAACGGTATGAGGTGTCACTCTCTTTAGAATGCAAGTGAAAAAGTGTAGTGTCAGAAAGTTCTCTCTGCTTTTTATTTCTCGTGTCACTTATTTCGACTTCAGCTGCCGAACCACACAGGATGTCAGGAGTTTTGAGGGCGAGACTGCTTTTTGACGGATGGGTGAAAAGGGTTGCGCTGTCTTCTGCCGCCTTTCCTTGAAGTGAGAAACATCTCCAGAATGAAGGCACTTCTGCCCTTCTGCTGATCTGGGGAAGGTCATCTGGATTTTGATCTCCTCGCTGCTTTTTATTCCTGCCGCAGCCGAAAGTGCTCCGAACGCCTCCAGCGTTTTCTAAATTCGGCAGCTAAAGTTAAAGTGGGACTGTAAGTGATGGTAAAAAGCAGAGAACACATCATCTCGTGTTAGCATCTCTACCCTGGTGACCTGCTCGCTGTAGAATTCAGTTTAAAATTGTATTGATCTTTTTCAAAGCTTTGCTGTTTTCGGCTCCAGTGACACCTGATACTGCTGAAGGTCCTCATGTTCTGCCTTTTACAATCTACACTCTTGTCCGTTGAGGAAATTGGAGCTTTTTTCCTTATAACCATTCTTTTTACCATGTTTTCCCTTGTTAATTATAACAAGTTAAATTGTTTAAGGCTCTCCAGGGGAAGTAGGGTGCACTTCATCCCACTCTGTGTGCATTGTGCATGTTTCCTGTTCCACAGAGCTGAGTCCAACAGCCAGTTCAATGTAAAACCTGGAAATCGGTTACTATTTTCACACAGTTCAGTTCCCTGATCTCAAAGTCAATGGGATTTTGAATAGGTTTTTCTGTTAAATGGCTGAAACAAGGTCTGTGGTAAAATACATCATTAAATGCCCCTCAATTGAACTACAAAGCATTTACATGTCTTAAAAAGGGCAGTTGCTAACAGGTGGCTGAAGGAGACTACAGACGTTGTCACACACTTGTGTCATCACGCCGAACACGGAGACTCATCTCCTCACTAATCCATCTTTAAAGGCCGACTGCAGTTGCAAATTATTACTCCTAGCATCTTCATTAACGCTTCGAAAAATCACAAAAGTGGTGTTCATCTGCAAAGCTTATCTTGCAACTTGTAAGTATCACAAACGTGTGCTTGGTACCGAGCTCATTTTCAGCAAATCTGATTAAAAAATCCCATTGGCTTTTTGTCGTGGGAACCAGGGGCGGTGCTAACCACAGGGGTTAGCTTCCAAAAATACGTTAATGTACAGTCATTTATTGGATTTTTATTTTTATACTTTAAGCCTCATAAACTAGTCAGTTCTCCAAGACCTCAATATTATTGTGTAGAGTTCTGAACAGGTCAAACATTTTAGATCTGATCTAAAACTGACCTGTGGAAAACCCAGACACCAACGTGCACAAATAGATCCGATTCAAAATGCAGTTCATTCAACCTGAACAGATCCACTGAACAGCACACTACAGCAGCATGGTGCTCGAGTCTGTGGTCAGGAAGAGTAGCAGTGCTTGTGATTCTTTTCTGCACAAATATAAAATTAAACTAAGATGGTGAACATGGTAAACATTACACCTGCTAAACATCTCAATGTTAGCATTCTCATTGGGAGTATGTTAGCATACTCACTGACCTGTCAGCATGGCTGTTCATTCTTACCCTGAGACTCCACCAGGCCCGTCTCAGCTGCGTAACAGCCACGATATGGTTGCCAGGGCTGATCACGTCCCTCTACTGAATTCTCATGTTTCCACTGGCTGTGCCACGGCACGTTTCAGCAGCGTCCCAGAAGCAGCCCTCCGCTCTGCTCCATCGAGAATATATCATAATATAACTTTGACAGAAGGAAACCACAACAAGCACAGAGCACATCGAGCCAGACAGGAAGTTAGAAAGTGCAATTGCATAGTGTATCTGGTGCAGACTCTGAAGTCAGAATGATAACAATTACCAAATTTAAATCAGAAAAATAACAAAACGGTTTAACTGTGTATCCTGCTCAACCACAGTGGAGACACAAAAGGAGAAATGATGAAATAAACAAAATCTTAGCAAGTCAATGACATCAGGCAGGCACAATGCTCCGCTCCCTTAACGCTCCCAGTGGGATATGAAGCCACGTGGAGGACTGAACAAAACAGAGCCGCACACGCCGGGTAACAGAGATGTAGGCCCAGTCCAATCTGCCCCAACACCTCACCCACTCTCGCTCCATTTGCATACTTGCATGTTGTCATTCCAAAACAATCCACCTGAAGGGTTACAAACCACACTGCTCTGAAGTACAGCACCTCTGCTGGAGACCATACTAGATCTCTACAAATGTGAGTTACTTGTAGTTATTTCTGAAGTAGTATGTTGCCTTACCTCTGACAGAGACTTGATAGAGACACACAATTGAATAATTACACACAAAAATAATCGAACAGAGCTGAAACAACAGCTGAACAATCATGCACAGAAGAACTCACAAATTTGAAGCTCTAATCAAAATGATTGTACTGTTAATGAATGACATGAATGTAATGAGATATTACCCGTACACCTGCATCTTTGTCAATGCTGTGTTTGAGATTGTCTTTCAGATCCACTCCTCCTCAAACTATGGTACCACTGGTGATACGCAAACTTTTCTATAGCGGTGCATGGAGGAGTCCCAGAAATACCTACTGGAAGTAAAATGAAAAGGTTTGAAAGTGACAGAAACGTGGAACTATCGGGAAGAGAAGTGCGTGGCAGGAGGAGACTATTTCGAGCAGTCCTGTTGAAACTGAAGTGGACGATAGCGAACCGAGCGTCGAAGCACTCGCGGCTCCTGCAAACAGTGCGAAACAGTAAGGGGATGAGAGTCCGCGTCAGTCAAAATGGTGATACTTGGAGAGCCTATTATTTTCTGAACCGGTGCACAGAATAAAAAAGTTTGAGAAACACTGTTTGGGATTTATTTATATGAAATTACAGTATATATATGTTGAGATGTCAACATGCTAACAAATGTTCCTGTTTCTGTCAGAGAGGACGAGGATGTCCCAAAGCCCGCCTGTGTACTTCCTGCTCATTAAGAGACACTCCACAGCCCCGAGAGCAAATCCACAGACTGTGTTGTGGAGTGAGGGTGTGGGGATCGAGTGAAATTGGGCATTAGTCTTGTTTAAATGAGGGGAACATCTGAGCATATTGCACTTTTAATTAGATTTTAAAGCTATTTATAGGTCATACACTGCAAATGTTCTAATGATGATACATGTTGATATCCAGATAATTAATTTGTGTCGACAAGTGTTGTATGGAAAGTTTGATGTGGTCTGGTGAGCAAGCTCTAACTCATATGGTCTCCCCTCGACACGCCGGCGGTTTTTACAGTCATCATTATCAGAGTTCAGTTAACACTGACAGTTGTGCTGTCAGTTTTCACGTTGCCTCATTAATGGACTGACAAAATGTCACTGAGCTGAGCTCAGACTGGAAGCTTCACCGAGCTTAATATAACGCCGAATATTGGAGCTGAAATGCAAAATAATACGTGATAATTCTGTCACTTGCTATTTTCGTTCAAAGTGACAAGGCAGCATGCTCGGCTGATGGATTCCATCAGATTATATAGAGCGCTATCACGCTATCTTCAACAGCAGTCATTCCATCAATCATCCTAAAAGTCACACCGCGCTGCAGTCGTAGCTCAGCGTCTTTCTGGTATTTATCCAGTAGTATCTAATGTGCTGAATGTGTACAGTCTGATTTTTATTTCGAACAAAGAACCAAACGAGCAATGTCAAAAAATATTGAAAAGGCGTTTACAGAAGATTTATGGTTAATATGACAAGCGAAGAACTGCCGATCCAGCACCCACAAAGCATCATGAGTCATGTTTCTGCTCCTCACAGTAACTTACCTCCTGTTGAATTGCCTGTTATGTGGCTTGGACCAACAACTAACGAAAGAAAACACCCAAATCTTTTCGACTTGATGGGTTTTCTTTGCCATTCTGTGCTTGGCATGTAGAGAGAATAGTTAACTTGTATGAACCTGGATGCGAGCGGGTTAGGGTTAGCAGACAGTTTTGTAGTAGATGCGGATCAAGGACTGATCCATACGAACACGAGAACCAAAAGCTGTAAACACTGAAAGTCGGAAAAGAGCTG
Organism: Lagodon rhomboides; assembly: GCA_039737535.1. Classification (NCBI taxonomy): domain Eukaryota; kingdom Metazoa; phylum Chordata; class Actinopteri; order Spariformes; family Sparidae; genus Lagodon; species Lagodon rhomboides. The sequence goes on from CM077793.1 coordinate 7,511,536, forward strand.
CGAAGTTGGGCATTGATTCTCATTGGAATTCATAGTACGTCCGACACTATTACAGCACCATATTGTTTAATGTGGCAGTCATTTTGTGCCCGGTGGCAGACGAAACTGCATTGTGAAAGTGAAGTTTACAGGGAACCAATCTAAACGCAGATGGTACCATTATTTTACAGCCATCACACTGTGCAATCAACATTAACTTCATAATCATGTGTAAAGGCAAAAAAGTTGTCCAGTGACAGTTTAGCTGTGCCAATAAATATCACCTTTATGTGTTACTAGATGGTTATGCCAATTGTTTTTTCTTTCTCCACAAAGTGCTACATTCTGTCAAGTCACAAGTGGGCAGTCACCATGAAGAATCATCATGAGACCAAGGCCCAAGTCTCATCACATCCGCACATCCTGTCTCATGTTATGGTCGACTTTGGCAATCAGACGACGGTTTAACCTGAACCAAAACAAAATCTTTCTTTAACCACTGACAGTTATTAACACCAGGCTGTGTTTCACTGGCCTGTTTGGTTGAAAGTTTCACCCCTGACCAGGTGCGTTATGCCGTTTTTCCACCGACAGTACCAGCTCGCCTCACCTCGGCTTAGCGTGGCTCTACCTGGTTTGGTTTCAGACGCGTTGCGTTTCCATCTAGAATTAGTATCTCTTCAACGTCGGCGGGTCGTCATCAACGTGGGCTGGTCGTTATCAGTGACGTACTTATCCACGCGACACATAAACAGGGCTAGCTGTGGGCTACGCTAAACACGTACACCTTTTCATTTCTTGTCGCACCATCAAACTCTTTCTGGATGCGTTTTCAGCGACAACACTCAGGAGCGTCTCCACCTCTGCCACGGTCCACGGCGTGTTCTTGCGCGTTGTTCCTTCCATGTAATCGCTATGTTGACTGAACACAGATGCTAGTTTTAAAGGTAGCGGGTGTCAGGCTCGGACGTTGCGCTCGTCATGAGTCGTCAAGTGGCGTCACTCTCTGTCCAATCAGTGGCCAGCTGCCAGCTTACGTCACACAAAAGTATCAGCTCAGCTCGGTTGGATCTAAAAGTACCACTTTAGCAGGTACCAGGTACCAGATTTCAGTAATGCGAACGCAAAAAAGGCGAGCTAAGTCGAGGCGAGGCGAGCTGGTGCTGTCGGTGGAAAAACGGCATTAGGATGTGCTCAGAGGTGATCCTCTCTGTACCTGTCACCACATCCAACAGTACGTAACGTCCTGGAGTAAACCAGAGGATGAGCGTTCCAACTGAGGAAGCCTTTTGGATGAGCGGTGAAACATCTTGTCCAGTTGCCTACGATACAGCACCTTGACAACAAGAAAAGTTCTATTTAAGCTTCTCTATTCCCCGTTTTCAGGAACACATTTTTATGTTTCTCTTTTCTTATTTTCACTGCAATTTTTTATTCCGTCCCCACAATTTATGCTTTCAGTTGGAGCGTTTGAATTCAAAGCAACATTTTGCATCAGCACAAAACATCTAAGTCTCCTTGAAGCGCCATTATGTAACTTTTTTACTTTAAAATAAACGCTTCAAAATCATTTTGATGGCACAGCGTCGGATGAATGTCTCAGCCACTCCGCCCTCCCATCACTTGTTTCTGCACTATGTAAGTTCGGTGAGGGGGGAGGATCACAGCGTTACGTAACGTTTACTTCAGCATACGAGTTTTCAACACGTGACATTGTTAGAGGGTCATTCCATGCCAGCTCATCCAAAATCCAGAACTTTTCCTTGTTAATGTCATAGATTTTCTTCTGTTTGTTTGGCCTTGTGAGCTAAACTTCAGCATTTTTGTGAATGTGTACTCTAAGCCTCAGCAATAATAGAATATTTTTGACATTATTTTTCAAACCCTTGAAGTCAACACTGTACAAATATCGACCAATGACATCAAACCGTTGAATGTGACATTACCAGGTTCGAGTCCCGACCTGGGGGCCTTTTGCTGCGTGCCACCCCCCCTCTCTGTCATCTCTGAAGCTGTCCTATCCATAAAGCCATACAAAGGCCAAAACATTTCTTAAAAAGTGTTATTACTGGTCAATTCAAATTCAAAAGCCCTAACTCAGAGAACTTCGGTCTGATTTGCTTTCAAGTCTGGTTCAACGTGTTTTGATCCTGAACTGAAAGTGACATTTTCTGCGTTGAAATACTTTCTGAGGATGCTGCAATCTCTCCAGATTACTTTCTGTCTCTCTCTGCACTGACTTCACTTTATCAGGCCATCTCCACTGGCACTCCTCGCCCCACGTTTCCAACATTTGCTGTGAAGTTTTCCGGTGGGCACGCACTTGAGCAGGGCTGGGATTTAAACCTGGAGGATGTGATAAAAATATGATAATAGAACAGGCATGATTTTCATTCCACCAAGTTTTTCTCTCCGGACTTATCTGCAGTGGGAGGCTTAAGAAAGGCTTTGGGTACACACATCCATACAGCAGTGGAGAGATTAACAGAGATCGTCCACGGACAGAGAGGATTACCTGGTATAGGGCACCAGGGTGCAAGATAGCATCTTGAACACGGCCAGAAAAAGCTGAATTTCATAATGAGCTTTTGAATTCTGTGACTCTGCCTTATTATACAAACACTAAATGTACTATCACACCAACTTTTTTCAGCTTGATAATACAGGCTTTCAGGCAATTGTGAAGTGTGAAGAGCTAAATATAAGAATCAGAAAACCTAATTTGTCATCTTGAAAATAGAGTTCTGCTGTATTTCTTGTGCTTATGGCTCCAACTTGAGTTTCATCTGTACATCTACACATCACCATTGGTCAGAAACCTTTACTTCTACATTTCAATGGAATTTAAAGAAGGAACGCATTTTAAAATACTGGTTGGACAGGATGAAAGAAGTTCCCAACCTCTTTGACTGCAGTTTTCAATATGAAAATGCTGTCAGGGCAGACGGGGTCTTCATGAAGAGCTCTTTGAGTCTCCAGCTACGCTTCTTCAGGGTCTTACAGCCCTACGGCACAAATGGTGAATGGACCTGCATTCATACAGCGCTTTTCTAGTCTGCCCACCACTCAAAGCGCTTTACAACACTTGTCACATTCGCACATTCATACAGATTTTGGCAGAGACTGCTGTGCAAGGTTCTGACCGGCTCATCAGGAGAGATACAGTGCTTTCTACTCACGCCGATGCAGTGAGGGTCGAGTGTTCTGCCCAAGGACACTTCATCGTGTATCCATGGATCAAACCACCTGACTTCCGACTGTTTCCTGACCTCACCATGTCTGACAAGATGTCACAGGGGTTGTCACGAGCATGCATATCATCTCATCTCATCTGTCACATCTAGCCTAGACCAGTGCCTTGTTTCTGTGCTCAGGAGATGTCTAAATCTAGCCTCTCACATGTTGCTTATGAACGTGCATGCAACAATTAAAACTGTGCACTTTTGCTCGTGATCTCTCGCTTAAAAACTAAAAGCGTCTGACCGCATGACAGCTCATTCAACTTGACAGCGCTAGCTGAAAGGTCTTTGAAAATTGCAGCACAGTGAATTGAGTCTAACATTCTAAAGTAATAATTTTCTGTTTAGGAAAGAAAATGTGTAAAGGCATTTCCTTTCTTGACATTTTGTGAGACATACTAGGGAGGCGGGTAGCTGAACAAAAAGCATGCTGAAGTCTAAAGTGCAATAAATCTCCAAAATATAAAGCCCAAGCATAAAAACAACTGTCTCAAAAGGCAACAAAATACAAGAAGCAGGCGGGGGCAACATCAGAGAACTAAAGAAGAACAGAAAGTACCCAAACTAAAAATGCAGTACAAACCTTGGAACACGAAGAACACAGGAGACATGGGACTGAATGAGAACAATTTGCATGACAAACCAGACAAAGTGACAAAGGGTTAAAGAGAGACACAGGCTGAAATAGACACAAATTAGGACTAATTAACAAATGAAACATGGAGAAAAGAAGGGAAAAGGACAAAGGGAGGAAATGAAAAGCAATGGACACGAGTGTAGAGCTGAACCACAAACTTAGACATCATTTTTGTTTACTTACTAAACTAAGAAGCAAAACTTGCCACTAGCATATATCTCTCATGTACATATATATATATATATATACACATATATATATATATATATATATATATATATATACACATATATATGTCACACTTGTTGATAATGTTTTTTTTAGCTTTTGCGAATGTTTTAATTTAAAGCCTTATCTGACATTTTGCCCCTTTAAAAACAATTATGGTGTCTCGGGCCAAAGCCATGCACCTGTGGGATTCTGGGACCTCTCTCTGTCTACCATGCTGCCTTCTATTCTCCTACTTCATATCAAATTTGACAACCCAATTTACCTGAAAAGAGCCAATTCATTAGAGGAACACGGCTCCTCTAGACTGCAAGTGTAATTACAGCTTCTAAAACTATCGCAGGGCCCAGGCAATTTCCTCACTGTCAACTTGAAGCTGAAGCCGAGGACGATACAAGAAACGGAAACGGAACCTTTCACCTCGGGACGACTGCTACTAATGAAGCGGCACGTTACATGACAACAACAGTGAGCCGACACTGTCATTACTGAGGAGTTCACAGTGAGGAAGTGATGATGCGGCGATAGCACGGGGGAAAACACTCATTTACAGGACACTTGAATTAAGTTGTCATCGTAAGAGTAGAACGAAGTACCAACTAAACATGCTGATTTTTACCTGAATAAATTCATTAAACACTGGCTTCGTGCAGTATCTTGTTTCCAGTCCAGAGTTGCAGATGTAATAAATCTGTAATTATAGACATAGTTATAGAAATACATGTTTTGCTAAATGAAAGACCAGGGTATAGATAACACTCTCATGTCTATTGGAAGTACATATGAAAGTATAGTTCTAGTCAGGAAACCATTGCACTAACAACTAGTGGCAGGAAGGAAAAAGCTAGCTCAACACTGTCCAAAGATCAGTCAAATGTCTATTTGCATCTATAAAGCATCTGGAGCATCCGGGATTAGACATTAAAGGACGTGAGCCTCTCAGGAAGAGCCGGCTTTACTTCCTGAGGACTTCCTAGGTCCTCCAATGTCTGCAGGTGAGCGAGGGACAGAATCGGGCTCAACAGCCTCTACTGACATCATGAACGAGATGAAGAGACCGAGGAGGATGAAGGAAGCTAAGAAAAGATAAAACATATAATACAGTAAATCTCAGACTAGATTACAGTCTTTCATGAGACTTGTAAACAAAGTTTTGAACTCACTAGTTTATAATCTTAAGCAATGTAATCATAACAAACGCACATGTACAGCTGACCATATTTAAGACAATGGTGTACACAGTGAGTTGCCTTTTAGAGTAGATTTGTAGTTAAACAAAGCCAGGTGATAATCAGGCTCAACAACATATTCTTATGTCCCATGTTAGCAGATGTTATAATAGCGCTGCCCAAAAGATATCAGATCCTGACTCCATCTTGGAGAAGAGCCTCGATTTCCCCATATACGATGATTTGTTCGCAGAAAGTCGGCTGAGTGCAGTGTGATTGTGTTTAGTAATCCGATGACGCCTGCGAGAGATTTGCAGATTCAATCCATCGCATGATGAAAACATGCCCGCATATATATTACCAGCACTGACAGGAGGTGAACGCATCTGAGAGCAATATTTCTATCAAAATATTTATTTCTTTCTCTAATTGTTTCCCCGAGGTGCTTTCCTCGCTGAAAGTTATTTTTCTGATCCTTTTGAAGGTTACAATAACACGATCCAGCGTCTGGAAATACCTGATCTCTCTCCGTTTCAAGCTCGATATGTAAAACTGGGTCACGCAGAAGAGAGGCAGTCGCTGCTCCCCTCGTTCGCCCTCTATCAGCACCGAAGGATCTCCAAACAATTCAATCTCCGCCTGTGCCGGTCGCGGCCCCTCCAGTGATTAGCCACATCCATTTACACAGACGTTTTCCCCTTTCCCGCGCTAAATCTTAACAGCGCAATTACATTCCGGCAACTAATATAACCTCCTTTCTACTTAAGTAGTTTGCGTAAATTCAACCTGGCAGGTCATTACAGGCGCCGGTAGCCATGGTAACAATGATGTCAAAGGCAAAATGTTTTCCCAGACCTGAGTTTGAAGCGGCTTACTGTTTTTAGCTCGACCGCGGTGGCTGCGGCTGAGCCTTTATAAAGTGCACCGGATCTCCGCGCAGCGCTCGACATTTAATTCAGATGGTGGCGAAGCTTTCCGCCAAACTGTGCGTGAGTGTGTAAACAAATCCATCACATCTCCCCTTCAAGACCGAGCTCGAAAAAAAGGTGCATCTGGTTAGCGTTTGGCATTTTGTGAGCGTGGCAATGCAAAGCCCTACATGTTCATGATCTTTTAGACTTAAGGTAGTAGATTTTCGCTTGTGTGTGTGTGTGTGTGTGTGTGTGTGTGTGTGTGTGCATGTGTGTTTGTACGAGGATCTTTTGGAATCAAATATTCGGCAAGATGAACTGTTTAGTCAGCTGGAAAGTCAAATCTTCCAGGCAGATTTGAACCTTATAATTCAATCTGAGGATTTCTTAAACTTTTAGGGGAGTCTGTATCAGCTCAAAAAAAAAAAGTTCATTCAAGAACTTCTTTTGCATAACTGGACGGAGACTCATCGGAGCAAAAACTCATCTTTTCTGCGAGAAAGCCCCGCGCCGAGCCAGCGCCTCTCCTCCTTTGTCTGATCACGACGCACAGCTTGAGTCCGCTTCATGTGTGAAGCGGGCTTTCTTAGCAAAGTGCTGCTCTTATAACAACGCTTTTATAATAATTAGACATAACGATGGGGGGTGGGGGGATGGGCTGAAAAAGAACTGAGCGTTTTATGCAGTGGTATCAATGTTTTATTCACAAAGGTAAAGTAATCACTCCCAGCCGGCCCGGGGCAGCCTGCACACGAGGCTCCTGGACCGGATTTATCAAACATCTCAGAGAGACTTCCAGTTATCATCCTGAACTTTAGAGAGGGACTTCAGAAGACACACTCAGCAGAGACTGCAGGAAAAGACTGTGACGTTATAGCTTCATAATACTCTCAGCTACAAAATCCTAACTGACAGGTTCTTTTATTTTTAACTAAAGGTTCTCTACATCACAGGGGCTGCTGCTCTGTCATAAACTTATGTGGGGTTTAAAGGTGCATTATGTAGTTTTGGGGATTTTTTTTTTAAAACAAACTAAATAAACTCTTTTCTTTCTCACGACGACGCATCTTAAAAGTGATGATATGGATCGATGTTTTCACTTTGCATCGATTAAATCGGATGTTGATCACTGAATCGATGAATCAGTCCGATCGATGAATCCTTGCACCCCTAAGCGTCCTCATCAGTGCCCAGGGCAGTGACCTTTATGTTCATGTATGACTTTCACAGCTCCAAACCAGGAACATCCTGGTTCATAGGGATGAGGAGTGAACAGGTACTGTGAAAAGGCAATCACAGACTGAGTCACGACTGCAGAGGCTGTGGGCTGAACGATTGTTGTTGCAAAGTTACTTTTTTTATCAAAAAGCTTCGAAAAACAGCACCTGTGTCACCTGTTTGTGACGAACAAGGTCACTGACGGAGGCTTGAAAGATGCTTTTTTTGTGTTCAGTCAATGTCTGCTACATCAGATGTTTCCATTTTGTCTGTTTTTTTTCCTGCCGTGTAAAAGGACGTGAAGAAAACCGCATGCAACGAAAGTAACAAGACAAAATCAGGAGGGATTTTTTGATTTCCCTCTGACCTTGACCTTTGATTTCCCTCCCTGATGACCTGAAATGAGAGAAAAGCCTGGAACAGAGAATCTAAATGTAACGGGAATCTTTTACGACTCGTGCTTGCCGAATTCCACCCGATTCACGGCGCGGCGCTTCGAATGTCGAATGTTGCGTATGTTCACTTTGTAAGGCTGACAGCACTATTAGGGTGTAATGGGCCGCTGTCCCATTGCGAGTGCGCTATTCCGGTAAATAGCAGCGCATCTGGGCTAAAGCAGACTAAATGCTCATTAATGGTTAATAGTCTGATTCCCAGCGTGCCGGGCTCGATTCGCACAGAACGAGACCGTCGGCAGATGCTTCTGCGCTCTGTGTCGCGCATTCAGAGGTGAAAAGCTCGAGAGAGTAAGAGAGACCGGAAAGTGATAGCGGGGCTGAAGGAGGGAAAAAGGCTGAATGCAAAATAAAGAAATAAATAAATTGCAAACAGATGGGAAGGAGTTGTTTCATGGTGAGATTTCACTTGAGTATAAAATGAGGGTGTTGCTGTCTGCACAAGGAGAAACTGAGGAGTTGAAAAGGAAAAGTGAGCAGAGAGATGAGTGGGAGGGAAGAAAATAAATAAATAAAACAGACAAAAAAAAAAAACATCTTATTGAAATGTTTTTCTGCGACTCCAGGATTTCAGGTTCCGGTTTATTTTTTGCCTCATCCAAAATATTCACCATCTTTCTTTCTAGATGTCAGTGTTGGAGGCAAAGATGTAAATCGCTCAGTTTTTTGTGTGGAGTTCTGCCTGACTCCTGCGCTTCATCTCCTCGGTCTGGGCCCGCCGCGGGTGCTCGCCACACTCCGTTTCATTTCACTTGGTTTTCACTGCCCTGTGCTCCCTCTGTGCGAGTCGGGCTTTCTGCGCCGCTCAGCCTCAAAATCCCTTAAACCTCACTCGGAGGTTGAAATTTATTACAGAGGGCACATGTTTTAGATTAAAATAGAGGAATCGCCGCTTCGGCCGCGAAGGAGTGGCGCTCCTCGGCCGTGACGTCCCAGTCAAGTGTGACTATCGCCGGGCGGCAGGGATCTTCGGATTTAGGCCTTCCGGCCTGACCCGCAGTCGTCTGAATATGCACGAGGACGACGCGCTTCGCTGCCGAGAAAGCAGCACACTCGCTGCGTTTAAATAAAGTTCATCAGAGTTAATTCGGCACTTTAGCTCTGACCTTTTTTTGCCCCAGAGCATTATCAGCTCTGATTCAGCAAACAACTCTCTAATCAACTGCTGACAGTTCCAAATAATTACCGCCGAAAACTTAACACTAATTAACACAGAGAGAGAAAAAAGCCTCGTATTAATCTGTGTTTGTTTGCCTTGAGGGAAAATACACAGCAGTCATCTACAAATAGTTCATCATCTATTTGAACATAACAGAGGTCAAAAGCCTCTTGAATAAACTACCGAGTGACAAGCAGTGCGTGGCAACGAGAAGCGATAGAAGAAGAGATCAGGCCGTTACAGGCGGTATTCAGGGTTCTGATTCTGGACTCTGTTTCCAGGGACCGGTTTCTAAAAGATAGACTTAGTCAGACACACAGATGTCATCCCCATCCCACCCAGCCACCCACATGTAAATACAGAAATAAACTGTCAGCACAGTGGACGGTGTGGAAAGCAGCAGCTGACTGAAGTAGTAGGGGAAAAAAATTGCAATTGCAGAAACACTACTACTACGGTGCGACTGCTATCGAGCTGCGGTGAGGACGAGTTACATAATGTTGGTTTTAGTCATCTTACAGGAGGGGTTACTGTCTGTGCTCCGTGGTTTGAGGTGCACATGGCTCAGCGGGAAAAAAAATGTGACACCTCGGTTCACCGGTGAGTGTTTAGCATCGGTCTCTGGACGGGATCGCACGAGCCGCGACGCCCGTCAACAGGTGGATGTTTCAGCGATGTTGCTACGGCAACAGCGGCCAGCAGCGCCGCCAAATTGTGCTACATTCTTGTTTTTTAAATGTAATTATTTCGCCTCTGTGGCAGAAACACACACTTCTGTGGTAACTGATGTCTCCGTGCCAGGGGCGTACAGAGAGGGGGCCTCCTCCTACTTCTGGCCATCTTCTTTGCTTTTTTCTTTGCTTTTTCTTTCTTGCTTGCTTTATTATTATTTTTTATTTTGGGGGAATATTTCATTTTGCTTTCCCAAAACCAAACACGAGTACAGACAATATATAAACAGCAAATGACAGTGAAAAATCAAAGACAACAAAAAAATAAACAAATCAAAAATGACATTGACAAGTCACTCACACAATAAGGAAATAAAGTAAGTAACCACAACAAGACAAAACCTCAGGCCAACATCTCATCTTAAGGATCGTATGGTCCAGTCCATCCTCAGTACAGGAAGACTAAACAGGGCTACAATCAAGCTGGTTTCCCATGTAAAATGAAAAGACATTGACAATCAGCTGATAAGGAGAAAGTGGAGCTGGATAGGTCACACACTAAGAAGAAGCAAAATGGCAAGAACCAAACAGGCATTAACATGGAACCCACAAGGCAAATGGAGCAGAGGGAGGCCCAAAAACACAAAAGAAGGGACTGACGTGGAAACAGCTGGCGAGGATGGCACAAGACAGACGGGGTCGGAAACAATTCATCAATGGCCTATGTTCCGAAAGGAATACAGAGGCCTAAGTAAGTAAGTAAGTTCATAGATATATTTATCTTTTTGTTTGTTTTCAAAATATCTAATGTGTTTGTGCCAGACGCATGCATGCGTCTGTGATGAGCGGTTAGTGTTACAGAGAGTAAGTACATTTTCAGGTTTTTTAAAAAATACATTTCATTTGCTCCAGTGAGTTTGTTCCGAGCCTTTTTCCCACCACTGCATCCGTCTGCTTTTTGATCCTTAACTCTCACGGCACTGGTCCCCTTGATGGAATAAATCAAGTTGACATTAAAAATTAAGAAACCAGCTCGATGTTTTCGTGTGTGTGTGTGAGAAACTCAGTTAAAATATATCACCTCCAGGCATTTACCGGACAAAATGAAGTTTCTTGTGGAGTAACAGGAGTTGTGAGGGCCTCTGGGACTGTGCCTGTAACTAAGATATACACATAAATAACTTCTATGGTCTCTCTGTATTGATTGTGCCCTTTCCCCCAAATTATATCTTAATGGGAGCGTCTTGGTCAAATCCCCAAAGCAGCAATTTTGAACTGACACCATCTTTCATTCTGCTCTGTCTTGGGGACAGAAGGGTAAAGTAAATAAACTGTGAACAGTCTCACCTGGGCACATTTTGATTTCTAGCTTCTAGCCCAGCAGCTTTCTCTTCATCCAGGAGTTCATAATGCTATACCTCTTTCCCTTCATCCATTGGCATGTCCATGACGGTGTCAGTGTGTTTTTGTTCTTTGTTTTCCCTCGAAGAAATCCCTCATTTGTGCGGTGACCTTGTCAATGTCAGTGCACAGTCACTGTGCTCAGTCATTCAGGTGGTTCAGCATTAAAACCACGTGGCAGGATTTGATTTACATTTTGCTGTGAGTCACTAAAGTCAAAGCTCGGGACTGACACTGACTTCGGCTCTGCATTTCAAGCGATCGCGTGAGGCTGCCTGCTTTTCCTCGAGAGGCGCTTAGTTTGGTTTCCTCGGTTGTTTGCCCTGTTGTTTGACAAAAACAATCTCAAGTCAATCCTACATTTCTCTGGAGCTTTGGAGAAATGTTTGATTTAGGGGTTTGAGATGAATCTTGAATGTCTGGTCTGTTGCAAGCTCATCAGCACTTATGATTTCATCTGAGCGACGCTTCCGTGTGGCCTCAAAAGAAAAAGCATGAAAGCAGTTTTTTCTTTTTTTTTTGTCTCGCTACAAGCTGCACTCACGAGCTGCATCGTATGTGTGGTGCTTCACAGAACAGCCCTGTCTCTGTCAAATTCCATTAAAAGGGGCAGTATGTAGTTTTGGATGAGAAATAAAATCAGAATTTTCATATTTAAGATATTAATGAGGTAATAACACAAATATCCAGATACTGGTAAATGTTTAAGCAATGAGAACCCCCTTACAGGCGGCCCTGCTTACAGTGTCACAGTTTGAATCATAGTGCCACTGACCAAGTTGCCATATTTGACACATTGGGAGTGAGATGGTTCGTCCAGACCCTGCCAGCAGCAACAACCTCTCATGAGCCAGAGAAAACCTTCCCCCTCCATGATGGAGGATTGAATACAGCAGGTGATGTCTCTGGTAGCATCAGGCCCTTTCAGCTCACTCCTGTAAGTCCACTGAAGGACCTTTACCATGCTATACACAGGTGCTAAACTTTAGTTGCATTTTTCTTTGTGTTCATGCTCTCTTCCTAAACGTTTTGCCATCTTGTACCAGAGCAGCTTCTACTTCAGTTTGAGTGTTAATGTATCGGTTTATTCCCTGCTGTGCTTCAGTGCCAGAGGCTCGGTTGTCTTTCAGCCAAATAAATACTTTCTCCTGCATCTCTCCATCCGGTCCAGGTTCTGTTTGTGTGTGTGTGTGTGTGTGTGTGTGTGTGTGTGTGTGTGTGGCTTCTCAGGGGTCTGCTGTCAAAACATCTAATGTGACATGATCATACAACTTTGACAAATTTGACAAACAGCTCTCTGCATTCCTTTCACTTCCGCCGGCCTTGGCAGCTCGCTGACAGCACTTACCTTTCTCGGGTCGATCCTCAGCCACTGTGCTGTCAGCAGGTGTCAGATTCGGGGCGCGTCGTGCTGACACGACGTGCACTCCTCAGCTTTCAGCCTCGGCATTCTCAACCAGCATGTGCTCAGGATGTGTTTCTCATCATCGCCGTTTGACTACTTCAATGTTCCGCCGTCGCCTGGAATCAACACGTCACCTGCAATTACATACAAGTGTGTCATGTGAGCCCCCCGGCGCCTCAGTCGACTCCCTTTGATGGATCTCAGGTGCAAAACTGATTCCCAGAGGGCACCGTAAAGCACAATAATCTGCCAGACAGTGTGGTGAAGGTGATTAGATCTTGATTTCTCTGCTAATTTAACATGCCAAAAACAATATTTATCACCACAGAGTGCGAGCACTTGGCTTTTGACAGATCAGAGAGGATGTCACCATTAGTTGAGGGGAAGGTGGGAGGCTTCAGACACATATCCACATATTAAATCCCTGGGCTGTGGTTGGTCTCTGTGTAGAAAGTCAGTCCAGAAAGGCAAAGATATCTGCAGAGCCAAGTCTCAAAAGATTTATGTATTTTTATCTTGTGCAAAGTTTTATATTATTTTTTGGCAATTTGGCACCACTGTAGATATTTAATCTGATTTCTGCCCGGTTTTCCTTTGGGCATAACCCTGCCTGTGACGTCTGGTTTCTTTCCTACTTTAATCAGCGTTATGGCCACATTTGCTTTCCTGCCAGATTTTGCAGCTTTGGTCCACCACTAATTTCGCGCATGTACAGTTCCTGTCCCTCTGGGTTTCTGAGGCCTAGTCCTCGTGCACTCAGGTACTTTTGAAAACAGAGTTTTAGAAAAACAACAATCTAAAGCCACAGGAGCATTTCAGCATCATTTCAGAAATAATCTCCGTCCATAATAACACACCTGAACACGCAATTAACATGACTGTTTACTCACACTGGACATATGGTGTAAACAGGAAGTAGACTCAGTGATTGATGCTTAACTGTACACTTTTACATTTACCTACTCTTTTCTTACTTTTACTTTCTATAGTATATGTTACTGAACACAGTTTGTCTCTGTTTTCCATCATTGTATTGATAAATAAAATAGAATAACATCCATTAATGTGTACAAACTCAAATATTACTCAGTTTCATAATGCATACTCCATGTTCAAATTTGCCAGGGATGCTACATACACCGGTTAGGTGTAAAACCTGTTTCTGTCGTCCAGACATAAACTTCGAAAACAAAGTTGAATCTGAGTATCTTCGTATTGGAAGGAGTTTCCAAAAGGTCCATTTTCAGTTATCTAAAATGCTGTTTACATTTGTACGAAAGGCCAAAACTTATAGAAAAACCTTCATTTTCAGAAATACCTGTGTACATGTGGACAGGACCTTAATTTGACCTCTTTCTTGCAACTGAGTGCACCTTTCCTTTATACCTCAGCAGCACTTTTTGCCTCAGTGCTGTGTCAGGGCTCAGAAGGAGGCGATATTGCAGCATCTCAACAGTCTATCTGACATTTCATTGGATATTTGCCAGTGTATCTATGAAAAGCTTTTTTTCTTTTCCCTTATTGCTTCCATTTCTTTATGATATTGTGTACGCATCAATCACCACTGACAGGTGAAGTCAATAACATTGATCATCTTGTAAGGACAATGTTCTGTTGTGAAACCTTGGGTCCTGAAATTAATGTGCAAGCCAGTAATTTAGAAATACTCAGGTCTGAGGTCTGTCAGTTGAATGTTCAACAAATTGTCTGTAAATATTTTTATTTTTTATTTTTAATATGTATTTTATTATCAGTTTAAATGCTATGCTGCCAGGAATCAAGTCTGGTTGGCCTAAAAGTAGTAAAATATAAATAAACTTAATTATAATATAAATTAAACTTTCAAGTAAATCGTTGAAATCAGTTTGAGTCACAATAGTAGTGCCTCACTCACACACACAGACACACAGACATACACACACACTGTTGAGTATGAATTTAAACACTCACACACCTACAAGTCCCCTTTTGCCAAAAATGAAAAAAAATAAATAAATAACCAGCGGGCTTTAGACATAATTCTAGCATGATTTAAGGCAAGTCCAACATGGGACCCCTGTTGGCTGTCAAGTCCCCTGTTAGTGTGAGTGTTATGACTCCAAGGTCCACTGTTATATAGGTTCATGAGTGCACACACACGTGTGTTGTTAGATAGCTAACTCATGTCTGTACTTTCACATTTAGGTCTCTCGGCTGTATGTAAATAATAAATAGACCGCACATTGTGTTTGTTTAAATTAAACTAAAATCAGCTTAGTTCTTTAAGTGTAAACATATCTTAAATGTGATCTTGTTTTTGTGTAAACATGCACACAAACCAACCAACAAATGAACAGACACGGCTGAAAACACAACCTTCTTCGCACAGATAGTAATTTACTGATTTGTTGTAATTATTGTGAATTGGGAAAAAGTGTTGCTACTACCACAAAATCACCTCATCACCTTTTTGGGGGGGGTTGCTAAATTGTTGGAATATTATTTACGACAAGCCATTTCAGTAATATATTTCCCTTTATTTATAATTCCATATCAGTTAGACCACAGCTGGAGTTTTTTATCATCATTGCCCTGTTTGGACAAATTGTAGTTATGTCACCACACTCCAAGCAGTTACTAATATTAAAACTGGTAAGAACATCCCCTGGAGCCTTCAACAGCCATCAAGTGATTGCAAGGAGAGGAGACCCACTCCTTGTTCCCTCCCCTCTCCCCTGAGCCACTTACAGGTCAGCCTTCAGAGGATTGACGTATCACTTAGCCCATGGTTTCTCAATTCCAGTCCTTGAGGACCACTGCCCTGCATGTTTTAGATGTGTCCCTCCTCCACCACACCTGATTCAAATGAATGGCTCGTTATCAGGCCACTGCAGAGCTTGATGACGAGCTGATCATTTGAATCAGGTGTGGTGGAGGAGGGACACATCTAAAACATGCAGGGCAGTGGTCCTCGAGGACTGGAATTAAGAAACCCTGACTTAGCCAATGAGATTTCAAATCGAGGAATATATTGTTTTATTGGTTTTTAAAGGCGTACGCTTGGATATTACACAGGTTTATGTAGTTTCATGCATTTTTCTGTTTGACTGGGATGTTTTTCCACCTAAGAACTTATTTTTGACTCTTTTATATGCACAAAGTTAGTGTTAATAAACAAATAAAGAGCTATAATGATTTTAATGCTCCTGTTACTCTCAAGCAGGAGTATTATGAGGGAGCATTTTGTGCTTGGATAGTTCCTTAGAAAAACATAGTGTCCATTTGCAGTGATATTGTTTTTTTTATGAGAAAAGCTGCGTGGAGCAGGAACAAAAATACTTGAATAACATTAAAAAGCCTTCATTGAAAACATGGTTGATTGCAGAACAATAAAACACTGACCGGTTTAAACCTTGTAGGTCTTCTTTAGGGTACAAAATGGTGGGCATCAAGATCAAGCCAACATTATCAAGTTGGCAAGGGTCACCCCATCTTGACTGAGTGAATGCAGATGGTGATGATGAATCCCATGTGAAAGAAGACATGCCTTCCCAAGTGTTAAAAATATCCAGCCATATA